>VKOC01000004.1:6568047-6620416 GCA_009364415.1 Spea multiplicata | reverse complement strand
AGTGAGTGTGAGTGTGAGTGTCTCTCTGTGCCAGTGAGTGTGTGTGTCTCTCTCTGTGCCAGTGAGTGTCTCTCTCTCTTTGGCAGTGAGTGTCTCTGTGCCAGTGAGGAGCCTGGCATAAGCTGTGGCCCACAGAGTATTGTGCAGTGGAAAAGTGCAAAGCTAGTGGGAAGAGCTCAGCTGTGTGCGTCGGACGCCATACACACGGGAGAATATCCAAGAAAGCCTCCATTGGCTGTGTCTTTCTCCATTGGCGGTGTCTTTCTCCTGCTCAGATGGTTAGGGACCACGCAGGGTTAAGGTGTGAATCCAGGACAGATGGAAGAATATTGGAGTCATAAAAAGGACAGTCGGTACCCATTAACACAACAATTATTATTAGGAATATCTATGGGTATGAAACCGCGTTGGAGTAAATAAAATCTAATAGACAATGTTTCTGGAATTTTTCTTCTCTTTATTACCATGGAAACAAGATCTCTCACTATGAAGCGTCTACTTCCTATTCCTGTAAGGAACCTGTGTGAGCTGGAGGTATAATTGTCTCTTGGCTCAGGGGCGTAACTAGGAACCTCAGGGCCCCGGTGCGAGAGTCAGTTAAGGGCCCCCCCCAACCCATCTACCCCCTTCTACTATCTACCCTCTCCCTACCCCCCTTCTCACTATCTACCCCCTCCCTACCCCCCCCCTTCTCACTATATACCCTCTCCCTCCCATCTCACGATCTACATATCTGCTGCACCAAATGTTATAATGTGTTTTTAAGTAGTACTTACAAGGTAGGTATACTCTTTGGCTGGTGATCACTGTTGAACAGTAGAAGGAGCATTTATGAGGCTAAACGGCCCTGACGGTTTTAGGTTGGTTTATAAATGCTTTGAAAGACTGAATAATAAAGCCACTTACAATCTAGCAATCTTGCTGGAGTTCCTGTAAGATGAAGCAAGGGTGGAAGTCGCATGTGGCCTTTGGTCCGCATCATAAATTGCTCTAGAGCCAGTCTCTTGCAGACCGCGGCCCCAGTGCCAGTATCAGAGCCAGCCCAGGCTAACTGCGGCCCCAGTGCCAGTATCAGAGCCAGCCCAGGCTAACCGCGGCCCCAGTGCCAGTATCAGAGCCAGCCCAGGCTAACTGCGGCCCCAGTACCAGTATCAGAGCCAGCCCAGGCTAACTGCGGCCCCAGTGCCAGCATCAGAGCCACCCAGGCTAACTGCGGCCCCCAGTGCCAGCATCAGAGCCAGCCCAGGCTAACTGCGGCCCCAGTGCCAGTATTAGAGCCAGCCCAGGCTAACTGCGGCACCAGTGCCAGTATTAGAGCCAGCCCAGGCTAACTGCAGCACCAGTACCAGTATCATAGCCAGCCCAGGCTAACTGCGGCCCCAGCACCAGGAAAGCACTGGCGTGAAGACTAAACTCACGCATTTCATTTCAAAGTCATTTTTTTATTTCAAAAGAAATCATTTTAAGGCACACGTGCGCCCTCCACACGATGCCGAGGCAACTCAGCAGACACTGATGTTTCACTTTTCCAATCCCACACCCTTCAAATAATAAACCCAGCAGATTCCTTGGGCAGTTCCGGTGGCTCGAGGACAGGACACAACCAGCTTGCCAGTCACCGGGGCCTTGCTTCCACCGTGTGGTGCTTCAAATGACACGGAGATGTGATGGGTCTTCTTGGAGCGGACATGCTCACCGGGCTTCACTGTAAAAGCTGCAGGATCCGTCTGGAAGGTGAAGCTTGTGGGCTGTAAGAAGACATTCTTGAAGGGGATGGAGATGGTGGACCCTGAACGGATCTGCAGGGGACCTTGAGGCTTTGGAGACAAAGCAGAGCCAAAAAGCGGTATGGTGTACTCTCCCCCAAGTGGGGAGGAGAGAAGCAGGGTAGCACGCGTCTCCCCAAGCTGGACCGGTTCGTAGGTCACATCCACACTGACTTCCGAGCCACCCTGTGAGCCGGGAGCAGCCATCACCATTTTGTCCACATGGAAGTCCGAGTGATCGACCTGGAGGAGCAGAGATATAAGCAGGTGAGGGTTTCTGAGCTGGATCATAAAGGACAACACTTTCTGTCAGGGGTGGATAAAGCTTTGAGATTCTCCGTCGTCGGCTGCTGCGCTGCTCCGATACTCACAGAAAGAACCCACTCTTACCTTGCAGCTGTACTCAGTCTTCTGCCGGGTGTAGTTAATGAACTTGGCACTCAGGGTCTGGCTGGACCCCAGGCTTGTGTGGAAATAGATGGGTTTCTCAGCTAAGGCCGGCAGAGCCCTCAGGAGCAGCTCGTACTGAAACAAACCCAGGTCAGCGCTCTGCAGGGTCAGACGTCCAGACGACTCGCCAGCCTTAAGAGGCTGAAACTCGAACATCAGACTCCCCTGCAACAGACAGAAGGCACAGACACTACTGAGAGGGGCAGGTTACCTCAGACAGGGCAGGTACAGTGAGAAGGGGGGCAGGTTACCTCAGACAGGGCAGGTACAGTGAGAAGGGGGGCAGGTTCCTCATACAGGGCAGGTACAGTGAGAAGGGGGCAGGTACCTCAGACAGGGCAGGTACAGTGAGAAGGGGCAGGTACCTCAGACAGGGCAGGTACATGAGAAAGGGGGGCAGGTTTAACCTCAGACAGGGCAGGTACAAAGTAGAAGGGGGCAGGTTACCTCAGACAGGGCAGGTAGTGGAAGGGGCAGTTACCTAAAGACAGGCAGGTACAGGCTGAGAAGGGGGCCAGGGTACCTCAGACAGAGGCAGGCTACAGTGAGAAGGGTGGCAGGTTACCTCAGACAGGGCAGGGACATTGAGAAGTGGGGCAGGTTACCTCCTGACAGGGCAGGTACAGTGAGAATGGGGGGGCAGGTTACCTCCTGACAGGGCAGGTACATGTGAGAAGGGGGGCAGGTTACCTCCTGCACAGGTTCAGTGAGAAGACAGGTTACAACGGCAGGTACAGTGAGAAGTGGCAGGTTACCTAGACTGCGGCATGGTACAGTGAGAAGGGGGGCAGGTTACCTCAGACTGGGCAGGTACAGTGAGCTGAGGGGGCAGGTTTATCTCGGGCACTTTGCAGTCCGTGATGAAGGTGACAGGCACATTCAGAGGATTCTCCACCATCACTGTCGTTGCGGTGCTCTGACGCACAGGAGTGACCATCTCGATGGTGTCTACAATGCCAGGAGGAGTCGCTTTAAATGTTACAAAGTAGAAAAGGTACTCTTGGGTTGTCTCATTGCGGAAGATCACCTAAAAAAAAGGAGGATAATCAGGATGACCCTGCGGGATAAACCGTGTGACCCGTGTAAGGGTGACGGCCACAGGCAGTGTGTGGGTCTCCTCCCCTCACCTTGGTAGAGAAGGTGCCCTCTTTGTGAGAGTGAAAAGACAATTTGTAGTCGCTTTTGGCCGCTCCGGGTACTTCCAAATAGTCCAGACCCTTAATGCTGGTGGCACTGTCTGCCTTTTCAGGCTTCAACATTTCCACAATGACATGAAACCTGGGTAACGAGAGAGAGAGGAGTTGGGACGTGTCTGCGCATGCGCTGCTCACCCACTAACACCCCGCAGAAACCCCTCTAACATCCCATTACAGTGCTGCATGGCATCCAGACACGCTCAGGGGTTTAGCAGCCTTCACGTCCATTCGTACCTCTGACGTTTGTTCAGCCAGTTGGTAACACTCAGCAGTTCCGTGTACAAGGTCTTGCATGGCACCTCGCGGACAATATTACCCGATGATTTGGGGGGCTCGGCCACTCCGTGCAGCAGGTACATCAGTCCTGTCCCGTCCGGCAGTGGGAAGAAGATGGAGCCCTGACAGGACCCAAAATAGAAGTGTTTACAGTGTAACCCCGCACACATCTCACAAAACTAGCAGCACCAAAGCTCTTGGCCCAGAATGCCCCATGCCTGTACAGGGCAGGTACCGTTACCTGATGCTTCTTGCCCTCACTGCTCATGGTCAGGGGGTAATAAGTGATCTCGTATGGCTTGTTCTGCTGTTGAGCTTCCACGGTCAGGACATCTGCGCCCGTCCAGTGTTCACCATGAATGCTGGGCTTTAGATTCCATGCGCGACTTGTCTTATTGGACAATAGAATGGTCTGTATCTGCTTGGTTCTCACTGGGCACTGAAAGCTCACAACCTGCCACAAAGACAAGGAGATTACAGAAAAAGCACATAGGCCTCCGTTCTACTAAAATACCCCGCAGTGTCCAATCCACCTCTCACTCACCTCCTTGGTGGATGGGGGGCCAATGCAGGATCCAGAGAGCGTTAGATTCAAGGCCTTACTTTCCTCAATGTGACAAGCAACGTTTTCACGGTGAATGTCGGAGTTAATTTCATGTGGATGAAAGTTAACATCAAAAGTCACGTCAGCCCCGGCGGTGATATAACCAGAGACCGGAGAAATGGAGAAGTCCGGGTGAAACGACTTCACATCCCACTGAAACCTACAAGGGGAGAAAGCCCAGAAAGAGGATTCTTACCAAGAGCCGACAGAAGAGCAAATATTTCCTTCGGTCTGTGGCATTATTGTACTTCAGTGCCGATCTGTGGCCTAACCGGACTATCTGTGCAAGTTTGGCTCCTCACTGTGCTTCATATGCCAGTCTGTGCCCTCACTGCGCTTCTTGTGTCAGTCTGTGCCCTCACTGCGCTTCGTATGCCAGTCTGTGCCCTCACTGCGCTTCGTATGCCAGTCTGTGCCCTCACTGCGCTTCTTGTGTCAGTCTGTGCCCTCACTGTGCTTCGTATGCCAGTCTGTGCCCTCACTGCGCTTCGTATGCCAGTCTGTGCCCTCACTGCGCTTCGTATGCCAGTCTGTGCCCTCACTGCGCTTCATATGCCAGTCTGTGCCCTCACTGTGCTTCGTATGCCGGTCTACACACCTACTCTGCTACATGTCCCAGTATTTGTGAGCCTTTGGGTCCCTGCTGCAGCAGGCATGTTTGACGCATCAATGCCAGGGCCCCTCTAAGCTGTTGACATACCTGGCTCCAAGCTCTCCAGTGTTACTGAGGACGACCCTGCGTGTAGCCTGGCTCCCCAACACCACAGCACCAAACGAAATATGTTCTTGATCCAGGCTCAGCTCCAAGTCTTGGCTGCTTCCACGTAGCACCAGAAGGGAGCACACAGCCCCGGACACTTCCATCAGCACCTCCTCAGCAAATGGGGCGATCCTGCTCTGTGGGCAGAAGTGCATCTCCATCTTACACTTCCCTCCGTTGGCAGCTATTGTCACCTCGGAGCTGGGCAGCACGCTGAGGACCTGTGGGGTAGTGACAGTTATGGCGCAAACAGCCCATCAGCCGGAGCATCTGTACAGAAAGTCTTCTGCGCCGTACCTTAGGATCCTGGAGCGCTGGAGCACTTGCATTCAATGTAAAGGTACACGTCACAGGGCATGCGCTATTATTTACTACTGGGACACTTTTCTTCACAGTCTGACCAACTCTCACAGCGCCAAAATTTGTCACTTTGTACTTGGGGTCACCAACTTGGA
The DNA here is from genome assembly GCA_009364415.1 of Spea multiplicata. NCBI lineage: Eukaryota > Metazoa > Chordata > Amphibia > Anura > Pelobatidae > Spea > Spea multiplicata. The sequence continues at coordinate 6,614,909 of VKOC01000004.1, read as the reverse complement.
CCTGGGCAAAGTTCAAAGGAAGGAAATGGAGGGATTGTGATTTCAGCACTTGATATGTATAAATGAAAAGGTTATTGCTATGCTGTGCTCGAGAGCTTTGTGGGGAAGAGGAATGATTAGAGACACAGATACTAGACATGCTAGACACAGTGGACAACCCGAATGAAACAGATGGGCACTTGGCATGTGACTACAAAGCGATTCTCACCTTCATCTCGATGCCCTGCCCCTGAAAGTGAACAGGCTGCTTGGAATGGCCATTCATTAGAAAGGTAATCGTTTCCTGGTAAGAGATGGCTGCTCGGGGAAAGAATGTGATGGGGATTTCCATCTTCCCACCAGGAGACAGGACATCCGGGCGGAAGTCAACCTCAAAGTACGCCGTGTTATCGTACAGACAATTCACACTGTGGAAGACAAGACATAGGAGAGGTTTATGTGAGCATACCAACCATCGATCCACACCACCCTGTCACCCACCCATCGATCCACACCACCCTGTCACCCACCCATCGATACACACCATCGGTCAGCCAACTCTTTAATTACCAAACAATTCAGTTAAAAATGATTCATAGCATTTATTTTCCCAACAGTGTCTACCAACCTGATCTCCCGAACATCCTTGTTAGTGATGACAAGAGTTTTCTGGACAGGGTGCATTCCAGCACGATAGATAAAGCAATTCCCAAAACTGTGCTGGGTAAAAGAGAAGTGGATTCCAGGTCTCACGGCTGCGCCGAGAAAGCAGCATCTCATCTCCGGCCCGTTTTCTATCTGTGAGATGCAGAAAAACTGTAAGCCCGTGGACCCAACACCCGCTAGGAGCAGCCGCGTCAGGCAGAGCTCGGACCGGTCATTTAAATTAAAGTGAACACCTGGACTTGCCTGATTATGAGACAACTACAGAACTTTTCTTAAAAAACTAATTGGAAACAGATTAAACTCTAAGACAAAATATTGCGCCAGATAAACATTATATATACTTTGCCATGGGAATAACATTGTCCTACACAGTGCTACTCACCTTCATGCGCAGCTCGGTGTCCTTTACGATACACCTCCTGGTGGGATGGAAGGAGAAGGAGACGGGGGTCTGCTGTCCAGGCCCAACACAGCCACCGCTAGGAGTAATGCTTAAATAATCCTCCACCCCTGGCGGGGCTGACAGCTCACATGAAAAGGTGAAAGGGAAATGACCTTTATTCATCACGTGAAACAGCAGAGTGCGACAGTCATTAATATCCACCTGTGCCGAGGGAACAAAGTAAGGAAAAAAAGAGAACAACAATTTAAGAGGTAGAATTCATTGTGGACTAGGAGCCACGGAGACTTCCCACCACTCTCCTATAACCCTTCGCCCTCAGACATGGACCTTTCAGTCTGTGGCAGAGAGCGGTGGCATTGATCAGGTAGTAAGCCATGGACTCACCTGTCCCAGGTCGATCTCTTGGGGTCCCTGGCTGGTTAGGCTGATGAATGTGCCTGTTGTGTCCTGACATTGAACACACGCCTCAGTGCTGTGCCCCTCTGCCTTCACATTTAGGCACAGGGGCTCAGTCTTGGTCTGGACGTCACAGATCAGGTTGACGTTTATGTCACCAACCTGCGATGGCTTGATAGCAATGCATATGGGTATCCTGCAAAAATGTAGGATTGATTAGATAAACACCACCCCTCCACATTATGGAAACACAGAATCTGCCGGAAGACAATAGCCATTCAGTCCGTCACCCATTTCTCCCGCTGTAAAGATTCAAAGCTAAATCGGTCGTCCGTCTCGTCTTAGATTCAGGAGCCGTATGTCTAGCCCACGCGTGTTTGGGATACCTTGTATGAGGAGGGACTGTTCCAGCCATGGGTTTCACCACCAGCCTCTGACTGCGGCCCTCAGAATAGCAGGAGCTTTCACGGATTGAGAAGGTAAACGGGTTCTCTTCATTATTAATCAGATAAACAGTTTCTTGAGTTTCGTGACCTGCCATAAAATATTAAGTCTTCATCACTGCCGCCACGAAAACTATACCAGCGCCGCAAAAACACGCTGAACCACGGCTTACGAGTCTCAGCAGCGGCATCCAGAGAACTACCATCTCGCTGTACATCACAGCTTAGCCCACCTTACGCCATTAGCAGCATGACGTACCGATCAAGAGCGAACGCAAGTTGAGGTGAGACCTGTCCAGGCATACACGCGGTTCATTGGTTTTGCCGACAAGCAGGAACGGCACAGTAATATTCTGCTCAGGGATGGTAAAGGTCCAGAAAGACTCCGTCACACCCAGGACTTGAGGGACAAACTCAAAGGAGACCTGTTAAAATTTGGGTAGATAAAGCACGTCAGTTTTCAGAAACTCTGGATATTTTCACACTCCTCGGAGTGATCGCTGCCCATTGCGCCCACCACAGGCAGATCTGGTCTTACCTCCACCTTCTTGTTAGGCTGGATAAATCTTTGTTCACTCAGGCAGCGGAAGGTCAGGGAGTCCTGGGGAGCGGCTGGGTCTTCACACGTCCACAGGAAGGAATATGGGCTATCGGTGGGATTTAGGATGCTGAACGTCCTACGGAGCGCAATAACAAAGTAACTCAGTAAATGAACTCTAAGGCCGAGCGAGCTGCAGACAAAGCGATAGGTACCCACCTGACGTTCCTTGTCCGCACTCCAACAGACATGAATTCAATTACCCTTGTGTTAGGGTCGAGGGTGGTCCCGCCAGGGGCTCCGTGGGGCCCTCCTAGCTCCGAGTTCCGCCTCCCACTAGTGATATAATCTGAATCTTCCAGCTGGAAGTGGCAGTAGGGTAGCAGGCTTCTGCCTTTTAATGAGAGAACTGGTTCCTGTTGACCACCATGGAGGTTGGGAATGCTGTGGACAAACAAAGATGGAGAATCAGTGCTTGTGATGATAACATTGAGTTCAAGTTGTATTCATCATGTGCTCCCCACGTGTATCACATGTTATGTGGTTAGTATTTCCCCACATTGGCTGGAATCCCTCACCTGCAGAGGAGACGTGCCACAAATTCTCCAACCTCCACAGGAGAGAACTTGATAAGGAAGTCCTGGGTGTCTCCAGCTGGAATGAGACCGCAGCTTGGCTGCACAGAGAAGGGCAGGGTATCCACTCCCAGAGTCACAAGCGAGGACACGCTTTCCATTACGCTGGCAGGACGACTGTGGATGGACGACGTACTCACGCTGCTAATGAGGTCTACGTGGAAACCAACAGTGAAACAAATATCCACAAGCAAACACACACGTACTTTCAGTACACCATGAAAGACACCTGGCCAGCTTGGGCAATACGAGTGATGGCTGTTTAATCCCACATCTGAGTGCCCCTGATGGCTAGGCACATGTCCCATGGATAGAATGTCAAGGACACCCCACTCACCCTCTGAGTCGCCAGGTCTGGTGGAGCTTCTGCTCTGCCCTTCCCCATGCACCTGCCAAGAGAAGTGCAACTGGACCGAGCCGATGTTCTGGATCTGGTATCTACGCAGACAGGGAGGAAGAGATAAGTGAGATGTCTTACTAACAGTCTGCTCTTCTATATCTCATCCTACGTGCACTCACTTGTACACACGCGTCTGGTAGAGAAGTGTGTCTTTGAACTGCACTTGGTGGCAGTCGGCCTTATACTGCGCATGATCCACAGTGGCACTGACCAGCAACTGTATCTCGCGAGAGCCCAGCACGGTGTGAGAAGGCTCCGGGTCTGCCTCTATCACCTGCAGGTAAATAGGCTGTGATCAGAGCGGCAGGGAAGGCACTGCCAGACAGTAATATGCAACCCACGCAGTCTTCAAAGCCCCCGAGACCAATGTCTCGTTCCCCCCTTTGGAGCAAAATCGGTCGCTGACCGCAATGTTTCAGCATCCAATGGGAAGCCCTCGTAGAAGAGTGGAGGCTCCATCATAATCCCCATGACTTCTGGAATGAGATGTTTGATGAGCAGTGTCCACGTACCTTTGTAGTGAACTCTTACCTTTCTTTTGGTGGGGCTCTGACCTGCTGGAACTTTAGTGCTTTCGACCCACTTAACAGTTCTCATCCCATCGTCCCAGTCAAGAACTTGATCCAGGGGCAGAGAAAATGAAATCACTGACACCCTGCACCTCACCAGCGATTTACTGAGAGCCACGGGTACGTCTGATTTCAAGGTTAGGGTCACGTGCTTGGAGCAGGCTGCATGGAGGTGTCCTACCTACAGCCAGACACCAAGACAAAGATCAGCCTCCCAGAGCTAGTTTCTTATGCAATAATGAATACCACGATTATTTTTAACCCTATAAAAGAGTACAGCCGGCCACAGGAAGAGATAACACAACCACTGACCTGCGCAGCTTATGCTTTTCTGCCTATGAATGGAGACCGCTGGTTGTAGAATTAAACTACTCATCTGAAGTATTGACAGCATAGCTTACCTTAGGAGAGAAAACCAGAGGACCATCCAAAGGCCACTCAAACCTCATGGCATCCACAAGGCTACGATTTGTCATGGTGAAGGTCACCTGGTACGGCTGGCCAACATGACAGTCCCCGAAAATTATGTGATCCGCACAAGGAGCTGTGTGGACAGATAAGCCATCATGTTAACATACAATAAAAAATACAGCAGCCCTCGCCATCTTGGGCAATTTCAAAACGGAAACATCTCCAAATTGGTCAACATCATCCCATGGAGTGCCAAAGGGCCCTTAAAGTTCCTTTCCCAATGATACTAGGAGCTAATAAAAGTCACAGTCTACGTTATATATTCCCCTCATATTGAGGTGCCCGCCACATGTTTTCGTGTCCTGACCTTGTATAAGCCCGTCCTCCATAGTTGCTTCAGGAATTGTGGCTTCTACCGCGTTGTGGATGTTGTCAAGAGTCAGGTCCTCCTGGTATCCCTCCCCTACCAGCTGGACAGAGATCTGCTCATACTGATTGTCCATCACCGACAGGCTCAGTATGGCCTCAAAGCGCTGGCACTCCACAGGATGGAAGATCACGTCAAACTCTGCGGTATCTCCAGCATGGAGTATCAGAGAAGCAGTGTGAGCCCTACGACCTGGACCATGAAAATATACATTACTTGAGTGTTACTGGTAGAGACGGGAGGCTGGCCCCGAGGCCTCTCCAGGAGCCCAGGGCAAGTAGACAAGGCTGGCACCATGACCACCCCAAGCAGTCATATACATACATAACACACTCTCAGCAGAAACATGTCTTGGCAAAAAAAAAAGGCATCACTGGGCAGACGGTGTCATCCCATGCAAGACACGGGAGACATATGGAAGGTATTGAGGAGTAAGAAGGAACATTACACGTACTGTGAGCTCCGGGATCTCCATCTGCACTCAAAGCCGGATAAATACAGCGAGTGCACGACCTGGGCTTTAAACTGAAGACACCACCATCTCCTGGCAGGTCCATGTTTACCTGAGAAACAGAGACAGCAGTGGAGGACAAAGGGTCAAGTACATCTACTGCTCATTTACTTCACGTGGGGAGAGACACTGGGTTCTAGACTATATTGGTATAAATAGACTATATTGTTGTATACAGTCAGTATTACAGGGTTCTAGACTATATTGGTATATACAGTCAGTATTACAGAGTTCTAGACTATATTGGTATATACAGTCAGTATTACAGGGTTCTAGACTATATTGTTGTATACAATCAGTATTACAGAGTTCTAGACTATTTTGTTTTATACAGTCAGTATTACAGGGGTCTAAGACTATATTGTTGTATACAGTTCAGTATTACAGGGTTCTAGACTATATTGTTTTATACAGTCAGTATTACATGGGTCTAGACTATATTGTTGTATACAGTCAGTATTACAGGGTTCTAGACTATATTGTTGTATACAGTCAGTATTACCGGGTTCTAGATTACATTGGTATATATAGTGTTACAGGCACACGGACTGTATTTAAGGTTCTGCGTTAATCTCACCTGAGCGGCAATAGTCCCTTCATTTTTCAGGACTAGCGGCAGCTGCTGGCTCCGGCCAATTAAAAGCCTCTGAAAAAGCAGTAGCGGAGCTCCCCGCTTGTTGCGCAGCGCAGGACGCAGCACGGTGACTCGAGGCAGGTTCCCTTCCCCGCTGATTTCAAAGGTCAGGCTTCGAGACTTAGAGAGAACACTGAGGGGAGAACGTTGGGGGGTATGAAGACACGACACAAGGGATCGTTTCCTACGCAGCGTGCTATGCAAGCAACATATAGTGCCGACAGACGGCGTAACATCAGAAGAGCGTTCTTTACCTTCCTGCCCCCTCCGCGGAAGCCTCAAAGACACACTGATACAGCTGCATACTGTGCGGGGTAAACGTCACACTGGCAAAGCCATGGCTATGGCTTGGGATGCTCATGCGCTGCGGCTCTATTTCAAACACATCATTCAGCCGGTAAGATGACTGAAACAGAGAGGGAAGGAGTCGCTCAGACCGTATTGAATGCCTCACTGGTACCTGTGCGTATATATACGTCTCATCACTGAAACACAGCCCAGAGAAACGGGACAGGGGCCCGGCGGCAATGGAGCGTCACAAGGAACAAAGACATTGCTTCAAACATAAAGGGAAGACAAGGAGGAGATCTCTCGAGGACTGCAGCTTCAGAATGGAAAGGCTTTCATACCTTGGCGGAGCTGGGCTTGATCGCCAGCGTCACATCACAGGGGACCTTGCCCGAGTTCAGGATTTTAAAGCGAGCTGTCGATGACTGTCCTACGAGCACATTACAGAAAAGGAAGCGCTTCTCCTCCTGCAGGTACGCGCCTCCGGTCTCAAGCGCGGGCAAACACTGCACGATCCTGGCATCTGCCACAATAAGGTGCTCCTCAAAGATGGTCGCAATGTCATCTGTCACAAAGCCTACGAGAATCCAGAAAGCGTAGGAGATTAATACATACGCCCAGCTAGAAAATATGTTTATATCCAGAGAAACATCAAGCGGCACATTACTGTAATATGGCACGGAAAGGGCTACAAATGACCAAGACTAGTAAGAAGGTGGCTCGTCTATCCCAGAAGCTCACACTAGAGCAGTGATGCCAAGCACCACTCCATAATGGCGAGTGCTTACTCAGCTTACGGTGCGGGCGCTGCTACATGGATGAATACAAACAGCTAAAGTCCTACAGAAGCACGAGACACACCTGGGGTGCAGACTTCGCTCACAAGGCGGAAAGGAATCCCCCCAGGGTGATCCTCAGGGTTCCGATCAGAGATTTCAATAGCAAGTAATTCTTCGCTTCTCCCAAGCTGGTCAGCAAAACAATCAACGTTGACTGTCTGATGAGCTCCTGGGGGGACGGTTCCAAAAGCAGGAGACACCGTGAACACGCCAAGAGCGATACGGGCCTGAAAATGCAAAACACACAGATCTCAATATCTGGGGCCAGCACGGCCCCGAGCACATATCTGCCCCCCGTCACCACCCTGACTCTCCTTACTGCCAGTATCCGGCCCCTGCCTTCTCTTACCCACAACAAGAGGACTATATAACAGAATGATACATAATATTGTCTGCCTCTCACACGCTTGGGCACACGGGGCAATATACCTGGCCTGCTGTAGCCATATCTCGCAGCTGGGAATCATTGCGTTTGGCTTTGTTGAATACCACGGATTTGCTGGATCCAGAGCCCTCACGAGAACGCGCTCTCTTCATACCATGAGTGAGCCTGGCAGAGAGAGAGACAGAGACCATTATACCGGGCGGCTCAGGCCGGGGCATTTGCCTGGATGTTGTTAGTCTGGGTATTCTTAAATCTGCTTACCCCTTTTTGGCAGGCTGGACCATCACCTCGCGTGTCAGTTTACCGATATTGTAACGAAATTCAAGCTGGGATGTGTTTTCGATGGTGAAGGAACATAGTTTGCGACTTCCCAGCACCATGGCCCCAAAATGAATATCCGAGGAAGGGGAGAGCCGGTACCTGGAGAACGCAGAGCGCACACTCACCCGGATAGGGATACTGGCGATGGTTTCTCCCCCGTCACACAGGCTGGGCTCAATAACCTATGGAAAAGTCTAGAACATTAGTTGCCCCTTGGCTGGGCCACTATTCACCCATGGATACCCCCTCTCCAGCTCTGGTTGCATATATATATATATTATATATATATATATTTATATATATATATATATATATATACCATTCAGCAAGGACAATCCATTAGTGTGCCCAGTGCTGGACGCCAGGCATCGCTGCCACTTTCAGCTTGCCTTGACAAATGGGCAAAGGAAATCAACCTATTGGTATCACAGGTTCATCAAACATTCGCTGACTCCCAGCACAATCCCCGTATAATATGGCCGACGGGAAGCTCGCTTACCTGGCACCGCAGAATTGGCTTGTCCAAAATCTCGACTTCCTTTTTGGACTGGAAGAGGATCTGCACCTGAGTGGAACGGTCACTGGGACCCAGAGTTCCCTTCTGGGGCAGGACGGAAAAGATGGAGCTTAGATCTGGCATCCCAGGGCCTGTGGCTTCCATGGAGAAACTGCAGGAAGAATAAGAGGAGATCAAGATAAATGGCGGGTATAACGGGCTAATCGTGTCATTCCTACACACAGCCCAGTCATTCCGTAGGTCAGAAGCGTTCATTCGGGCGCTCGTTAATATTTTACTTTTTGAAGGGAAGCACAGCAGAGAAGTCTGGATTGTTGGGACGCAGCACAGCTTTAAGAAATGGGGGTAAAACATTAAAAACAGCTAAATATTTCTTACTAAACAAGGAATGAATGAAAGGCAAATTACTGCAAAGCACCACAAATGGAGTTACATGAAAATACTTGTAATTATTACTACGCTGTGTATAGAATCCTAGACTTTTCTGCCGCTGGTCACAGCAGAGGACAACCTAAAGCGCTAGTCGTCACTCACCTGAAGCCAATCTCATATTTGCCTTTGTTCTTCAGTGAAATCGTGTGCTTCACCTCTTCATTCACCTTCACCACCCCGAACTCCAGGCCACCATCTGTACCTGCCACACGGAACCGGGATATATCACGTAACATACATGTCACGTCAACCAGCACCGCCAGATGCCTTTATAAGAACATTGGCCCCTGGCTCCCCTAATCTCCGCATCAACCAGCAGATGCCTTTATATGAATATTGGCCCCCGGCTCTCCTAATCTCAGTTCATGCCCTCAGCCTCCACTATCTCCAGGCCATAATACCTATGGACCTCCTTTAGTTGTTGCAAAATGTACCTTTAGGGAAGCTAATATCCAGAGCCACGTCGTACGCCTCGGCAAACACTTGAATGTTTTCCAGCTGAACAATTCCCAGGACATTATCAACATCCGAGACCTGAAAAACAGGGGCCCCTGAGTCACAAGCAGATGTTGCCTTTGGAAGACAGGAGTGATGGGAGTGATAGAGGACTGTAAGGAGATGGCGTGTGTATGTCTGTGTGTTTCTCTATCTATCCATCTTTCTATCTATAACTATAAGCCTATGTATGGCACCTCTCTATCTATCCATCCATCCATCTATCCATCTATCCATCCATCCATCCATCTATCCATCTATCCATCCATCTATCCATCCACATACACCAGGTTTGGGGTCGCTCATTGGAATATCTTCATAGAAAGGCCCTTGTTGTCTCGGCCATGCGGCAGATGCAATGCCTGCTACCCCAGCCTCACGATACCTCAAGACGAATGGACTTTTTCACGCTAGCAGCTCTGGCCGCTTTGAAGTGCATCTGGAGTCCACACTCAGAGCGAGGGCCCACTATTCCTTGATGCTGGGACACAGAAAACTCATCGCCAAGGTTTTCCAGTCCCGTCAGGCGCCAGGCGGCAGGCAGGAGGTTGCTGTTTCTGAGGAAGATTGTCCTGGAGTCCTTCCTGTAGGTAGAGACACGTTGAGGGCCACGACGAATGGGTTAATGAAGGCCGGCTGAGACACGACGGGGTTAAAAGGAATCTGTTTGAATGGTTTTATCATCGTAGCCGTCAGTGGAATAATCCGGCTCGTTTAACCGTTCCTCTGGTTGCTATGGTGACAAAACCCCTTCTAAGGCTTTGCTCCAGAGTCCCTTGTTATAATTGTAACATGCGGCTCCGTATGACAGAAAGACTCAGCGGCTGATGGCAGAACCCTCCCCTGACGCTCTTCTCCCTGCAATCTCATGCGCAGGCTGTTATTCACTCGCAATCCTCCTAATAATTATCAGACACTCGCACGCCGCCTCTCATCCTCTCACCGGTGCAGCAGGATTTTATCAAAATGAATGTGTTTGCGGTCTAACTCCAGCTCTGGGCGGACGCCGCGGCAGGACACCCGGAACACCACCGGCTGGGGATTGTCTTTAATGCAGCAGACGATGCCGTCCTCGAATAGGCCCGCCGACGTGGGGTATGCCCAGATACACAACTCCTGTGCAGAAGAAAAGACCGAAAATCATCAGATCCACCCCCAGAGACCCCCGAGATGAACACAAACAACCGGACGTGTCCAGCCCATCACATGCGCCCTGTGTGGGGCGGAAATGTCTGTCCTGGGAAGGCAGGTCACCTGCTTCTCGTTGGCCTTCAGGTTCATGCTCGGCGGGTCCAGGATGAAGGTGGCTGCCTTGACGTCATGTTGGAAGCTGAAGGTGATCTCGGCCTCCATGGGAGACGCGTTGCAGATGGCGATGCTCTGCATGTTCTCCGGGTACTGGCCAGCTTTGTACCTATGGGGAAGACGGACAGAATCAGCATGTCTGGGGGCCCAAATCTCAGACTCCCAGAGGCATGTTTCCCCCGCGCCAAGTGTCCGGTAACGGGGGCTCCGTCTTACATACAACACACAATGCATGTTCTGGGCGCAGGGGGCATCTCCTAAACCCGCTCCCACTTCAAAGCATCTAAAGCTACGCAACAAGCTATTACTCAAGCCGAGGGGATAGAGCTTGATGGGGAGAAATGAGTTTAAGCTGTGGGTACGGGGCCCTGCTCCAGGTCTAAGGCAGATGGTCGGGGGGACGCTGGGCAGGACCCCCGGGGCTTCACCGCTCTATGGCCAGTTACAAGAGAAACCCCTGATCTCCCCAGTACCGATCCCTTTACAGTAGCGGGGATTGAGCCGCATGGCACGTGCCGCGCAGTACTGTGTATACACGCAGCGTATCTGACTCGTCTGCTGTATTAATGTGAAATGGTTTTCATAAAATGCCATAATATCGGCCCAGAAGGACGGGCCCCTCTACTCACTTTTCTCTGGATTTTCCGCAGAGCAAGGGACCAAATTCAAAGACTCCTCGGCTCACAATGAACTTCTTCTGAACTACGGCGTCTGGTTTTACGTCCTTCGTGACGTGAGGAAAGACCACCCTGCAAATTAAACGACGATACGGCAACAAAGCACAGAAGTGAAAGCAAGAGCGCCATGGAGCTGTCTGTACTGCTGCGCAGCTCGCGGGGTTTGCTAAGTAAGCGGCTCTCTGGCCGTGAGTCTGCACTCACCTGGGATCATGGCTGATGGCTGGAAAGGCACAGACTCCCCGACAGTAAAGAGAATATCTACGACGGGTCCCGACAAGCTCAAAGTTCAGAGTTTGGTCAAAGTTCCCGACGGTTTTTGAGTCAAAGTGGATTCTCAGAGTAACGTCTCCTCCAGCAGGAACAACCCAGCGGAAAATGCCCAGTCTGGTGTGAAACAAAGACGGACAAGGATGGGTATGACCGTTCCCCAGCCGATAAAGCCTCTCGCCCCAGCCCGGCTATAACCTCACTGCAGCAGCTTCCCCGGCAGACCCTCTCCGGCAGTGCTGCCCTGGTCCACATCGGAAAGGGGGGTCCTGGTGTCAGGAGGTGGGGAACGGCTGTCCACAGGCTGCTGGCTCCTGCGCAGAGAGGCAGGCCTGCGTTTGTCTTTCTGGCTTTCACGGCCCGTGTCTGCCGACTTGTCCTTCTTGCTCCGGCCTTTGGTCGGGGTCAGCTGTTCCTCCTGTAAAGATGGAGAGCAAACGCATTGAAGCCGATGCCGGCACAGAGGTTCTGTCTCCCTGGGATAACGACTCTCACCTTCAGCATGGGGAGAGGGAGCGCCGGCTCTGCCTCAGCCTCCTGCTTTTCTCCCATGATAACATTCGGATCATCAGGAGAAGATGCAACAAAGGTGAAATGGCTGAGGGTCTCCAGATCAGTGGACGCAGCCCGCCTTTCTGGGAATGGGATCACTGAGAACAAGCAAGGTGGAGGAAGCGGGGGACCCGAAGGGCCCAATCCAAGGCCATCGAGAATCTGGCAAAAGAAATCAGATTATACATCACCTTTACCCATCAATGGTCATTGTCATACAGATCTCTGTGATATACATCTGTCACATCGCAAAGGTTGGCGTCTCTCGGTGCGGACTCTGACCCGTCTTTCGCTCACCTCCTCTGCAGAAGGTAACTTCCCGCTCTGCAGGATTTTATTGCCACTTGGTTCACAGGGATCCGTTATCTGGAAATCAAAGTGTGGCACTCCGACTTCGGGCTTCAGCTCGTCCAGCTGCTCCTGTGCCTCGCACTCCAGGGCGGACGGTATTCCTGCAGTCCCTTCCATTGCTCGAAGCCTGTCTAGGCGTTCCTTGTCTGCTTTCTCTTTCTCCTGACGATCCTTCTCTGCCTGACGTTCCCGATCCTTACGGTACTTCTTCCCGGAAGGAGCCTGGCGTTCCGTGGCATGTTCTTCTCCTTCGCGCGGAGCGTCATCCATAGCTGTGGGGGTGAGAAGGATCCCCTGCACGCGGTCCCAGAACGTCAGGATGTGCAGAATGTCCCTCTGACAGGACTCGTAGCTTTTGAATCTTTGGATCAGTAGTCTGTCGGTCTCGTCGTGCGAGTCCTTCTCCAGATCGTTCTGTACTGATACAAGCTGCAGAGGGTCCTTATTCCTTCTCTTCTTACCGGGGTCATCGCCATCATTGAGCACAGACTCGGGGCGTTCTTTGAGCGACACTTTCCTCTCTAGGCCGGAGTCTAAGCGTGGGTCGGCTTTCATGGTGTGTGTGCCGATCACCTGGAGAGAGAAACAAGTTATCTGTTAGTGGCAGGGGGCTAGTGCTTAAGGGCTAGTGAAGCATCATGGATTCACCAGGACTAATGGAATGATCCCCACAGCGGAACACGTTGGATCGCTAATACGACCCGCCATGTTGGGTATGATCAGGCATCCGCTGAGCCTCACAAAAGGGCTAAAACTAAGCCGGGCCGATGTGAGCAGGCGGTCATTTCACGGCGTGCACACAATGTGCAAATGAGGAAGCGCATCGCACAAGAGCGGCTGGGGTTGTCACAAGTTGTCTGTGGATATTGGATGCTGTTGCCATGACACTGCGCTCTTTACCTGTTTGGAGCCCATTTGGCTCTTTTTGCCCCCCGTCTCTTCTTTGCCTGAATCTCGGCTCTTTCCTCTGCGCGTTTTCTTCCTCAGCTCCTCTTCCTCTCTCTGCTTTAGCAGCTCTTCCTGCATCCTCCGCTCGCGCTCTTCCCGCGCCAGGCGCTCCTCGCTCTCTCTGTGTCAGAACACACAGTTAGCGTCCCGTAGTCCATAAGACCTTAACTCCAGGCGCTGCAATCAGCGAACCGGTGATAAACAGATAATAAAGCCCGATATAAACCCCTTAGCCAAATAAAACAGAGAGAATTGGATTCGCCGTCGCGGTGTACTTTTCACCACAACATACACTATCAACAATCTAACACAGAGGCTGGGGACAGCATGAAGAGGGGGCAATCAGCAGGGACAAGGCACTGGTTTCCATGGGAACTGCTCTGATCTATCATTTTGCATCAGAATCATCTCTACACTTGTGGTCCCAGTGCTCCTGTCTGCATGCGCCGGGTGACTTCGGACATGACTCCATCCGGACAGACCTTTCCTTCCGCTGCCGCAGAGCCCGGAGCCGCAGCTCATCAATCCGAGAACGCTTATCAGCAGGAAGGTTCTCATACTCCTCCTCGTCCATCTCCTCCATCAGAGCTTTCTCCATGGCCAGGGTGCGCAGTATTTCCTGCTCTTTTACAACACGAAAACAGGAAGTCATCAAATATATATATTTCTATATAAATATATACCCTAACCCAAGAGCCGGCCTCCACGCACGCGCAAGCCAAGAGCCGGCCTCCACGAGGCACGCGCAGGGCCCAAGAGCCCGGCCTCACTGGGCACTTGCTGCTAGGGCCAAGCAGCGGCCATCCACGCACAGCGCAGGGCAAGAGCCGGGCGTCCCACACGCACGCGCAGGGCCAATGAGTCATCCTCCACGGTTGTGGCACGATGGCTGCAAGCCAAGAGACGCCTCCACGCAACCGCGAGCAAGGTAACGCCACGCCTTGAACCCACACGCAAAAAGCACAGAGGCCGGCCCATCTCACACGCACGGCGCAAGCCAAGAGGCCGCCTCCAACGCACGGCTGCAAGCCAAGAGCCGGCCTCCACGCACAGCAGAGCCAAGAGCCGGCCATCCACGCACGGCGAAGGCAAGAGCCGGCCCCTACGCAACGCGCAAGCCAAGAGCCGGAGCTTCGTCCACGCACACGCAAAAGCCAAGCAGCCGGCCTCCACGCACACGCAAGCCAAGAGATCGCCTCCACGCACACGCAAGCCAAGAGCCGTCCTCCACCCACACGAAGACTAAGAGCCGGCCTCCACGTACACGCAGGCCAAGAGCCGGCCTCCACGCACGCGCAGGCCAAGAGCCGGCCTCCACGCACGCGCAGACTAAGAGCCAGACCGAAGTACCTTTGCGCTGTGTGTGCGCGAGCTCGCGTGACTTCATGGCAGAGTAGTCCTGGTGGAGGTTGATCAGATAAATGTGTCTCCGATTATTCAGCGCTTTCAACAAAATCTGAAGGGCAGATGAAGGATTCCGGGCGAAAAGGGTATCCAAGCCGTCAAACACTACCCCGCGAAAACAGTCGTTTAACTGAAACGTTAAGGAATGGATATTATCGCAGGGCCATACATCTGCCAGGTGAGCGTGCAGCAGCCCAGGGGGCCGCATGCAGACCGCCCCGAATCAGGCTCCAGCTCTGGTATTAGGGACATGCTGGTTACATCTCTTTACCTGCAGCCTCTCACTCAATATATCCTGAAGCAGGTCTTCTGGCAGAACACAGCTCACCAGACCCATTTCACCGCCTACACTGGCACTCACACTCAGCCGCCGCTGAGCACGACCTCCTGGGAGAGGGGAACTCCCGGCCTGGGGACAGACAATCAAATAAACATAAATCACAAAACAAGCACAGAAATGAGTGGAGAAGAAGGCCTGGAGGATAACTCTTACCTGAGACCCCCCCGGTTCAGACAGGTGTTGCTGCTTGGCTCCCTGCACTAGGTGGCTCTCCGACTTCCCTTTAGTGGCCATCAGGCTACCTCGGTTACCTTTTGAGATAACAGACTGAGAAGCTGCTTTCGGCTCTGCCCCTTGGCCTCCCTCGGCTGTATGTTTGGCTAAGGCTTCCACACTAAGTCGTGGTTGACCACCGACCTCTGCTGCCTGGGAAGCTGGAGCAAAGAATACCAATGACAGAGTGCCTCACACGTCCACGACAAACACGTTTCTGCACAACGTCAACAATTCATTCCTTCATAAACCATCTCGCATACACGCGTGACTACAACACCCCAGGTATATCAGGGGTCCCAAAATCCCGCTTACTCACCTGCCTCTTCTACCTCCCGCTGAGTCTGTTCCAGCGACGCTTTGGAGCAGAGTTTTCTTGCTTTTAGACCAGTAGGGCTGTTACTGTCAGAAATGGCTTCGACCACCACAGAGTCAATAGACAGGCAGGCAGTATTATAGTGCTGAGCCAAAGCCACGGCGGCAGAGGACTTCCCTACAGCAAACAAGGAAAAGAAGCCATAATGCAGCCTCGCAACCTGCAGAGTTATGCAGCCTCAACAGGCCAGATATAGCAGCGGTACAGCCGCTAAAGAAGACAGAACACAATGCAAAATCCATCAGAGGCCCTAGCGGCTGAGCGGCTGCAATTATATAAAACTGGGAAACACGGCCCCCTTTTTTCCTACCCATAGGTGTAATCTCCTTCTTTAGGAACTTCCACCATTTCCCTGCAGAATTGGCTAACGGTGGCCATTCCCTGCAGCATTGGCTAACAGTGGCCATTCCCTGCAGCACTGGCTAACGGTGGCCATTCCCTGCAGCATTGCCTAACGGTGGCCATTCCCTGCAGCATTGGCTAACGGTGGCCATTCCCTGCAGTATTGGCTAACGGTGGCCATTCCCTGCAGCATTGGCTAACGGTGGCCATTCCCTGCAGCACGGGCTAAGCCTCTGCTATACTACAACTCACCAGTAAGAGGCGCTCCGTGCACAATGATTGCAATACCCCTGCGGTAACTTGCTGCTCGGCCCTCACTGCTGGTATCGATGCCCAAGTGCCTGGCAATGGCCTGGGAGACTGGGTTCAACTCCAGCTCCCCGACTGCCACCTCGGTGCCTCCGTCGCTGACCAAAACCTTTTCTCCTGCAAAACACTGACTGGTTAGCGATGGGCAAACGGTAAAATCAGGAACACGTTGTGGAGAAGAAGCCTTTTTAGCTGTAATTCTTGTTTCTGGATCCAGGGAGGAGAGATATGAAAATCTGAGCTCCCTAGCATTAGCAGAGGCCCGGATATAACCCCACTCGCTCCCTACTCCATCATTCACCACAGCGACACAGCTCACCTGGGCCTTTCGCTGGGTCCTCTCCAGCATCTTCCAACTTGCCGTCTCCTCTGGAGGAATGACTCTCCCCAGCGGTGGTGGCAGAGGGTATGCGCTGGGATCCAGATAGATTGGGATTCTGCCCCGTGTCAGACGCTGGGTCTTCTTCAGTGTCCTCTGCGACACCTGGAAGGAAGATTAGAGCGAGTCACATATAGAAGATAGAAAGGCAGTTGCCACCATCTCCCACCCTGGAGGGTAGATTTCAGGAAAAAGACAATAACTGGACGGCGCTTCTGGTAAATGTTCCCTGTAACTAGTGACTGCTTGCAGTAAATGGACCCCCAGTTAGGAAGGCAGTTTGATGCTGGTATAATTACCTCTCTCCAGAAGTCTTGCTTCCTTGTTGTCCTCTAGCAGTCTCTTCTTTTCCTCGTAGAAGTCCAGGATTTCCCTGGGCAGCCTCTCTCCCGGCAGCCGTGGAGGGAGCAGCAGGGTATTCTGAGCATCGTAGCTCTTCAGCATTGCAAGTACCTGCCCCCGACGAGCCACGTTAATTGGCAGCTTTTAAATCGATGGGTAACATTGCTACAAAAAATGCTGGATTCAGACGCAGCCGGGACTCTCTATACTCTCCGTACTAACCTTCTCTTCCTCCAGGTACTGCTTGTCCATCTCCAAAGAATAGAACTCTATGGGGAAAGTGCACGGGTTCCTCACCACAATATCCATACTTTCCCCAGGGCTGAACGGAAGGACCGGGCCCAGCTCCACCACCGAGGGCGAAAACTCCAGCTGCGGCTCCAAGCCCTGACCCTGGACGTGAATCATGAGACGGTGGCTGCTCTGCGCCAGCTGCAGCACCACACGCTGCCTGTACAGCTTCTGAGAACGCACAAGGCAGGCAAATAGAAGACAAACTGAGCGGAACAGGAAAGCAGAGAAGCCCGGCTTGCTTCAAGCGTCATCATCTGACAACGTGTTCCTTCTAAGAAGCTCAGCTAAGCTCACCGTGGATGGTGACCCTCCGTTCTATGTTCCCTTCTGTGACCCTTCCCCTGTCATCCTCATCTCAGAGAGATTTACCTCCTCTTTGGGAACAAATTTAATCTCCACGTTCTTCTTCTGTCCAGGAAGGAGCACGCCTGAAGCTGGAATCATCTCAAAGACGGCGGCTCCTGGCCTTGTGTCCTGGCGCTGTTTCTTGCGGAGATGCATTGGAGCGTGTCTGTCTACCTGCAGCGTATATAGGGGGAAAAGCGTGTGTGCA
Organism: Spea multiplicata; assembly: GCA_009364415.1. Taxonomy (NCBI): domain Eukaryota; kingdom Metazoa; phylum Chordata; class Amphibia; order Anura; family Pelobatidae; genus Spea; species Spea multiplicata. The sequence continues at coordinate 6,596,965 of VKOC01000004.1, read as the reverse complement.
CGCATGAAAAACACGGCTGCCACGTGAAGCCACATTCAGCACTCAGCAGCACTCAATGATTTTAGCGTGGAGGGAACACACTGATACCTTGGCTTCATTCTCCTGTCTCATCACCGTCCACTCGCACGGCACACAGAACTGGTTGCACAGCTGTAAGGATCTGATCTGACACTGGCCACACTGTACCGGATCAAAGTCCACGATGTCGCTGGACACGCTAAGACACGGTATTGTCACGCATGCCCTGAGCCTTACGGGGAACGCGGGGCCTCCGATCACCTGCCATGGGAAGAGATAGCTGAAGTGAGATGAGTAAACGCATTACCGAGGGAAGAGCCGTACCTGATGCGCATATAATTAATACGTTCATTATCAAATCAAACAGGAGAAGGGAAGGCAAATTCTAAACACTGCACCTGGATCGGCATCACCACGTCCACAGGCCCGACACCGAGGTTAGCGCCTCTGGGATCGAACTTCACCTGGAAAGTCTCCGTCTGATAGCATGGAAGGTTCTTTACGCGGTCTAACTCCGTCGTGAATCCTGCTCAGACACACAACAGGCGGCCGATATTAATGTCAAACCCCAAACATAGAGTCAGCACGCCCGTCAGATCCCAGTAACGGTTTACCTGTACCGGCTAGCCCACGCCGGTCCGCACGGAAGGACACAGGGCAATGTCCGCTGTTGGTAATTTTGACAGTGTGCGTGCAGACGTCTCCCAGAATTACAAAGCCAAAATCCAAGAGGTAATCTGGCAGTAAGGCCCTGAAATCATCACAAACCCATTGAGTGTGAAAGGCTAACATATTATTATAGCTGGCCACATGCTAGAAGCATAGACGGCTGTAACGAGGTACAGAGAAATTTGGTGAAGTATTAGAAACAGGCAAGAATATGCTGTAAAAAGAGCCAGGCGGGCAGAGGAGCTGACAATCATGCAGAGGAGCTGGCATTCACACAGCATTTCTAAATAAACGCGTGAGCAAAAGTGCCCCGAGAATAGGTGGTGTTATTTTGATCACCTGTGAAGCCTGCGCATGGTCCCATCGCGGGACTCCAGTGCAAGCTGCTCTGTCGCATGCTCCTGCATGAGCAATCTCTCCACCTCCATCAGCAGCAGGGTGTTTGTCTGCAAAACACAGCATGACTGTCACCAACGACACAACCGCACCAGAGCAGAACCCCTCCACGCACACACAGAACGGATGACTGTAGACTGAGAGAAGCCCTCGGTGTCTTACGGCAGAATGAGACGCCTCTCGAGGAGACTCTGTGTTCGCTTCTGGGAAAGAGCCGCTGGTCAAGGTGTCTTGTATCTTCTCCCGAGCCTTTTCTATGTAGGCCTGAAGCTTGTCATTCTCTGGAAGGACAGGCGGACAATTACAGCAGGTGGGGGAGCATAAGCATCCTCCAAATAAAAAGAAGAGACAATATGACAGAAGAGTGCAGGCAAATAGCTCCTGGGACACCTACCATTAATGTTACGTGGAAGATCCAAGTAGATTCTAGGGAAGACTCCTTTCCCCCGAAGAGTAATATTTTCAGGCTCCAGATGGGCCACCTGCAGCTGGATGACTTGGTGAAATGCCTCTGGAACCCCCGGGAAATAAAAGACCTTCAAGATTTCCTCCCCACCAGCAGCAACGTGGCCCTGAAAGCAGACACAGGCTGTAGCCACTACCATGCTGATCTCTCAGGACCATACGTCAACAGAGCAGGAGGTGAACGGGGTCGCCCAAATGGATGAGAGGGCACTTACACTCAGTGGCTGCACTAGCGGCTTCCCAGGCCTGAGACTTGCTGCACTTTCCGCGCTGGCGTTAATCACGCTGAACGGGAAGCTGACGAGTCCCGTGTTACGGAGGACAATGTCGGCCTCGGCCACCTTATCAAAGAGCTGCAGAAAGACACAAGGAGGTTAGTGGCGCCATGCACTGCGTCGCCTCTTCTGGGTAATCATCCATTTATAAACAGCCCACTCTCAAACTGTAACCCTGGGTCGATATCAGGATGCCTGTACCTGCACACCATAGTCTATGTCCATCGCGCTTAGCGTGTAACGGACAAGCGAGGCCTCTCCCTGAAGGCTGATCTCGTAGGTGGGACCTCCGTGCACCTTACACAGAGCCGCTGCGTGTGCACTGATGCCAGCATGACCATAAAACGTGAAGCTCACGGTCTGGCTCTCTCCTGGCTGCAAGGTCCCGAACAGAGGAAGGATGTCGAACACCTGATGGGGCAAAGAATAATCAGCACCAAAACTTCAGCTGTAGGCACAGTTTTCTCCTGGGATAATACGACTGGATTATTTTTATTATTCATTGTGGACGGAGTGCAGTTACTGGCCCAATCCACTAATGTGCATCAACATTCAACTGGTGATCCAGCGCTGAGAGCCATGGCCACCTCACCTCCTCCACCCCCGTCACCGTGTGCTCTTCTCCTGGAGGTCCGGAGACAGCTGAGTGACCCTCGGAAAGCCCATCTGTTCCAATGCATGGCCCCGCGTCCTGCAGAAACACAATAATGAGCGTGTTCAGGAGCTCCACGCAGAGACACGGAAGCTTGAAGGCACAGGGTGGTGGAGAGGGTAAATAGATCATTTTTAAAGGAACATCACAGTCGCTGATTACTGTACAATTCCTCCAAGCTGGAGAACCAGCAGCCATACCTTCTGCTCAGGATCCTCCACATGGGTTTGGATAGAATGCAGACCTTTCTTTTCTGGCATTTGTGATTTATTCATACTGTGGAATCATCAAGAAATGTATTAAAGCATCTATTTTCAGACTGCATAACATGTACACGTGGACATCACTCCACCAGTGCCCTCTCTACCCCCAAGTCACTCCATGAGGACCCTGGCCACCAGACTTTACTCCACCAGTGCCCTCTCTACCCCCAAGTCACTCCATGAGGACCCTGGCCACCAGACTTTACTCCACCAGCGCCCTCTCTACTCCCAAGTCACTCCATGAGGACCCTGGCCACCAGACTTTACTCCACCAGCACCCTCTCTATCCCCAAGTCACTCCATGAGGACCCAGGCCACCAGACTTTACTCCACCAGTGCCCTCGCAACCCCAAGTCACTCCATGACCTCATAAACACACCATAATGGCTATTAATGTACCTATTTTGATGTTATTCCAAGAGACATATAAATGGGATTAATATACAGTGACAATGATTAATTTTTAATACCTAATCCTCCAGTTCTCTTTTTGGTAGAGCCATTGGTAATGGACGGCACATGGACTGCAGTTGGTGATCTCCAGCTCTTTGGTGGTCTCAGTGTTGTTTAAAATACACCCAAAGTTGATATGGGTAGAAGTGAAGTTGAGATTGGGGAAGTGCACCTCTCCCTGGAGCGACACGGAGTCGGTGTGAGGGTGCTCAGCAAATCTGATCGTCAAAATCTCCTCGGCCACTTGGCTCCTCAGGTCGTGGATGTAAGTCGGGTCAAATCTTACAGTCAGCTCTGTCTCCTCTTCAACACCCAGAATCTGGGCTGTCTGCAAAGGGGAAAGGGGAAGGGACACAGAATGTCCGACTCAAACACGCAGGAACCTGCTCTCCAGACCCATGCATTCCTCTTTGCATGCGATCACAGAGCGCTATTCACCGTGGTTTCCAGCCACATGGACTCCACACGTCTGAAAGCCATAAAGGAGTCCCTGCGCGATGTGCTTTCCCAGACAATAACCCGCTAAATACCAGCTGCCCTTTGATTTCAACCTATGCCGATGACGTGTCCCCAGCAACGTGCGCTCCCAGTACCTCGGTGTCCACTGGCTGTAGGGTCTCCTTGCAGCAGACAGAGAATGGGGGTCTCAGAGACAGGAATATGGTGAGGGGCAGAGACGAGATGTTTTTCAGTGTCAGGGGCCGGTACTGCTGTTCTAGACGATCATCGGGTCGCTGAAAAAAAGCCAAACCACTGTCTGTCATTGGACTAAGAACATAAAAAAATATCTACCCCTTCCTGCTTCCATACAAATAGGGGCAATTTCATCAAAATGGGATTGGCAAAAACAATAACACACATTAAGACATTTTGGTAAAAAGGAGGAAAGGGTCCCGGTCCAAAAAGCTTACAATCTGTTAGGAGGGTGAGGGGAATAAGACACAAGGAGAAAGGCTGTCGGGGTGAGGGTGGTTTGATTGAGGCGAGGGGGATGTGGAGCTCTTGATGCTGTGGAGAGGGGCAGATAGATTGTTAAGGGGGTCGGTTTTTGAGCTTCTCGGTTTTTGATTGATTTTAGTAGTAAGTAGTGGGGGGTCAGGCAGGGCAGGGAACTCAGGGCAGGATCATTATATAATATAACGTCGCGTGCGCGGAAGCAGAGCGTCTATCACCTTCTCCACGTAGAAGTGAAGTCTCTTGGTCGAGAGATGCAGGATGGGAGCAACAAATTGGCAGATCACATCCACCTCCATGATCTTCTCCTTCCCTGACTGCTTCCCAATGATGGCCTGTCCCAGCAGTCTCTCTTTCACCACCTGTCACAAGCATGTAAAAGGCTATCACACTGTCCACCACGGCCCCTGAGCGGGGTAACTAACCCAGTGTGCAGAAAAGTTACCAGGCCAGATGATCTACATTCATTCACAAGGAAAAGCAATTCTTCTCTCAGGGAACTGAACAGGTGTATACCCCGGCCAACACAGGGTTAACGGACAGGTGTATACCCCGGCCAACACAGGGTAAACGGACAGGTGTATACCCCAGCCAACACAGGGTTAAAGGACAGGTGTATACCCCGGCCAACACAGGGTTAACGGACAGGTGTATACCCCGGCCAACACAGGGTAAACGGACAGGTGTATACCCCAGCCAACACAGGGTTAACGGACAGGTATATACCCCGGCCAACATAGGGTTAACGGACAGGTATACATACCCCGGCCACCACAGTGGTAAACACGGAACAGGTGTATACCCCGTCCAACTTAGGGTTAATCGGACATGGTAATTATTACCCGGGCCAACCCACAGGGTTAACGCGACAGGTATATACCCGGCCAACACAGGTTAACGGACAGGTATTATTACCCCGGCCAACCACAGGGCTAAACGGACAGAGTGTAACACCGGCCAACACAGCAGTTTAACGGAAACAGGTTATATACCCGGCCAAACAGTGGTAAATGGACAGGTGTATAAACCCGGCCAACACAGGGTTACGGGACAGGTTATTCTGCCCCCGGCCTCAACCAACAGGTTGTTAACGGGGAACAGAGGTGCTAATCCCCTCAACACAGGTGTTAACGACAGGTGTATACCCCGGCCAACACAGGGTTAACGGACAGGTGTATAACCCGACCAACAGTGGGGTGACTGGACAGGTGTATAACCCGACCAACACAGGTGTATAGCTTTACTCACTTTGGGAAGGTCTGAAGAGCCCTCCAGCAGGACGCCAATGCTCTGGCCTGGATGGAGCTCCATGCGGGAAGGGTGAAGTTTGAAGACAGGGCCCAGGGGTTCTGGAATGATGGAGGGTAGCTGAGGGCGCCTGCGGAACTGAGGGAAGCCCTCCGTCATCCAGTAGAGCTGGTGAGTGCGGCGTCCGCGGTTAGTCATTGTGAAGCGATAGTGGCAGGGTCCAGCACTATAACAAGACACAATGATAAGCCTGAGATGGGTCACTGGCCACACACAGAGCCAGCACACGGTGCACATGTGGGCTGAAAATCACTATTTGACGCCGCCATTTATCAGTGAGTTTAGTGCTTAAACGAAAATAATCATCAGGAGAAACCGATCTCAGGAAATGTAATATACACGTGAATTCAGGGCCCCACACACTCCATGCGCACATAACATCTGGGAAGATAAGTGGGTCTCCCGAGTGGCAGAACGTCTTCCCAAGCGCTGCCATACAGCGAGGCTTCATGGGTAGAGGGGAAGGAGATTTTAGGAAAAGCCGTCAGATTCGTCGTCAGATTCGGGCTGGGACATGATTGTTAGGAAGGCGTGTGAGCTCCGTGAGCGGGTGCCGTGTTGCGGTCACTCTCTCCTCGGAGTCTCGAGTTACTGCAGCCGCCTGGATGGAGTTACCATAATGTTATCTTCCCCCGTCTGCTATTATACGGAGCAAGACACGGAACAAAGGCGCTGAAAGCCGGGGAAACCAGTACAAAGCACCAGCAGTACATGAAGAGGCGGCCATGGCGGGATCTGTCTACCTGTCACGCCAGATACACAGGGGTCAGGTGGCATGTGCAAGCTGATCAGGGCATTTGGTTGCCAGCAAGTGCTCTGCACAGTATGAAGCTTTCATCCAACACACAATGCCGCTGGTGTCACATGAAGCTGCAAACAAAGACACCGAAGAGGAGAAGCGGAACCCGAATCTATTCACTCGGTGACACGGGCGGCCGGGCCTTACATTTCCACTGTCACCGGAGACGCGTGTGCAGCACTCTCTCTACCATCTAGCCCTAAATACACCGTATATATATATACTGTAACACCATAAGCCACGCCCACTGCGCCAAAACCAACCCCAGACTGACTCCGCAGCCACACCCACTCTTACCTGAAGTGAGCTCCCAGGTCCAGGAGTGGGGCAAACGTTCTGTCAGTGACTATGGTGGTCCCGATGCCGACGGCGCGCAGCGGGATGTGGTAGGTGCTGCTGTTTGCGATGGCCAGCTGCAGCGTATCTGTGAAGCTGACGGTATCGTCCAGATGAGCCACGAGTGTTAGATGCATTTTCCCCTCAGGGGGAACCTCGCCGGAGCCGGGTTCAATGCGCCACAGAGACCGCTTGCGTGTCTGCAGGAAGAGACAGTCAGTAAAAGGGCACAGTGTGAGACACCAGAATACCAACTGTCTAATACAGATGCAGACTGCACAAACATGGAGGATACCAACTGTCTAATACAGATGCAGACTGCACAAACATGGAGAATACCAACTGTCTAATACAGATGCAGACTGCACAAACATGGAGGATACCAACTGTCTAATACAGATGCAGACTGCACAAACATGGAGGATACCAACTGCCTGAGAGAGACACAGAGCCTCTGGGGGGACTCCGTGCGGCCTGTCTGGTAACGAATTACCGTAATTACAGTAAAAATATATCACTCGTCCAGCCATAAACCGTCTTACCTGACTGACTAATCAGGGCAGCTGCATCCACTGCAACGGGCGGAAGCTCCTTAGCATGTTACATTACACACGTATGATGGCCCACACACTAAAGCCGCTCAGTCACATGCAGTGAGCGGCTTGACATCTGGCCCATGTTTTGCTTACCGTGGCCGCGTGGAAGGACGCAGGGATCGGTGACTGGTTGCTCAGGACTAGAGTCTTGGAAACATCCGTCAGAACCTGGATATTCCCAAAATCCGCTTCACTGGGACAGACGTGGACAACAGGGCCTTCTCCAGTGCACAGCAGACGCAGCTCCTGTCCACGAGAAGCACAAGTCATACTTATCAGACTTATCAGACTACAAGGGCCACACTTAGAGGACATCCGTGAGACCAGGACACAAGCCATCTCAGCAGATCTACGGATTTGAAGGGCCAATAAAGACAGCCGTAGCGTACAGAAATAATCTCTTTTCACCTTACTCCTACCGGCAAGAGCTGCAGTGGAGAACCCGTGGCAGGTTGCTGGGTGTCCTCTCCCGGCCCGTAACCAAAAGACTACCTTCCCGCTGAGCTTGCGGAAGGGCTTACTGGTCTTATCAGACGGGAGCCAGCATGACTTTGGAAATAGTTATTCTTTATCCAATAATACACACAGATCTTGGGGGGTGACACTTACCAGTAGGGGCTCCACCTGCCCAAATACCCAGATATGAGCTCTGGCACTCTGGTCACCAGTCTCCTGAGCTTCTATGGTAATGGGCAGCTCCACACTGCTGTGAGGCTCTATCACCCCGCGGGGCATGGAGCTGTAATAGCGCACGGGGGCTATGCCGGCCGGCTCCTGCGCAGAAACATACTGTCATTAATACAAAACCAACAGCGCTGTCATTCCAAAAAACCCACAGGGGTCCAGGTCGTAAGCTGCCAGGACACTCTACCACAGCACGCCATGCTGCTTCACGTCTGCCATGCCAAGATCCCACATGCCATCCTTCCTCTAATCCCTCTAAAAGACTTTTATCTCATCATCTGCCCAAAGGCCCACTCGGCTCGCGTACCTGTGGCAGGAGGCCATAACATCCCGGCAGGTCGCCGGGGTTTGTCAGAGTGACGGTTCTCTGATACGGGTGCTGGAGAAAGCAGCGGCCAAACCTCACTGCAGGGTCCTCTACATACAGGGATGGGATCTCACACCTTCGGAAGGAACACAGCAATGAAGACACAGAGCCTGTAGCGTGGTCTGCGGTGAGGACTTGTGTACCGGCCACGCGTGTGTATGTAAAATACCTGGCAGTGATCGGCAATGCTAAAACTTCATCTCCAATGCCATCCACATCCACCACAAGGGCCAGCTCATACTTCTTCACATGGTTGGGACAAAAGGTGACCTGCAAACATAAACGTGGTATTATATGTAACCGGTACCCGGGGAATATACCTGTAAAGATCTGAACGTGGTATGTATATGTACCGGTACCTTCGGGAATATGCTGCAAAGATCTGACGGGTATGTAATGTAACCGGTCCCGATGGAATATATCTGCTAAACGTATTAGTATAGTACCGGTACCGGGGAATAATCTGTAAAGATCTGAAGTGTAATGTATATGTAACCGGTACCGGGAATGATAAACTGTAAAGTCTGAAGTGGGTATGTAATATGTAACGGCGCGGGGAATATACCTGTAAAGATGTGACTGGTTATGCTATAATGTAACGGTACCGAGGAATATTCTGTAAACGGTATATATCGGTGTTAAGTAACACGGTACACGGGGAATATAAGTTGGAGATTGAACGTGAGTATGTATAGGTGTACACGGTACTCCGGGAATATACCTGTACAGATCGAACGTGATATGTATAATGTACTGTAACCCGAGGAATATCTGTAACGTAATATATTGTCTAATAACCGGTACCATGGGAAATAAATATCTGTAAGATCTGAACGTGGTATGCTATATGTAACAAGGTACCCCGAATATACTTAAGATATGAACGTGGTATGTATTACGTAACCTACCGGGGAATATATCTGTAAAGATTGAAGTGGTCGGTATACTACGGTACCGGGGATATACTGTAAGATCAGAACGGGGGTATGTATATGTAACGGTACCCGGGGAATTACCTTAAGATCATGAACGTGTATGTATATGTACCGGTACCCGGGGAATTCCTGTAAAGATGCTGAAGTGGTATGTATACTTCGTAAACGATAACCGGGAATATATTGTAAAGATATGAAGTGGTTATTATTGAACCGGAGTTACCGGATATACCTGTAAGATGCTGAACGTGGTATGTATATGTAACCGGTACCCGGGGAATATATCTGTAAAGATCTGAACGTGGTATGTATACGTAACCGGTACCCGGGGAATATATTTGAATTTGGACTCAGCTCACACCTCTGTTACAAAACGCTGACTGCAGGGAATGAAATGTTAGAAGCAGCAGCTTGGTCCAAACGTAGCGGCCATTACTAATTCATCAGAGCACTGAACACAGAGACACGCGAACACAGAGCACCTGTGTGCCGGAGGGAAGTGTGTGAGTGAAACACAGAGTAATGCGTCTAATGATCTACCAGCGAGATAGAAAGGTGCGCAGCGGCCATACGATGGAAACGCTTGCCCTGGGGCGGCATATAGTGGGAAGCTGCCACTTCACATTCAAACTCTCATCTGGCCACATGTGATATCTGTTCATGTAACCGATGTCCAGCTCAAACACGTGTTTCAGATGCTGGCCACCCTGCTCTAACACAGTGAATTACTGGGGGGGGTGACCAATGAAAAGAAGGGAGGAAGTGACACACTGAAGGGTTAATGACACCGTAGAAAACGTTCCAGTCACCGAAGCAGTGCCTCGAATACACGGCGTGGTATTTCAGGTCAGTAAGAGACCATGCCGCAGGCACGTATACTATATAACACAGCACCGTACCTCTATGTCTAAGGACCCCTGGGACCGGATGGTGCCCCGGGAGGGAGAGATGGAGAACTCTCGAGGTCTTGGGCTTTGGATGGACGCTCTGCTCCAGGTCGAGCTCCTCTCATCGAGAACCTGAGTGGAACTTGCAATGCTCGCTTCTCCGCTACCATCGCCCAGGACGCGCAGGTTAAACGTCATGGGTACCAGCGAGGTGTTATTAAGGGAACAGGTCAATATTCGTGGGAACCCTGAAAAACAAACACATGAGTGAATCCTTAAGATCAATTCTGGGCCCTGCGACAAGATGTCATCCAGACGCGATAAACAAAGGGTAGAAAGCGATGACAAGAAGATCGCCAAAAACTCTTCTTCCGCTTGTGTTCTTTTACCAGGGTTTGATAGCTGGCGCTAGTCCGACGGGTTTGGGGTTTGGCAGATGTCCCGTGCCCAGCCATAACTCACCAAAAGAGACATCTCCAAAATGCAGAGCGGGGGCACTGAAGTGAAATGTGGGTCCAATCACGCAACCCCTGGGGACACAGAGAGGTTTCAGAGAGAAGACACACTTACACGTAACGCACACCGAGCCAGACATTAACTCGTATACCTCACTGTCAGCGTCAGGGCCTCCGGAGACCCGTCCACAGAGAAGCAGAACTCCTGGCTGAACTCCCCCAGAATCCCACCGCACACAGATATCTGGATAGCCTGGTGTCCTCCTGGAAGAATGATGCCTTCGCTCGGCTCAAATGTGAAGAAGGAACCCAGTGCGGCGGTGGGAGGAACCAGCGTGAAAATTCCATCAATCGCTCCTTGATTTGTCAGGATAACCTTTGATGGAGCAGAGAACAGAAGATGAAGAAAGAACTGTATGTCATACGCCCCCCAACCCCGCCAGTCTCTGCCCCTGGCTCGCGTCCGGGACCCCTCTGACATTCTCCCGGTGCGCTCTATGGCAGCGCGTGCCCTCCGCTCCCGGTCACCTCATAGCTGTGCAGGGAGCCAACAAAGATTTTCCCAACATCCAGCCGGTCAAAGTTAAAGCGCAGCTTCGGTCCGAGACCTTCAGCTCGGATTCGCAGAGGAAGACGCGTCTCTCGACCTGAGGATGGCACGAATGCTGAGATGGTTACCCGTTCACATCACTTCTCTTGTTACATGTATAGGATGGTTACTTATTCCGTAATCATACGGGCACAATAATCTACACGCGTGTGCTTTACGCTGTACCTGTTATGTCGCAATAGACAGTGCGCTGGTATATCTTGGATTCTTGGGGCTTGAAGAGAACTCTGACCTCCACAGACGAGTTTGGCCAAACATCTCCTTCCTGTGGGCAGAAGCACGAGATAAATGTAGGAATGGTGAGGTTAATAGGCCTGTCACCCCGTCTCACTGGGGCACATATACTCCAGACACAGTACATATGGCATATGCTGCCTAGTTATGCATGAGGAATATGCAATCTAATGAACAAGAACCCACAGCGAGGCAGGCTTTCAGGGAACACATCAACCAATGTTCACCAGGTTTGCCTGTGACCATATGGGGAGATCCTGAAAGAGGAAGGGAGCCAAAATCGGCCTGCTTAACCGAGTCAGTCTTTTCGTAGTTTAATCCGCGGAGAGGCCTCCAGGTACTAAGAACACACACACACGTGTACTCCAGGGAATCCCGGTATGTCCCGGTGCGGCAGCTGGCCGTGTATCATGTTGTGACAGAATAACACGCCATGGGTAACAGACTGACACAAGCTGCTGTATGATGCTGTTTACTGTTCAAGGACTTGTCTTGTATGTGGTTCATTGTGTGTGCAGCCCAGAGTAAGGGCAGATCTATTAAACTGAGGGGCATTTGGTGGGCATATCAACGTCCATGAACTGGTGCTTAGAACTATATAGATATATATATATACGGTATATATATGGCAGCCTTACTGTGGGTTCTATGTGGAACACATCATCGGTAAACAGCATGGCGTCATCCTGTACTATCCTGCGGCGGTTTTGGAAGCTGCGGCTGAGAAGGGAGAGGCGCGCACGGAGAGAGGGCTCTGCGCTGCATTCCTCCAGAAAGTGATCCATCTGCTCGTCTTCTTCTGCGCGGAGATCCAAACACAATCTGTGTATAAAGCAAAGAAGACAGCTCAGGGCGGAAAGAAACGCGGAGCGTAGACGCTACCCCAGGAAGAATAAAAGCCCTTTGAGGGGCAGATTGTGTAACGATGCATTGCAAGCAAGCCGTTATCCGGCCAGTCAGCAGCAGGTATTTCCTGGCCACACAGTGGAAAATATACCAATAAAGCCCTTTCGGACCAAAGCTTCCGTAACAATATAGACCAAAAAAATCAATGGATACCCAAAACCGAACTGGAAAGAAATCCCCCACACGCAACATGCGCAAGCAGTGGCTGCAGCAAGCTCGGTAACACATACAGCACACGCCGCATGTTGGGTACAGCACCGTGTAACGGCTGTTGGGGGAGACTCGTGGACATGAAATGAGGTCGCCCTGTCACTAAGTGCGGACAGGACACGGAGCGCACTCCCTGCGTGTCCTGCGCAAGTTTGTTCTCAAAGTGCTTTCTTCAGCACAAGACTATTCATCTTTAGCTAATGTGATTAAATATTGAGAAGCGTGGAAGACTCTCTGAGCTGTGCCCCCTCCAGGCAAACACTGGCCCAATTACCACGCTCCTTACTCATTTCACCACTACTTGTTAACCTATTAATCACCGATCTTAGTGAATGGGTGTTGGGATGTCAAGGTAGAGATGGCTGCCATCCCAGTCACGCTTACCTGGACTTCTGCTGCTCTTCCTCTTGAAGAGTCGCGACGGCTTTCCAGCGGAAGTGAGTGATGATGTCACTGCGATTGACAATGCTGATCGTCCTCTGATTGGCCAATGAAACATATGTTTTTTCTATCATCAGGGAATTCTTGTCGAGCCGCACATTGGCATCAGTGGCTGCTCCATACAAACTGACACTAATGTCCTCTCCTAGGAGATAAAGAGAAAAATGGGTTTGTGCCACATCGAGGGTCCGTCCCGGGCACCCAGAGCCAGTGGGCTTCCCCTGATTCAAATGACTAAGCTTGTTACTAAACACCCACCAAAAGCACCAAATCTGTAAAGATTTACATGTTTATTCATGGCCGGGGACACCCTGCCAGCTCACCTAAATGGCTAACGGGCTCATGATCAGCAAGCCGTCCATTCTGGCAGCTGGGGATGGCTCAGGGTAGAGCAAAATGAGCAAGTGCCCAGTTAGCGTGTGCCAGGCTTTCTAACAGGTTTACCCCGCTAAGCGCGTTACAGGCTGTTCATTTCCACACGTTACACCAAGCCAAGTGGCAGCCGGGAACTCAGGGCAGAGGTCAGCGTGAGCCTGATGTGACCTCTCACCGATCTGATCTCTCACCGGCAAATTGCAAACGACGAACCCCAGATTGGGTGGTGAATGCCCTTTCCTTGGCGCCCTAGTTACCTGTGTCATAGTGAAGTGTCAGGGCCTGCGAGTGATCCCCCGCCTTCTCAGGCTGAAACTCCACCGTCACCTGCATGCTCTCTCCGACAGCCAATGTGCCCGACACCGGCTCCACCGAGAAAGGCCTGAGAAAAGGAACATTCGTCCCAGAGACCAGGGTTATATACGGAGCACGTACTAAAACAGCCTCGGTGTCGCCCCGTGTGTAATGGGAAGAGTTACAGGTAATGGGGTCACAGACTGATTGCTAGATGTGATTATAGTGGTTAATGTAAGTGTGAGAATGAGCGGCACTTGTGTGGCAGACATCGCGGTCCAGGTCTCTAATACCTGTGAGTAAGGAGCCAGAAGCAGGCATCTCGGTTGCCAATGTTTCGCACCAGAAGGGTTTTTTGGGAGTTGTACTTTACTGGGCAGATCTGGAAACTGATTTCATCCGGGAAATCCAACAGGCCCCGGGCCCCAATCGCCCGGATGGGAACCACAAACTTCTCCCGTTCGGTGACACAGATGACTTCATGGAAATAGTCCTGCGGAGACACGAATAGAAGTCAAATGGATGAATGGTGCGGCTGCCGCGCGGTCAGACGATGGCCCATGAAAACCCGCAGCTGCTGCAGAAGATCCCCAAAAGATGTCCGTCTCCCAAGAGATTCTGCAGCAGCTGCGGTATTTCGGAGGTCTGCTGCAGCCGGATGATATGGGTTTGTCTCAGGCCAGAAGCTCTTCCTGCGCGTACAGAGACCCCGCTGCGCGTGACTATAATAAACCATCAAACCCCAGGAAAGCACAAAGCTGCAGCCGGGTATTTCACAGCCGCAGGCAAAGGCCATCGCTGAAAAAGATGTTATATATATATCTCTAAAGACGCTGCCTCTCCAACCCCCCCCCGCAGTGCTGTGTGCCGTCATGATCAGAAGACGATCGGCCCTCTCTATTCATGTACAATAATAAAGAGAACAGAGCTTTCAGCGGGAGATGGAAGAGCTTGCCAGAAAAGGCGACACTAATGGGGCCGTGGAGAGGAGGAGGCAGCGGGCGCCGACACAAGGGCACATTATCCAGAAAAGTCACTTCGCTCAGGTGTCACTATACCACATAACAGCACACTGACCGCAAGAAATCCGGCACAACACTGACTCATCTGACCGTGAGACGTATGAATCAGGCCAGCCTGACCACACGTGTCATGAACATGCCGTGCTCCCGGTTTGTGGTACGTGTTGTACGCGCTGGCATTTCTGGACCGGTCGTTATTTGCGCTCAGGGAAACATCAGAAACGTTCTGGTGCTGCACACAGCGCAGGTCACCTCCAGATCACCCTAAGCGTGATGCAAGACCTGTGGAAGGCGTTTGACGGCCCTCGACGTGGCAGCTGACTGGGATTGGGCAGGAGATGGGAACGTGGACACTGGAATCCCCCCCATCACACCGGCCACATGCACCTAATCACTTTACCTTGTTCTCTTCTGGGGTGAACAGGACGTGGAAAGTAGACTCCATCCCCGGGGCCACCTTGTGGCACACATCATTGGGGCTGATAACTTGGAAATAGGGCGAATTCTCCTGAATGACTTTCACCAGCCGTGGCACCTGTCATGCACAAAATCAGTGACAAAATCCACAGTAACACACATTACCAGGGGTAATTACCAGGGGTAACTGTGCGCAGGCTCACCTTGTCACTGTTCCTCAAAACCAGCGGCACTTGGTATGTTTCACAAGGAGTGTAATTCTGGAAGACAATCTCCGAGGGGAAAGGCTGGAACAGGGCTTGGTCCATGTCCACGACCGAACACTAAGGTCAAATGAATTCACAAGTCAGGAGAGAGCTGGCCCATCACGTACTGGCTGTAGCCCGGATTACCTGGCAAACGAGGCAAATGAAAGCCCCCGTGACCTTACTCCGAGCCCCTGTGTCTGATGCTTGTTTATTAGGTTAGAGAGGGCCTAGTGGCTGCCGAGTAGGGGATGTGATTAGTAATAAATGAACCAAATACATTGTGCTCCCTCTGAGCTGATGGAGTTTACTCCCATCCTCCCCGAACCCAAGGAGTACGGCACCTTCTGATGGGTGGTCTCGCTCATGTCAAGCAGTTGAATGATCTGTGGGGGGTGCCCCTCTCGTGTGGCGGCCAGTCTCTGCTCCGTGGTCAGGGACATTTCCCTGAGGAAGGCTGAGGGGGTGAGCTGTGATTGAGAAAAGAAATAAAGACATTGTAAGCAAATGTACCCTGCTCCATGAGGGCAATTTTCAAGGGGCAATAACAGGAGCCCAACGCCCCGACTCCCATCATTAACCAGCAAACACGTATGAGACCGGCCAGTGCACCATGCGGTGTGGCCAGGACAGGCACGACAATGCGTGCGCTCGTTACTGTGTGTCTCATAACCTGTCAGAAACGCCGTGACGTGGGCAGGTACACACGGCACACACGTGACGTGGCAGGTACACACGGCACACACGTGACGTGGCAGGTACACACGGCACACACGTGACGTGGCAGGTACACACGGCACACGTGGTGCATCATCAGCGTACAATAATCTCTCTGTCCGGAGGCCTGAGCCCTGCATCCTCAGTAAAGGCTTTGTCTGAACATCTGTCTGGATTGATTTGTTTCTCTGCTAGATAATCCCTGGTTTCAGTCACCAACATCTGTCTTTTCCCTCAGATGGGATGACAGAAAATGACTCAATTTGTTCTGTAGTCATTACCGTCGGGGTGGCCTCTCCATCTCTAGCCAGCTGTGGGTTGTGCTGAGCCACTGTTTTGCTCTGCAATGCCCCGGCCAGTTTAAGGCACGGCTTCTGGAGGGAGCTCACCGGACCCCGGAGTTTTCCGCTCGGCATGCTGTCTGCTCTTTTTAAATAATCTGTGGAGGAGAAAGCAAAGATTTATGCGAGGAACATCAAAAACACCAATTCCCTGCACTCACGCAGCATACGGTACATGGAGGCATCGTACACGCCGGCAGCTTCATACACGCCGGCAGCTCCATACACGCCGGCAGCTCCATACACGCCGGCAGCTCCATACACACACCGGCGGCTCCATACACACACCGGCGGCTCCATACACACACCGGCGGCTCCATACACACACCGGCGGCTCCATACACACACCGGCGGCTCCATACACACACCGGCGGCTCCATACACACACCGGCGGCTCCATACACACACCGGCGGCTCCATAGCACACACCGGCGGCTCCATACAACACACCGGCGGCTCCATACACACAACCGGCGGCTCCATACACACACCGCGGCTCGCATACACACAGCGGGCGGCTCCATACACACACCGGCGGCTCCATACACACACCGGCGGCTCCATACACGCCGGCGGCTCCATACACGCCGGCGGCTCCATACACACCGCCGGCCCAATCATCTGCCAGGGATAACAGAATATTCAGCCCCTGGTCTTCAGCCAGGCTATTGATGGGGGAGATGTCCAGGAATCACGGACTAAAAATTAAAGCTCATCTAAGATTGATTAATACCCCCCATTCATTATCACGTGTTAAATCAAACACATCATTCATTATCACGTGTCAAAATCACAGATCATTCTTATCACGTGTCCAAATCAAACAACATCATTCATTTCACCGGGTAAAAAACAACCATACCTTCAATTATCACGTGTCCAATTAAACACATCATTCATTATCACTGTCAAATAAACACATCCATTCATTATCACGTGTCAATCAAAACACATCATTTTTATCACGATGTCAAAGTCAAACCATCATTCATTATCACGTGTCAATCCAACAGATCATTCATTATCACGTGTCCAATCAAACACATCATCTCATTATCACGGGTGATCAACACATACTTCATTATAACGTGTCCAAATTAAACCACATCATTCGTCATCGCGTGTCAAATCAACAATCATCTCATTATCACGTGTCAATCAAACACATCATTCATTATCACGTGTCAAATCCAACAGATCATTCATTATTACGTGTCAAATCAAACACATCATTCATTACCACGGGTGAAATCAAACACATCATTCATTATCACGTGTGAAATCAAACACATCATTCATTATTACGTGTCAAATCAAACACATCATTCATTATCACGTGTCAAATCAAACACATCATTCATTATCACGTGTTCATGGAAATGGTTACAGGGCAGCAGGCAGGTAAGACATGAAGTTAGAGGTGAGCGTCCCGTACACTACTGCCCCACAGGCATGGAAATGGTTACAGGTGTGATGGGCACGGTGCATGTAGTAGCGGAGTATGAAGAGCCCCAGGTGCGCTGAACGCTGATGAAACATCCAGCGCAGGTGAGAAAAAGTCTTTCCTCGAGGCAGAGTGCAAACCCCCGGAGCCCAAAACTTCATGCAAAACATACATGTCCTAGAAACGGCAGCGCAAGTAATGAGTTATTTGTATGAGGGATGAAATCATACACACTGCCATGCCAGCACTGCGCACTCAGGGGGCGCTTGCACAATAGAGGCGAGTCCCAGAAGGCTAGACAAACCCCAGCCAGCTATCCCATGAGCTCTCTCTGTGATGATGGCGCTCTGCAGCAGCAAGACAGAATCCCTGTACCGAAAGCTCCGCAGCACGGGAGCCACAATCATGCCGGACCCCTTCTGAGGCAAACAGGGTCACCTACGTGTTCAGTGACAGGGCACTCACCGCAGCTAACGGGGTGACAGAATGTGCCCACTTGGACAGACTATGTGTTTTGGTGCGACACAGGGTGCCTATAGAGCAGCACATTATATACAGCTGCCTGTAGCTCCTGAGCATGACCTACACGCCTGTGTCTGCGCTCCTGAGCATGACCTACACGCCTGTGTCTGCGCTCCTGAGCATGACCTACACGCCTGTGTCTGGCGCTCCTGTAGGAGCTGACCTACACGCTGTGTCTGCGCTCCTGAGCATGACCTACACGCCTGTGTCTGCCGCTCGCCTGAGCATGACCTACACGCCTGTGTCTGCGCTCTGAGCATGACCTACACGCCTGTGTCTGCGCTCCTGAGCATGACCTACACGCCCGTGTCTGCGCTCCTGAGCATGACCTACGTGCTTGGATCTCATTTCTGGAATGACACATTGTCCCTGGGTCTCATATTCTGGAACCAGTCCTAGTCCCTGGAGAACAGATCTCTATGGTCTCACATCCTATGAGCGCCCGTTCTATTTGTAGGAAGCCAGTGGTGTTCTCAGGAGGGCAAATGGGGCAAACAAGACAAGTGAATGAAGAGCAAGCAGGTGCAGGGGAGTCCCGTCCTACAGCAGCCATCCTAGAGCAATTCCGTGTATTCCCCATATTATCCAGGATTTGTCCCATCACCGACAGACTAATCCGTGCTTGGCAGGCAGATTACAGGCGTGTGGGGGGATTAGGGTGCCGCTTTCTGCTAGGCCCTGTCAGGCAGGAGTGGGACAGGCATGTGCAGAACGGAATCTCAGCTTTAGTGAAAGCACGCAGCCCCCAGCGCGCAGGAACGACGCCAGCCTCAGTGCGCTCCTCAAAGCAGAGACAGCACAGTCTGCCAGTGACCTACATAGCAGTGCGGAGATGCAAAGAATAAGCTGCAGCTTCACCCGGTCCCAATCAGTGGGATAACCATACAGGTTAATCAGCGCGTGCGCCACATTAGTCTCCCACAGGACATTTCTCCAGAACCCTAGGGGCGTTTGCCCGCTCGCTTCTGTGAATTGGTGCAGGAACGTAGACTGTAACGGGACAGGCGTTTCAGAAAGGGATCTCGAGTCTGTGTGTTGGGGGAGCTCGGTGCTCTGCACACCCCAAGATCTCTGCGTTTCACAGCTGCTGAATATTCTGCAACCTGGACACCAAAGTTCTGCTTCGTTCTGTAGACCCTGAGATCCCTGGGTTCTGTAGGTTCCATTTATTCTGCTGAAATCTGTGTTCTAGAGCCGCTATATAGTCTGTAAACCTGGAGACCTGTGTGTGAGAGCTCCTTATGTTCTGTAATGCAAGAGATCCCTGGGTTCTGGATATGTTATACATCCCGCAGAGCAGAAGAATAGTGTTCTAGAGCTGCTGTATATTCTGTGACCCTGATAATGCTCTAGAGCTTTTGTATATTCTGCAGTCCAGAAGATGTGTTCTAGAGCTGCTGTATATTCTGTGACCCTGATAATGCTCTAGAGCTTTTGTATATTCTGCAGTCCAGAAGATGTGTTCTAGAGCTGCTGTATATTCTGTGACCCTGATAATGCTCTAGAGCTTTTGTATATTCTGCAGTCCAGAAGATGTGTTCTAGAGCTGTTGTGTACTCTGTAAAGGAGTACACAATATTGTTTCCATGTGTACAGAAAATTGGGAAAGGGCCGCAGGGGCCCATAAACTGAATCTATCACAAAACAGATGAAATGGCTTTAAAGTGTGAGGTGATAAACCCAGCAGCTGAATGGATAACCGAAGAAGGTGGTATCTGACAGGTCACACGTCAGGTTTATAATCACCAGGTCATCAATCTGCAAATGAAATGCCAAGCCTGCGCAGGTGCACCAATCACCCAATCACATCTCTCGTTCCATTTGTAGCCACATACAGTCCTGCATTTACTCTCTCATGTGTCCCATGTAATGTCATAAATGCCCCACTACCCCCACATAATGCCATTTCAGCCCACTAATCCTATTTAACCCATAACTGCCCCACTACCCCCACATAATGCTATATCTGCCCCCCACTACCCCCACATAATGCCACATCTGCCTAATAACGTCATATAAACCATTATTGCCCCCTACCATGTCTGCTCTCTAACTCTTTATAACTCATAATAACTGTCCCAGTAACCCAATGATATATCTGCCCACCTAGCACCAATAATACCATATCTGCCTAATTGCCCCATACAAGTCGTAACTGCCCCACTACCCCAACATAATACAATATCTGCCAACTTGCCCCTATGAGCCACATTCCTATAACATGGATTTATGTGAATGCCCAAACCCCGCGTTGCTCACCAATCAGCGGCGGCGTCCCGGATGTGTCCCCGGTGTACATACCGTGTACCGCCTCACAGGACAGCTGTAGATTGTTGGTTGCTATAGAAACGAAACGCTTAGTCTCTTAACAACACGCCCTGTGATTGGGCCCCAGCGCTTCAGTTTGTTTCTGTGGAAACCATCACTAGTCCCGCCCACCTAGGTGTCACCGTATAGCAAGCATCCTGCCTTCTGCTCCTGGTGCGCCATGTGAAGTGTAGCCAGTGGACCCCCTGACTGACTGCTCCCTGCGACACTGCACCCCCTGACTGACTGCTCCCTGCGACACTGCACCCCCTGATGCTCCTCGAAACTGCACCCTGAACTGCCCTGACTGACTGACACTCCTGCTGCACCCCCTGAACTGACGCACATGAACCCCCTGACCTGACCTCTCCCCTGCGACACTGCACCCTGACGACTATCCTGCCACTGACCGCAGCCTGACTGACTTCCCTGCCACCACCTCGCACCCCCTGACTGACTGCTCCTGGCAAAACCACTGCACTCCCTGACTGCTGCTCCCTGCGCACCCCCTACTGACTGCTCCCTGCGACTGCCCACTGGCACCCAGTCCTGACTGACTGCTCCCTGCGACACTGCACACTGCCCTGAGCAACTGACTGCTCCCTGCGACACTGCACCCCTGACTGACTGCTCTGCAACACTGGACACCCCTGAATAAAAAGCTCCTGCCTGCACTGCTGACTGCCCCCACTGCCCCACTGACTGACTGCTCCCTGCACCACTGCACCCCCTGACTGACTGCTCCCTGCAACCACTGCACCCCCTGAGTAACTGCTCACTGTACCCCTTGACTGCTCCCTGCCACACTGCACCCCCTGACTGACTTCTCCCTGCACCACTGGACACCCTGAATAAAAGCTCCCTGCAACACTACACCTCCTGATAACTCCCTGCACCGCTGCGGCTCTTAATAAAATAACTGCACCTCCTGACTGACAGCTGCCGGCGCCACTGCACCGCCTAACTGCTCCCCCCCCACTGACTGCTCCCTGCACCTCTGTGACCCTTGATAACATCACTGTGGTACCCATCATCAGCGTCAGGCAGCCACATGCATGAGCAAGATTGTAAGCTTGTGAGCCGAGTCTCTCCACCTAATGTATCGGTTTGTCTCAGTCTGTCAGACCCCTTGAATAAATGTATTGTATTAATCACTGCATATAAATAAAAGACAATAATAATAATGAGCCCAGTAACATGGCCTGTTAATAAAAGATGCCATCATACACCGATGGTACGGCTCATTACTAAACAGAGCGAGAATCAGGGAGGTTCAATGCCTATGAGCAGAGCAATAACGACACCGCTAATGAGGGAAAGGAAAGTCTCTGCAATTAGAAACCACAACGGGCCCCTCCACAACGCCTGCCAGGGTCCCACTCCACACTGCTGTTGGCAGGTTAATGGGATGAGGCCTGGGCAATGAGCTTTTATTCTCAGTTCATAGAACCGTATGAAAGAGGTGCATGCAGGAGGTCTGAGGCCAGCGGGACCACCTCGTGCCGGGGAACTTATCCCACTGGAGGCCGCTCCATGTGCAGTTTGAGTGGCAGATGGAGATACACTGAATTTAGCGACCCCTGCCCTGGGTAACAGGGGCAGTAGCGGCAGAGCAGGCGTAGGAACAGTTGGTAGGAGCACCTCCTATTGCAGCTGCTTACGATGGTGGGTAAGCGGCTTCCCAGCGGAGGGCTGCGGTGGCGCTGGTTGCGTGGTGTAAGCAGTGTGAAGAACCGTATCGCGGTCCGGCCAGCTCATCTACAATGCCAGCGGCGCTGGGCCCGGGGAGAAGGGCTGTGGGTCACATTACGGATCAGCCAGGACCATGATGGGTACAAGCAGCTCTGTGAAAATGGTTAAAACTGAACTTATTTCCAAAGCAATGGCAAAGAATTTAGCGGTCCATGCGCGGCCTCACAGAACTCATTTTGGAAGAGATACAAATCTCACGCGTGAATCGAATTGCTGGAAGCTATGGGGAGCAGAGAGCTCCAGCGGTGAGCCGTATTACACACAATCCACACGGCTCTGAGGCTGTAAACGGTGCCGGACGGTTAGGGCCGCTGGCGGACGGACTATGATTGGGGTATGGTGCACCCAGCAGACCACTCCAACCCCTATTAATAACGCTAATACGCTGATCGTCTGCAGCTCCGCTACACAGCTGTTGGGTAAATCAAGGTCACCAAACACAAATCAGCTTTTAAACACTGAAAGAGAAGAGACCGTTCCCCCTCCTAGCCCCCTCGGCCACAGTAAAGGGGCATTGGACTGGAAACACTAATGTCTTCCCTCCCAGTGCCGAGCCGTAATCTGCTTAATAATTGAGTTGTTGAAGGAAGAAACCCTGATGGGACGGGCAGTAAGTGGAGGTCACCGCAGGAACCCCGAGCTGCCAAAAGCGGCCACTACCAGGTCCAAACCTGCCCTCGCTCCACCAAGCAAAGGGAGGTCCGAAAGTAGCACAGAGCAGGCGGCATAAACAGCCAATCACAAGCCGCAGGGGCAATTAATCACTGCACTTCCTGTCCACACACGGGCCGTTTATAGGGGTTTATAGGTTTAATAAACCGTAAAGCCATTGTGAATCAGTTGATAAAAGAGATTACATCAGAGCACGCAGACAGCGGTAGACGTTACCCATTCACTAAAGAGCTGTGTATGGGAAAGCCCCCCTCACGTACTCCCCCGGCCAGCGGTGGGGAAGGAGACCGGAAAATACTGATGTTGATTTAAATATTCATTTACAGGACCAGCCAAGCTCTCCCGGCAGCAGAGGCTCACAGGATGGACCTTCGTAATCTGCCTACCGGAACACCGTTTCTCTTCAATCCATCGATACATGCCGAGATACCCGATAAAAGCTCACGCGTTGGTGAAAAGCTACATGGAAAGGCCCAGGGCCTCTCTCAGAAGCCATCATACCCAGCTGCCAAGGTTCAGTGGCACTCACCTGATGAAGGCCCGTGGCTCTCTGATTATGCCTCTGCTAATGGTGGCAAGTGAGCTCCTGGCCCGTCAGGCTGCACCAGCCTCACTGGGACGGGTCCCACAGACTGGAATCAGCCCGGGCCGTGACACCAGGGGGTCCCACATTCTTGGCACATTGACTGGGAATACGGCTGTGTGTATTCCTAAATCATGCAGTGGTAAGGCACTCAATTACTCATATATATGTATATGGCTTTGAATTCTTAACAGCAGAAAAAGAATAGGAACCATAAGTCAGTGGAGTCCCCTAGGCATATTCAGGCCCCCAGTGTAACCATCCATAGCCCTGGAGCATGACGGCTCTTACAGTAGACATGAACGTGGAACTAAGGCGCAGAAAAGCTAAAATTGTGTTGTAAAGAATAAAAAGACGAGACAAGGTGGAAAGTGCAGTGTTTTACTGTTCAATGTGTATGGCACAGTAAAAAATAAAACATTTCAGCATAAAAAGTAACTAAAATACACTTCTGGCTAGAGATAACCTCAAACAAGAAACGCTTGACTGCAGCTTAACAAAGAGTGCGCTCCAATGAAACTTCCTGCCCTATGGGACTGAATAAAATCACACAATTAGGAGAGTTTCTGCAGGAAGAGATCTTCATTCTCTGAGAGCCAACGCGAAAACACTGAGAAACATACACAGTAACAGCCGTGTTTACATGTGCGCCGCATCCGGTGACAGTCCCTGGGATTGCGGCTTCATTGAAGCCAATGTCCTTTCGCTCTCATGGCGACCGATCACGTGCAGTCTATACCGGACAATGGCACCATTTAAATCCCATAGGAAGTACAAAAAGGGACCCCTGAGCAGGGCCTCTATAGGTGCAAACTGTAGGACCTGTCGGGAAGAGCCAGAGCTCAGTAAACACTCTGTCCTTTCCTTCAGCAGCTCCATGTGCTGAGTGAACACTTGGCAAGGAGCACGGAAGCCACAACAGAGCAGCAGAGTGTCAGCTCCTGGAGCGAGGCTGGTGGCAGGACACGTGAACGTTATCACCTGAAAGCAATGATACAGTACATAGAGTATACCAGCAGTGACACGGGTGAAGGAAGACAGGACGGGGAGCACCAAAGAGTCACCGTCCTGCAGCTGGCTCAGGGCACATAGAACCCAGCTGAGGAGCTGCTGCTGGTAGGCCGGATCCCCATCGTGTAGAACAGAAGAGCACTTAAGTGAACATGGAGAATGAATGAAAAGACAAGGCACCTGCCTGGCGTTCAGAAACTCAGAGAGAGAGCGAGAGCCACAAACCAGAACACGCTGACCGGCCTGTGTCATAGTTACCACCTCTGTGCCAATAGTCTCTGTGGCCAACGTAACACAAAGCGGGCAGCTTGGGAAATGGTCGTCTGCAGACGCCTTAAAGCACCCCTCGATGGCTTCGTTTAAGCTCTTTAATTCCTCGCCGTCACAGAAGGGGGAGCTTTGGATTCTCGTCAGCAGCTTCCCCTCCAGGATGTACCACTCACTGGTTTTCGGGTCACCATAACCTCCTTCAAGAAAGCAAGCAGCACCCATGTTGTCTTGAAAATGCTCTTTAAGCCAGGGGCTAAAATAACCAGCAGCCACCTTTGCGCTCCAGGTTAAGCTCTCAAGCTGCTTCCTCTCATTGAAGGTGTCAGTGCTTCGGACGCGGCCGCTCGCACATCGTGTGCCCACACTGCACCCGGCCTGCACTTTTCTAACAAGCCAGTGTTTTCTGGGGATACGCTTTATCTGGAACTTTTGGAAGTAATAGGAAACTGCATAATCCCGCAAGGCATTCAACCGGGACTTCTCCTCTTCCCCCATATACGAGAAGAGCTGGAGATTTTCCATGATGGTTTCTGTCTGATGCTTGTGGAAGAGAGTACAGCACTCTTGGTGGCGTCTCATAAACGATGCTGGAAGGATTCTGTGGGGGAACAGGGCTTTGCTCACGATATCTGCACCAAAGTTCTGGATCATTTTTGACAGGAGGTCTTCCATAGGCTCTTTCCCAGAGTACCCCAAGCATACGACATAAACCTCAGAGTTTCCAGCTTTGCTCGTTCCGGGTTTAATAACGTGCACCTGATCAAAACTACAATTCAGAAGATACATGAGGTTGACCGAGGAGTGCTGAAAGAGGGTAAACATCTTCAAAACAAACGACCCTCCCTTGCCAAGGGTCGCCAGACAGGTGACCACTTCACAATAATGCAGAGGTGAAACGAGAGACTCCTGCTCTCCTGGGTCGCCTTGGCAGTCAAAGCTTCCATCCGCGGTGATCAGATGGACAGTGGGCATGTTGCTAATGAAATGCTGTAGACCTGTCAGGTGTTTCAAAGTCATGACATCCCCTGTATTGTCTGGTCCAAAAAACCACCACGGAAGTGTGTTTGCTATCAGGCGATCATCAGTAATCATAACCAGCCCGTCATTGGCTTCGTGGTAAGGATTAAGTGTGTTGGCGACCCAATTCCAATCACAATTCAAAGCTTGTGTTTTCAGGTAATGGTTAAGACTGGCCACAAAAGCCCCCGGCGCCTCGCAGAGATGAATGGTGTTAAGCTCCCGGTTCCACAAAGCTTCATTGGGTAGAAGTGAATAGGTGCCCAGAATCTCATGGAACTTGCACCAGGCTTGGGTGCAAAGCTCGGCATTGGCGGCTCTTCGAACCTCAGACACGACCTTGCCTGCCTTGTTTGTGAATGACGTGTGTTGATGCCATTCATCCAGCCTTTTGTCACTCAGAAGGTTCTTCACTTGGTTGAGAGAGTCTTTCAAAGCCAGAAGTTCTTGGAATTCCTCGTGTTCAGAGATAAAGGCCTCCCCAGCGTCTGGAAGAAGCCAGTTGGCCTCTTTCATGTATTGGTAGTGTTTGCTGAACAGGGTTTCGATCTCTGCTGGGATATCATCCTGGAGCATGGTGGAGTTGGGGTCACTGCAGTGCCTGTGCTTTTCCCCGAGGACAGCACAACTTGCTATAAAGAGATATTAGGAACAGATTAATGACAAGGGCAGATAGTGTAAATACCGTTCTAACCCCGCTGCCTTCACACATACAGGCCTGTCGGACAGCAAAGCCAATACCAGGAGGAGCACCAGTAACCGCTTATGGGGTGAAAGCATGCTGTGCGGCCAAATTCAGATCCGAACTGTTACTGGAAATACTGAAAGCTGATGTCCTGAGACTAAGCACCACAGGCTGTCAAGCTGCTACCCAGTACTGGAGGTCCCCGTCAGAGGGGCCACCGGACCACAGAAGGAACATGTGGCTTCCTGATGCCCCAGCTACACGCTTCAGGTATGGAGGTCTGTGGCAGTCACTCCAAGGCATCCAGAAAATGCCTACCCTGGGTGGTGAAGCAAGGCCCGGGCACTAGTACCAGGTGCACACCGTCCACAGACACATAAGCAGTTTTCTAGCTGCAAATGCACTACTCTGTCGAGCTTTAGTTAAGGGACATTTTCCTTTCTATTCCATGCTTTTTGCGTCTCCCCCCCCCCCAACCGGCCCTCTGCGCCCCTCCAGTCATTTCTGCCCCTCCAGTCATTTCTTCCCCACCGGCCCTCTTTACCTGGACACACTGGAAACCCGGAAGCAACACAGAGCGTCGTCACGAAGTACAATCGCAAAGTCACGTGACGGGGCGTGTCTAGGAGGCTAACACGCTGCTGCTAAAGCAACGGAGGATTAGTTCTAGAATAAAGGCTCCTGTTATAGACAGCGAAAGAAACGGAATTACGGGGGCAGCAGCATGAAATAATCTCTCTCCCCCCTCCGGTCGGTGCTGCCCTCCCCCGTCCCTCTGCCCAGTGCCCCTCCAGGCACTCTGGGCTGTGCTGATCCCCCTCCTACATACTGTCCGCACCAGGACACTGCTGCCCCCCCGAGTCCTCTCCGGGCACTGCTGGTCCTCCGCCCCCCGTCCCCTCTCCAGGCACTGTGGTCCCCCCCCCCGCAGTCCCTCTCCAGGCACTGCTGTCCCCCCCCCCAGTCCCCTCTCCAGGCACTGCTGGTTCCCCCCCCAGTCCCTCTCCAGGCCTGCCTGGTCCCCGCCCCCCCAAGTCCCTCTCCAGGCACTGCCTGGTCGCCCCCCCCCCAGTCGCCTCTCCAGGCCACTGCTGGTCCCCCCCCGTCCGCTCTCCAGGCACTGCTGTCCCCGCCCCCAGTCTCCTCTCCAGGCACTGGCTGGTCCCCCCCCCAGTCCCTCTCCACAAGGCACTGCTGGTCCCCCCCCCCCCACCCCTGCCCGTCCCTGCTCGGCACTGCTGGTCCACCCCCAAGTCGCCTCTCCAGGCCTGCTGGTCCCCCCCCCCGTCCGCTCTCCAGGCACTGCTGTCCCTCCCCCCCAGTCCCTCTCCAGGTCAGTGTCCAGCATTACAGGGATAACTTGGCTGCCTGCACCCCATGTCCAGCAGGTAAGAGCTGTGGGCTGGAGGCAAGTTGAATGCTTCTGGAGTAAAGCGATTTGCCAGACCTCTCCCTGCCACACAAATCACACGGCCTACGGCACGAAATCGCTTAAAGCGTGCCTGATATATTAATAGATATCCTGGGAGCGCCCCCCGGGCACATGCAGAAAGTGATACACGCCACGTTACGGCCACCACGCTCATGGGGCACTGAGCCACAGGATGTACGTCAGCTGGCAGGCGGGAGAGAATCCGGTATAAAGCACGGTGACGTCGTTACACGGGACGCTGGCTCACACGGCCTCAGCTCCATTCGGATTCAGCACCATGGAGAGTTCAAGCATTGACACCCGCGTTACCCGCGTGGCACGCAGTACCAGAGCGAGCCGATTGCTTAACAGAGGGGCATTCGTTTGCAGCGGGGGTGGCACGGCAGCAGAATGCCACTGCTGGTCACCCATTTGTGGTAGAGAAACAGGAGTAGCAATTACAAATATAATCCACAAGTTATGTTGGCATTGATGGGGTAAATGTAGAGGGTTTGTTATTAGCGGGGCCCCTCACCGGTCAGTACTGGAGCCCCGACTATCTTTTGGGGGGGGGGGTTAATCTGTGATATTACAGAAGATAATAGTGAGGTCTGCAGCAGGACAACCATTTCTGTGGAAAACTCAACGAGTAAATAAAAACGGGGCGAGCGCAGCAGCAGCAGCAGTTTAACATTGATAAAAGTAAAAACGCACTTGGGATAATTTCCATGGACTGAAGCCAGCAAGGAACAGGAAAAAGGAATTGGTTTTGCCCCATTTACAGGTCTCGGGTCGGACCATAACCTGAAGCACTGGGGTTGGTTCCGGAGGAACTGCAGTGGGGAACGCTTTACAGGATAAAAACGCTCAGGAAAGAGAGAGAGACAGACGGGGCGAGAGAGAGAGAGAGAGAGAGAGAG
>VKOC01000004.1:6499981-6561013 GCA_009364415.1 Spea multiplicata | reverse complement strand
AGTGAGGGGAGGGATGCTGCATGCACTGGAGGCAGTGAGGGGAGGGATGCTGCATGCACTGGAGACAGTGAGGGGAGGGATGCACAAATGCATTCAGCTGGAGCGTGTTGGCACTCCGCCAGTTCCCCCCCCCCGGCCCAGTGAGGTTTGGGGGGCCCATGGCAGGGATGAAATGACGGAACGGGCTTACCTGGGACAGGCCTTTGTCGCAGTACCGTGTTATCCACCCGTCTCCGTCCAGCCTCCCGTATACAATGCAGGAGACCCCCTCGCCCAGCCCCTAGAACAGCACATCAGAGATTTCAAACGGTAGTGGGGTGCGCAGGGGGTTCTGGGTAATGTAGTTCTCTCTGCAGCCTGTGGTGGCCTCAACAGGCGGCGCTGCTGCTGCTTGTCAACTACAACTCCCATGATACAGAAAGGTTAGACAGAGGCTAGACTCCGCGCAGGGGATTCTGGGCTTTGGAGTCCACGAGGTGCGGTATCAGGGAGTTGCGCCTTACTGTGCCCTGGTAAAAACTACACGTCCCAGAAGTCCTCGAGTCGAGCGGCTGGTGGTATAACGGGATCCGTGCTGTGTCTGTGGCATCAGAGGCACATTGGGGGTATTTCCGTGCCTGGCGTGCAGGCCCTCAACTCTACTTTCCACGCAGAAACATTAATCGGTGGAGATTATCTGCCATTCTGGTGCAAATTGGAAAAGTAGTCTTCTGATCGTAGCAACCATAGAAATGTACCTTCTAGTTGGACCAGTTCAGTGGTTGCCATGGTGATAGGACCACATTCAGTTTTGAATCAGAATCACTTATGATGAATAAAATCCCTACCGTCCTGTGTCCCAGTTCTGCTTTTATTGCCCCTGACTGTACATAGTCCGTTGTCACAGCGCATACAGTCTGGGGCAATAAGCTGACACGATATCTACTTCCTCTAAAGGCCCAAAGCAGCCCCGTTACACTATGATGTCATCACTTCCTTCCGCTGGGCAGAGGAGCAAAGGACATCTTGGCAGCTGATTTAGAGTTTTTGGGGCAACTAGTGAGCTGGAAGCTTCAAATGACTACCCCACGAGACGGAGCCAATTGCCCAATAGCACATAGAAAGGGCATTTCTTTCCCTAATATTGGCGAACTGAGCCCGCCGATGTATGGCTGTTACCGCGCCACCCCCGATGTATGGCTGTTTACCCCCCCCCGATGTATGCTTATCAACCCAGAATGTATGGCTGTTACCGCCAACCCCCGATGTTTGGCTGTTTTCACCCCCAGATGTCATGGATGTACCCCAAACCCCCCCGATGTTATGGCTGTTATCAGACCCCCCAGATGTATGGCTGTTACCCCCCCCCCCAGATGTATGGCTGTTACCCCCCCCATGTATGGCTGTGACCCCCCCGATGTATGGCTGTTACCCCCCCGATTGTACGGCCTGTTACCCCCCGAGTATGCTGTTACCCCCAGATGTAGGGCTGTTATCACCCCAGAATGCTATGGCTGTTACCCCCCCAGATGTATGGCTGTTATCAACCCTGACCCCCACCGATTGTGTAGAATATGGCTGTTTACCCCCCCCGATGTATGGCTGTTACCCAGTGACACACAAGGGCCGAGAATGTATTGGTCTTGACTTACCAGCCAATGTATGGATGTTACCGGTGACGCCCCCCCAGATGTATGGCTGTTATCACCCCCCAGTAGATGGGGACTCCTTTTATTGCGCCAGTAGAAGCCTCTTCTTAAAATGGATAACGATAAGCTGTCTGAAAGTGATAGGGGTTGCAGTACAGAGCAGGTTTAGAATATTTCGTTTATGGCTCCCAATAACATAAACGAAGTTCAGTGCTCGGAGCTCAACTACAAGTCCCAGAATGCTCTGGGCGGTCACGTGATCTTCTCTCCCTCCCACCCTTTACTGGTGACACTAACTGGAGAGGTGATTGTGGTCTCCGGGGTTGCTGTGCAGGGGTCTCTGGGGTGGCAGCTGTGTGTTGGGGGCAGCCTGGGGGGTGATCTCACCCTGCACAGTGTTATGGGGTTCAGGCTGCACCCTGATCGCTTTACCTGCCCTGTACTTCCTGGTGCACATCCTGGTGAACAGGATGTAGGGCAGCAGGGAGAGGGGATGGGGGGCAGATCTATGGGGCAGCAGGGAGAGGGGGTGTGGGACAGATCTATGGGGGAGCAGGGAGAGGGGATGGGGGCAGAATACTATGGGGAGCCGGGAGAGGGGATGGCGGGCAGATCAGATGGGGAGCAGGGAGAGGGGGATGGGGGCAGATCTCATGGGCAGCAAGGGAGAGGGGATGGGGGGGCAGATCTATGGGCAGGCAAAGGGAGAGGGGATGGGGGGCAGAGTCTCATGGTGCAGCAGGAGAGGGGATGGGGGCAGATCTATGGGGGAGCAGGGAGAGGGGAATGGGGGCAGATCTATGGGGCAGCAGGGAGAGGGGATGGGGGCAGATCTATGGGGGAGCAGGGAGAGGGTCTGAATGGCAGATATGCGGGAGTTATTACCCGCTGTCGTAACCCAACTGGTATGCAGTAGTCTCTGTCTGTGAAAAGGTTACATTTTGTACCTGGACCATCTGCCCCGACCCATGTGTTAACCTGTGGTTATGCAGGACTTGGTGTACTAATGGCTGTCTGGTGCGGCCCTGTATCTCGGAAGTGTGCAGTTTCTGTATCTCTGTAGTGTGCAGTTTCTGTATCTCTGTAGTGTGCAGTTCCTGTATCTCTGTTCTGTGACCTTCCAACACCTTGTATCCCCCTCTCTACACAGAATCTGCTGGTCATGGGGGGTTCGGATGAGGCAGATTGGACCTTGGTGGTTCTGACCTGTCAGTACAAGGACAGTGTCCATGCCCTGCAGAGAGGTGAGTGCCCGTGTATCACAAGAGGCCCAAAACACGGTAACTCCCTCTACCCCTGTATGTGCCATGTCTTCTTATAGAACTGGAGGTCAGGAAGAAGCGCGGGCATCTGCACCCTGACACCATCCTACTGACTGTGGAAGACCCTCAGGCACACGTGGGAAGTGGAGGAGCGACTCTTAATGCATTGCTGGTGGCAGCAGAACATCTGAGTGCCCGGGCTGGGTACACGGTACGTAATGAGAGAGTCTTACAGCCTCCCTGTCTCCTGCCCCCTCATAGCAGCCTCTCCGTCCCCTGCCTGCTCTACGCGGTCGCCCTCTCTCAGTCGTCTCCTTGGATCCCCGAGTTTTTGTTTCAGTGCACGACAATGACTTTGGTAACATTTGGTTGGGCGTTGGGCAATTCTGCTGAGGTTTGCTTGGCTGTTTTGCTGCAGGTGGTGTCTACCGATGCGCTGAAGGACGTGCGGCTTCTCATCGTGCACATGGTAAGTGGACGAACGCTGGAAACGACCAAGGCCAGTAAGATGACCACTACGTTACGTGGCCAACATAAGGCCTGAGCCCTTGTGATTGGACGAGAGCCGTCATAGCTTGTTGGCTTCTGCTGCAGGGGAGAGACTTCCTGTTTGATGACTGCGGCCGTGGTTTCACTGTCCTGCCCATAGAGGACCCCCTGGCACCGGTGGAGTCCCTGACCTGCAACCTGGACAGTCTGCTGAACACGCTGAGGCAGCAAGTGAGTGCACATTACATGAAGACATTTCACATGGTGACAAACACAGGGCAGAGATAACAAAGAAAGGTCACAGAATTGGTGAGGAATGGGAAGAGACAGAACCGAGAACCCAGTCCATAGTAAGCAGAGAGGTCTGGCAGCTGGGACCACCCTGTGTACAGGATACACAATACGTTAGGCCCACCCGTAGATCAGCACTCACTACACACTAGACATAAAGAAACATTGAAGATTAGGAGTCAGGCATTTTGGGAAGATGCATTTTTCTGTCTTTGTCCCAAACATCAGATTGTCAGCTCTGTTGGTCTCTGTTTTCCTGCAGCTGTGTCCTGGTTCCCCGCCCGGCGTGTGGATCTGTAGCACGGATATGGTCCTCACTTTGCCATCAAGCCCTCGTGAGTCCTTCTAAATCGGGTCCAACCTGTCCGAGGATATTTGATGTTCATTTGTCTCTGTAGGTCAGGTTAGGTCAGATACCGAGGGATTTCCTGGTAGGTCACGTCCCCTGTGGCTGCTCTCGAGGTCAGACATCCAATTATGTGTGTGGCCACGGCTGCCAATGCTGGGGCAAAAAAGATTTGTGCCATTTGATGTGCAAATCTCATATTCACACTGTCATGGCGGTCAGCGCCGCGCTGGAGAAGACGCAGAGCAAGACCGCGCCGCAGCATAAAACGGTAAAATGGATTTGCGGAGCTGTGGAGGTTTGAACCAGCAACCTGTGCATGGTAGGCGGCTCACCTAACCTTTATGCCACTGGACACCTGGACGTTCTCTTTGTCTGTCTCCATGGACATTTGCCTGCCTGCCTGCGGCTCGCATATAGTCTTATGCACTCTAAAACCTTACATGTACACACAGCGACTATATTGTGGCACCTATATGCATACGTACACACGGCCACACTATAAACGCACGTGGCGAGCGATATTAGGAGCTATGTGGTTTTCTATGTATCCTATTTCTGGCCAGGTGCAGTATGGTAGCCTCACTGTAAGTCACTGGGCAGTAACGGACCTGTCTTACGCTCCGTAGGAATAAATTGGACGCAGTTCAGAGGAGCCTGTGTCATCTCCGTGCCGGGGACACCGGAATACGCAAAGAACCATGGAGTGTACATGATGGATGAGCAGGTTGGACGACAGAACTAGTAAAGAGACAAGTTAACCCTTTCCTGTAGACCTGAAGTGTAAGGTGGGGTGACCTTTCCTGCAGGGGCTGGTGAGGGATATCGTATATTGTGGCTCTGAAGAGAGGATTCAGCAGTGCGTTCTGCGAGATGGACGAGTCCCTCTGGTAAGAATATTGTGCCCATGAGAAGCGTATCCTCCTGGCTTCCTGCCACCCTGTGGCTGCCCATGTCCCTGCCAACTGTCCAGCCGTGTGTGACTGCCTGCTCCCATGCTGTGTCAGTCTGGTTCTCTGTCTGTCTTAGGTTTCTGGCATAGTTTTCCTTTGCTCCGAGACCTCAGACCGTTTTCTTAGCACTCTCGCTTTGCCTCCTCTGGACGGCTGCACCTACCAAGGCCTGGACTCAGGGGCTGAAGCGCTAGAGGTAAGCAGGTAGCCCTTACACCTGTAGTGTTCATGGGCAGAGGGCCTGGTCAGGGCAGTTAGGTGAGCAGGCTTTTAGATGAAACGGATACTCTAAATGCGGTCATGTAACAGGAGGCGAGGAGACCATTAGACATGCATGTTTCTGCCCACCTGGCCCTGGGCCATGTAATTGTCAGCGCTGAGGCCGTGTAACGAATGAATGACGTGCGCCTCTCAGATGTCCCTGTTTCTGGACGTCCTTATGAGCATGGCCCAGGATGTGAGGGAGGACGATCTCATGGAAAGGACACCCACGTCCCACGCACAGGCCGGCCGGATCCGCAGCGCTCGTTCTGTCCTCTGGAGGGAGCTGCATGATCTCCCGCTACGTGTAGGTAAGAGAAGATCCACACTCATGCAACGCAGCAAACAATCTACTGCTCAAAAGTCATGCACGGTTTAGCTAATGTGCGCCTAATCTGACTGTACGGTTTGCTTCTCACGCTCGTGTCTGTTAATTGATTGTAGTAGATGAGCCGCCCGGGCCGTTTACAGCACTTACACGAAATGTGCCAAAATAAATGAACGCCTTCATAATCAGATACGTTGGAAACATAATTAGCAATTTACCCAAGTACTTCCAGTACCCGCGGGAGCCACTTAGGGCTCTGCGCATGTGAACTCTTTATCCCGTCTCCTCAGCCTATATACCTGATGGGAGTTACGAGTATCTGACCCTGGACCCCAAGGAGCACATGGGGAATCTGATCAGGGCAGCGTCACGTGGACCCCCTCACTGCAGCAAGATGGCGCATTCCTTTGCCACGGTGAGAAGTTGGAAGTATCGGCTCTAGGATAATGCGGAGGGAGTAGGTTAGATTGAGGACTATACCCGCTCTTCACGTGGCCACAGAGCTCTAGTGTTACCCCTAGCGGATTGGGGACGGGAGGCAGATTGAGTGACTAACCTGTCTCGTGCTGTGCTTGGTACAGCACCCCCTGCTGGTAGAGAATGGAAGCTCGGTGGTTAACAGCCGGCTGAGCGGAGAGGTGTCCGTGAGCCCTGGAAGTGTTGTACAAAACTGCCACCTTCTGGTATGTATTCAGCTCATGGCAGGTAAGGTGCCCACCAATAAACGCTATACGTAAAGCATGACCTGCTCTGCCTCTTCACCTGCCTGCTGTAGGGTCCTCTGCATGTGGGCAGCGGATGTCTGCTCACCGCTATCGATGAAGCAGGCGCATGCGCACTGCGAGGCTCCCAGCTGAGTAATGTCATCCTGCAAGCACACCCTATACGTGTTCAGAAGCTCTCGCTGACAGTGTACACCCTGCTGGGGACTGACGACCAACTGCAGGTAAGGTAACCCTGTCCGTGGGCCGTGATGAGTACCTTGCGATCTGAGGGTCTCCTGTAATGTGGACCGAGCTGGCCCTGCATAATTGATTCTTCACGTGGTCCCGGTTTAGTTAATATGCCGCACATGCCGGTGTCGGCGTGTTTGTTAGTAACACTAAGAACCCCAGAACCCAAAGACCATTCCGTCTGCCTGCAGCACCCCAATTCCAGTCTCCACTTTACTCTGTGTAATGTTTGTCCATCCCGCAGAGTCCAGCCAATAGCGCTTCTGCCACGTACCTTAACCTGCCGTGGGATGCGTTCTTCCAGCGAACCGGCATCTGGTATGTATCGTGAAAACCCGATATAAAAGCCCTGGACGCATCTGATTCGTTCTTAGCCTGTAATGTACAGTGTAATGTACAGTGTGACCTTATTGCTCATGCCTTCATGTTTATCACGCGGGGGGGGGGCACATTTAGTTCAGCACCGCTGCCTTGCATTCTGTGGTTTATGTCTTACGTGTCGCCATGTTCTAATCACAGTGAAAACGACCTGTGGGGTTCTGCCACTCCCTCTCAAGAACACCATTTATTAAGTGCTCCCCTTTTTCCTGTCCTTCACCCTTCCGACACGCTTGGCGTTGGAGATGTGCTATGGTTCCTGGGGTCAGAGGCTGGGAGCAGAGAGATGGAAGGATGTCTGAAGCGCTGGCGCACTTCGTGGCGCATGTCCTGGCAACAGTTATGGCAGCACCGTGATCAGGAAAGGGCTCTGCGTAATCGCCGGGAGGTATTTTTCAGCCAAGCGCAGGCAAAACTGCAAAGGGTCTTGCTGGAAAGAGAGGAACGGAGTCTGCTGCCCATAATCCAGGCTGCTGTCCAGGAGGGGAGCCAGGAGCTGCTACTGACCACACTGGATCACGGTAAGAGGATGCCTGCCCTGTTACACTTACCCTCCTGCTGCAATAGTTACCTACCCGCTATCCTGGCTGCCTCCCCGTATCAAACTCTCTCCCACACACCCGTGGAGATATCTGGGACCACTTGCTTCCCCCTACTAATGGCAGATATGAGGAGCCCATGATATTTGCAGACCTATTGGGGTCCTTGGCTGCTCCCCACGTACTAATAGAGATATCAGGAGCCAATGGCCTCTCCACGCCTGCAGCCCAGCGCAGGTTTGTATGTTGACGGCACGGTTCCATGCCTTGACAGTGGCGTCGATCGCAGAGGACCCAGGAATCGCTGCCAGGGCATTTGCCTGTATTGCTGACCTCTTGGGGTGTATGGCGGGAGGCGACGGTGGATTGAGGAGTGGACCGGCTGCTAACAAGGCCTGGACTGCTGGCTATAAGCTGCTGGAGAAGGGAAACATTGCCGAAGGTGTTAAAGAAATGGCGGCGGAGCGTGACAAGTGGCTGAGCAGGTAATAAGCGCCTGGACCGTCTGATCGAGAACCGATTCCGGGTGTGTGATTGGTGAAAGATCTGTGTCGGAAGCAGGGAACTGGTAAATCCGCGCCAACAGGAGGCGATGGCTCTGTTCCTCTGTAGTAAGTTGTATGGTGCTGCCCGTTAGAGCAGGCATGAGCGGCTGCCAGGGAGGTAGCGTTGTCTCTGCTTCCTACGTCTGACGCTCCGCTAACCTTTATGTTGCAGACCTGCCCATCTGCTTCGCGCTGCGCGACACTACGAAGGAGCAGAGCAGATCTTGGTCCGCCGAGCAGTCATGTCTTCTTTCCAGTTTGTTCGTATCGGCCAGAAGGATCTGCCGCCCCAGGGCCGGTGGGTGTGCGCGGAGTGCCCTGCTCGCATTGATATATCGGGTGAGCGTGGACTTGCTGCGTTCATGCGCTTCTCATAGATCCAGCAGGGGGGAGACTTCTCCTCCTTATAATGTACGAGCCGTAGCAGGTGTTCATTTACATTCAATCTGTGTTTTTTCTTTTTGGGACGCTCTATTCTTGCGCTTTACTTTGCGTTAATCTATAGGTGGCTGGAGTGACACCCCACCGATAACATACGAGCACGGTGGAGCGGTGGTGAACGTGGCCGTACTGGTGGATGGTCAGCGGCCCATTGGCGCTCGGGCGAGGAGAATTCCTGAAGCTAGGATTCGTTTGTGCAGTGACAGCGGTCAGAGAGGGTCGCAGCTTCACACCCAACTCACGTGCCAGACTCTCGCTGACCTTCAGGACTACAACCAGCCCCAGGCTCCAGGTACTGCCTGCTCCCGGTGGACGCAGAGCTCATTGTTGGGTTCTAGAGCATTTCATGGCTTCTTTTTTTCCTTTCTCACCAGGAGCCCTGCTTAAAGCTGCCTTCATCTGCTCTGGGACGGTGAGCCTGACATCAGAGAAGTCCTTGCAGGAGCAGCTGCTGGGTGGATATGGGGGAGGATTTGAGCTGCACACGTGGTCCTACCTCCCTCACGGGTCCGGCTTAGGTAAGCTTTGTCCGTGGAGTACCAAGAATGGGAAGCTAGATAAGACCTTGTGGCCCGTGGACCTGCAGCAGGACTCGGTAGAGGGGGGCGACAGATTTAAGGCTCACCTCTCCATACTGTGTTAGGTACGAGCAGCATCCTGGCCGGAGCGGTGATCGCTGTGCTGTACGAGGCGTCAGGCAGGTCCGCAGACGCAGAGTCTCTGATCCATGCGGTGCTGTACCTGGAGCAGGTCCTGACAACGGGTACGTGCGCGGGGTGAGGGAGGAATGACTCGCCGAGCAGATACACGCCATCTACTTGTGGGGCCCTTGTTTTGTTGCAGTGATTTCCCACTTTACCCAATATTCGTTTCTCGGCTTTTGTCCGTTAGTGGGATAAGTCCAGATGATCTCAGGGCGGCGGTTTTTGTCCAGGGTGACGCGGCAATAAGTGTCGTAATCCCCATCCCGCACATGGACTTCCCATGTTACTATCGGACGGAAGGCATGGAGCTTACAATCTAAAGCTTTCCGCGTTTCCCTCCATCTGCCTGCAGGGGGCGGCTGGCAGGACCAGGTGGGAGGGCTGATACCAGGAGTGAAGATTGGACGCTCGGCCCCTGAGCTGCCCCTGCGAGTTCGGGTAGAGGAGGTCGTCCTTCCTGATGGGTTTCTGCAGACTCTGAATAGACACCTTCTCCTGGTGTACACGGGGAAAACACGCCTGGCGCGGAACCTTCTGCAGGTACATCTGGGATTGTGTCATACACAGCAGCACACCCCGGGGCTGAGCTTAAAGGAAACCGAATGCAAACGCAATGAAGAATAATTGGTTTCTCTCTCAGGGCTCTGGCTGCTGCTTTTTCCCCCCTTATCTAAGAGGTTCTGCAGCAGCGGTGAGTCGTAGGGTAGCAGTAGAGTGACTATAGACTGTAGGGTTTCTGCGGTGGAGGTGGCTTTCATGGTCCTGAATGCTGCTATTTCTTTGGAGTATTTTGCAGCAGTGCAGGACACAGAGGTCTCTATCTCAGTTCCTTGATAGGGAGAAGGGGTTAGAATTTTCCAGTGCCTGTTCATGGGTCACATTGTGGGCTTCTGTCCATCTACATGGGAAAAAGCTGAGCCCATATTGCATTTCCTCATGCAGTCCTTTCTGCCCTTGCTGGGCTTTTGCAGAGAGCAGTCCCACGGTAATGCATTCCCTGCACCTCAAGCCTCAGCCGACGTCTTTGCTGGCGACCATTTTTATTCCAGGATTATTTTGCTTTTAGGATGTGCTGCGCAACTGGTACGCACGCCTCCCGGCCATCGTTCACAACGCAGACTCGCTAGTGAGCAACGCCGAGCGGTGTGCGGAGGCCTTCCGGACCGGTGAGATTCCCTGTCAACGAGCGACCCCTACAGCCATAACCGAGGCACCTGGGCTTCATTCTCATTAGCAGGGTTGGGATGGAATGGGTTTTACCCGCTGGCCGTAAAGTAGGAATTACGTGGATTGTCCGGGGTAGTAAAGGGAGGGCGATTTCGTTTCCAGTGAGCGGCAGTGATTAGTAGACTCCTGAGACGTCTGTATATATATATTTATATTTTTATATATATTTTTATATATATATATGTTATATATTTAACGCGCCTCTCTCCTCTCAGGGGACCTGCTCTGGCTGGGAAGCTGTCTCAACCAGTACTGGCTGCAGAAGAAAAGCATGGCGCCCGGCTGTGAGCCTCTGGCGGTACGCA
The DNA here is from genome assembly GCA_009364415.1 of Spea multiplicata. Lineage (NCBI taxonomy): Eukaryota > Metazoa > Chordata > Amphibia > Anura > Pelobatidae > Spea > Spea multiplicata. The sequence continues at coordinate 6,550,363 of VKOC01000004.1, read as the reverse complement.
GGATAATGGACCTTCTGGAGCCCTACGTGTACGGGCAGAGCCTCGCCGGGGCCGGAGGAGGAGGCTTCCTCTATATCCTAACAAAGCAGCCAGACCAAAAGAACGTCCTTCAGCGGCTGCTGGAAAACACACAGGTAGCAAGTTCTTTCCGTACATGCGTGACATGTGCTGCGTGACTTCCTTAATATGTCAAATCCTGTATTCTTTAAAAAGCCAGGCTCTGCATCTGTGCTGGTGATCTCTGATGGCAGGATCCAGAAAATCCTCAGCACTATGACAGTCGATGGGGTCGCTTCTGCCCCATCTGGGTGCATAAACTGTGCCATCCCCAGAGATGTACCATCTCGATCAGTAACTGCGCCCGGTGCCCTGAGCCGCTTGCGTCGCACAGGATTGTATAGGACGCCGAGCACTTTGACGTAATTTTGTTACGGTCATTGAACAGATAATAGTTCATTCAGCTCCAGTAAAGAGGTGGCTGACTCGGCGTTAGGTTTAACCGGGATGGAGCTGGCGGATACTTCGGCGGACGCACCGGCTTCGTTCCCGGGTTGTGTTACGAATGGAATCGCTGAGCGTGTCGACGCCAAATGGTAACTCACTCTGTGTTTCAGGGACTGGAAAGATGCAGCCTGCATTCGGTGCAGCTGGACACGGCACGCTTTACGGTGCGTCTGGAAGAAGAGAGCCAACAACCGCATCTATAAAGAGACTCCCTACGAGTCGCTGTCAGGGTGGCGATCGGTGCAGGGGCTCTGCAAAAAGATCAGCCGAATGCTGGTGATGGGTCTGCTGCAATTGTGTATATATTTTGTAATAATTTGGACAAAAATACATTTTGAAGGCAAAGGGTTTTATTTGAGTTGTTGTATAGTGGGGGAGCACGGGGTACACCACTTCCTCAGACAATAATAATCATAGAAATTGATGCGGGCACAAGGCAGCTCTCTGGCTGTTGGGAAACATCTCCCATGATGCATTTCCTTTCGGCTGAGAGCTGCATGAGTTGGCGATCTGTGTGTACAGAAAAGTACTTGGCTATATATATGTTAACTGAGCTCCCCTTGCTATGTTCTTCAGCCAGCGATCGGCCAGTGAGAATACGGGACTTCCAATAAAGTCTTTAATTAGCTCAGTTTACAGATCGAGGTAAACCTCTGGTTTTGAGAGCGCTGTACAAAGCCCACGTAAACGTCAGTCCCAGGATGTGACCTCACAGCCTGGCCGTAGTCCATGGAATAAGTTAACGTAGCCAGCGGCCTCCCGTTTACAGCCGCAAGCGTTTAATATCTTCACTACGGAAGTCTATCCGTAACGCCAGCACTTGCCTGACCTCAGCTGGAGTCAGACGCCATGTCAGGGGCCCAGAGTTAGGGCCCCAGTAGTCAAGGATTTCAGTCACCTGCAGAGAAAACAGGGTTAATAAAGATAATGACTAGCAGGGTCTCTCTCCCCCGTCTCACCTCTACTGGAAGGCTACTCCATAGATCGACACCTACTTTTGTCTGCGAATAGCATGGGGACCATGTGCTTACCGTCTCCGTCTTTCAGAGAGAAGCGAGTCCCGTTTAATACTCATTAAAGACGCATTCAGCCCCTAAGGCTTGATACGCTCCCATTCTTACCCGCTCCAGATTCAGAATAGTTGCCATTTGAGAAAGTCTGGCAAATTTGTCCCTGATGGTCCATGTGGTCACCGTGGTAAGATAAGCAATAAGCGAGCGCAACTCCTTGTCAAACTGGAGGCCACCCAGCTAAGAATGAGAAAGATCACCGTAAGACACGGGTACTTCTGTATCAAAAACTGATCAATGATAACTGAAGCAAGCACACTTACGGCCCAGTTACCAGCGGCCCGGTCACTTACCCTGCTGAACGTTGACTTTAAGACCACTTTCTCCAGCTCTGTGGCAATGAGGCTGGTCAGCAGACTGGTGAGGTTCTCATAGATAACTGGGGACAGGCCTGCCTGTAGAGACATCAGGAAGAGCAGCAGTCACTTACAGGCCTGCTCTACAGTGAATCAGTCTGCAACTGTCTTATGACGACGTCTGTACTTGCCTTAAACTCAGCCTTAAGCTCTTCCATGTTGGTTATAAACTGCTGCACCCAAGGGTCATTGGCTTCATAGTCATTGAACTCCTCCTAGCGCAGACAGTGAGGTGGAATGGATTTTAGTCACTGACCTTACAGCTGTAATCCCCATGCTTAGAACCAATGACAGGGCAGCCTTACCTCCTCAATGTTATGTGACACAGACAGGAAGAGGTTAATCCAGGGCTTGACTTGCGGCTTAACGGCGGTGTTGTTAAGCTCCCCGAGACCTTCCTGTCACAGACGAGAGACACGGCAATGGATCACAAGCTCCTTCCATCCAGGGACAGACGGTAGGGGGAAAGCCTTACCTGCAGGAGGTCTTTAAACTTGTTGGACACGGACGCCATGTCAGCAAGGCAGCTGTCAATCTTGCCCTTGGCTTGTTCTCCACCAAGATCTTGACTGAACAACTTGTGGCAATCATTCTGTGAACAGAACAGCATCGGTGATCGGTTACACGGTGACTACCGACATGGCTTCAGCCTTCTAGCAAAATGGAGTAAGTGGGGCAAACTAACAACACGAGAAAGCTGCATGAAATAATGACGTTATTATAGAAGCGAGGGTTACAGATAATGAATCTATCCCCAAACGTTACTTCCCCGACGCGGTTCCAGTGTTTGTATGTCTGCGCAGCGGCGTTCGACATTACTCAACCCCCCCCCCCGTTACTCACTCCTCTTACCTCGAGATTCTTCTTCAGCGTCATGATATTCTCACTGCAAACCTCCACGTTGTTCAGAGAGACCTAAAGTCCATGGAAAAAGAGAAGAAGTCTTGCATGTGTTTAGCGCAGCGAAGTTACTCAATAATATAGAATACAGGCTCTGCATCGGCCCCCTGGAGAACGGAGAAGCAGCTGTCTGCCGCAGCATTCATATTTATATATATATTTATATTATCTTCTCCCAAAGCACCTCGAGCGGCTGGTGTGGGAATCGTGGTGGCCCCCCCCCCCGGCATTTTCCCTATTTTCTTGCATTACAACCTGGGATTTAAATGGATTTTTATTTGGATTTCATGTAAAGGACACGTTAGTGAAAATGAATTGAGAAATTAACCTCTTTAAAAAAATTCTAAAAAGTAGTGCATTATATTATATATGAGTATATTATGGATTAAGCCCCTTTTCTATGAAGCCCCTGAATAAGATCTTGTGCAATCATTTGCTTTCAGAAGTCACATAATTAGTTAAAGTCCACCTATGTGCAAACTAAGTGTCACATGATTGGTCACATGATCTGAGTATATATATACACCTGTTTTGAAAGGCCCCAGAGTTTGCAACACCACTGAGCAGGGGCCCCTGCAAGCAAGCGGCTCCACGAAGACCAAGGAGCTCCCCAAACGGGTCAGGGATGGGTTATAAACAAATATCCAAATCCATTACTAAGTGAGGGATGCCCACTCAAACTCACTGATCAGGCAAGGAGGGCATTAGTCAGAGGCAACAAAGAGTCCAAACATAACTGAACGGGGATTTGTCTGTAGGGCCACCTCAAGCTGTACACTCCACAGAGCTGGGCTTTATGGAAGAGTGGCCAGAAAACAAATCCATTGCTTAAAGAAAGGAAACCAAGCAAACAGGTTTGCAGGCATGTGGGAGACTCAGGATTCTTGGGGGGAAAGCAGTTTCCTTCTCCTACAGATTTGAGACGGGATGGAGGATCAAGGACCCTAAGGATAATGTTAAAACAACACTCGAGTGATTGAAGGGGATACATTTAAATGTCTGGGAATGGCCTAGTCTGAGCCCAGGCCTCGACCCAATTGAGAATCTCTGGTATGACTTCAGGTTTGCTGGAAGAATGGGCAGAAGTCCCAGTGGCTACATGTGCTGAGCTAAGTACCTGCAAAAGGTGGCTTTACACAAAGTAGGGGGGGGTTGGGATGGTATAGTGATGCACGCTCAAGATGGTTCTTTTTGTCTTCTAAAAGTGGTGGGTGTGTGATGTACATCAACTGTGCAAATCCATTTTAATTACAGGTTGTAATGCAACAAAATAGGGAAAATGGCAAAAGGGTGTGTGTGTGTGTGGGGTGAATACTCTTTATAATGTGTGCAAAGCTTCCATGGACGTGTGCTACACGAGCAGCTGGAGATACCATGATACACTCCAATGGGATGCTACTTGTGATCTACACATTATGACCTACAGTATATGGACACCCAGCCATCAAACTGTAAGCAGTATTCCAAAACCATGGGCAGTCATATGGCAATAGCCGCTCCACTGCCCTGGGAGAGCTTGCCATAAGATTTTGGAGTGGGAATGTGCATCTATTCAGACTTCCAGCTATGGAAGCGAGATTCATGGCTCCAGTGGAGGTGGCTTTACACCACTCTAGCTATCGCAACATTTCAGACACAGAAACCCATTGCAGGAAGCTCCCGATGCTTGTTGTTTGTGCTGGTGTTGCTTCCGGAGGCAGTTTGGAGCTGAATTGAGCAGTGCTATAGAGGAGAGGAGATTGTTAACTCTCTATGAGCGGGTGGACCCACTTGGTAAGTGTGTGAATTAAAGTCACTAATTCTACAGTCAATGGAGATGGATGCCTTTATTTTATACACCTATTGACAATGGGTGCAGCTGAACCGCCTGAACTATAGAGTTTAGAGGTTTCAGCTGCGCCCATTGCCAATGAGGAGGGAGGGCCACATACTCCTGGTCATATCATGTACCTCTAAGCAATAACATTGTCGGTTTTTGCTGACAGAGCTGAGGGGCTATGTGTCATGGCCATCCTGCTTTCTCACCAGGAAGGACATCTTGGCTTCATCATTGGTTTCAATTCCTTTGCTGTCAAATTTGCCCTGCTGGATCAGGTTCACTGCACTGGTCACTCCACGCTGGATGTCCTGGAACGTAGTAGCAGGAAAGCCCATCCTCAGCTTGTTACACAGAACTTCCCTGTAACGGCCAAACACCTAGTGAGCAAGCCCCACAGAACCTCCATACACCACCAGCTAGCAATCCGCAACGAGCCCCACAATCCGCGTGTTACTACACAAACCTATCTGCGCAGTATGGAGGAGGTCAAGCTAAGAAACTGGCTCCAAGTCTCTATACTACAAATAAGCAGCAACATAGGGAGTGCCAGCAGCCAAAATTTTGCCTATAACCCGTCTGGAATACATGTATTTAGGGCCTTGTTAAAAGGGTATGCCGCCCCTTTGAAATCACCACACAAATATTTGTGTTGCAGCTGACCCAAAATCACCAGTAATAGCTACTAAAAGCAGCAGTGCCACTGTCACAAAGTATGGTCATATGCAGACCCCTGATAAACTGTGACTTTCTGATGAGGACTTTAGCATTAGAGAGGTTAAGTGATAAGCTCAATGCCAGCCATCTGTTATTATGTGGATCAGAAGACACGCACCTGAAGTCGGACTCTAGCATGGTTGTTGCGAGGTTTATCATGGCACAGAGACAGTCAATACTGGAGCTGGACAGAGCGCGACCAACGCATTTCTTTACAATATAGAAGACATCATCCACCATACTGGAGATGAGCTGACCTTGCTCACACGAGTCCATGGCCACAGCCTGCAGAAGATGGTCTTTAACGCACACCAAGGTCCTGACAAAAGTCACACAACTACAAGGTACATCTGAGATTATCCATTACCTTGTTGACGCTTTCTCGCATGTAGAACTCCTCCATTGTTATATAGTAGCCAATGAGCTCTTGCATGGAGCAGCGTAGAAGACAGTGGCGCAGCAGCTTGTCCAGGCTCTGCTGGTGCTCTAGATACAGAGAAGCGAGAGGGATTAGTGCCTTAACCCTCAAAAAAGGAAATAAAACATGACCTGCCTTCACACAGCACGCTTATTGCCTCACACAAACATGTGTGTAAAAGTCAGCATTCATATGGATATCTACCTTGCTTTACCCCCTCTGAAGCCATCGCGTCCCCAACCTCAAAGTCTGATGACACTCGCCGCTTGATAAAGCGCAGGTACAACTCCGTGCGGGCACTCATCAGGGTCACCTCAGCCAGGATCGGGTCCAGATCCCTAAACTCAAAAAAAAACAAACTATTAGATACCATGTCTAGGGAAGGAACTTGTAATAATTCAGCCATTATAGTGCAGGTTAGGGTTTACATTAGAACATCTTGTAAAATAGCTTATTAGAGCTAAAAAGGAAAGAATGTGAAAAAATGTGGTGGGGTCACTTAACCACCATGGTGACTTCGGTACGCGATTTGAGCCACAGCAGGACAAGAAGGCAAGTCGCTAACGTGATTTCTCTCAAAATGCACAACTACATTTCCACAGACCTGCCTTGTAATTTTGAGATGCCATAAAAACATAGAATCGGAGCCACTGACCGCTTCCAGGGGCAGACTCACCGTGGCTCAATCTTCTCCATAGATGAAGCTCTCATCATGCTGTTCTGAACCTGTTGAAACTGGAAAGGAAGAGATCATTAACTGTGCTGTCATTTTGTGAACATTCATCGTCTCGCAATCAACTGGGACATGTCAGGTTAAGACCAGCCTCGGTTAGAAGTTATATTCAGCTAATTTATACATTTTTTCTTCGATATGTTTCATTGAATTCCATCTCCTGCTAGCATGTGCTTTTCAGTTACTCTGGACCCTCGCCGTTTAATCCCAGCTCCTGATACTGCGTGATTGCTGTTACTCAGAACTCCCCTTTAATTGTACGTCCCGATAACTCATGCTTTTCTGTTCCTCAGATCCTCACCATTAATTCTAGCTCCTATTAGCGTGTGATTTTCTGTTACTAGGAACCCTCACCTTTCTGTGATAGTCCCTCTGCTGCAGAAACTTGTCCACCACTTTTTCCACTTGGCGGTCGCATTCTGCTTGCAAGTGTTTTAGGAGAATGTAAAGCTTGCCCGGTCCATAGTAGGTCTCCAGAACTGGCTGGTGTGTCTCCACGATACGAGCAATCCCTGCCAGGGAAACACAAGGCCAGTGACTCCCGACTACATCTCGCCCCAATATCATCTCATAACAGCTTTCCAGATAATCCCCCTAAAACACAACCTCTCTCGTGCAAACCGGCACCCGTGTAATCGTTTTCAGAGCTGAACGTATACACTATTTCTCTCACAAAGCCTGCGTGTGTATCCCTTAAATACGTATCTTGTTATTAAATGCGTTACCTTCAAACAGCAAAGTCAGAGTATCTGCAAAAAGTAGAGTCGCCCGGCGCTCGTTGCTGTCTGACACCAGCGCCAACTGGAGATTCTCTTCAGCTTTTTTAGCGACCTGCAGACAGAAATGACACGTGTGCTAATGGTACCGCCGCGCTGCTGCCCCCTGCTAATAGTAAGTACAGGGGCAAGTCACCTCCTCTACTGCTCCATGTCATCACGACAGTAAATCACAGCGCCCCCAATGCTCCATGTCATAACAGCAAATCACTGCCCCCCCCCCACTGTTTGATGTCATTATAACAGCAAAGGATTGCATGCCCCCCCTTACTGTCCCCATAACTGCAAATTGCTAACCATCAACTGCTTTCAGTCATCACAGAAGTAAACCACTGAGCCGTTCTCACATTCTGTAGACCCCTGGAACCAGTTACCTGCCGACAGAGGTATTCCGAAAACCTGCTAATCCCCTCCTCGTGCAGTCCCAGCAGAGGAAAGATCTTGAAAAACCTTTCCACCTGATGCAGGTCTCCGGCTCTTGTGGCCGCATCAAACTTTTCACTCACAAGCACTTTGAGGCGCTGCTCAGCTTCCTGAAGATGCTGCAGGTTGGCATCAATCATACTGCCTGGAACGCAATAAAACAGACCGGCTGAGCTGCATACTGTTTGGGGCTAGGGTTACAATGCCATCTATATAACAATTCTGTCTCCAACGGTGGTCTTTTCACCAACTGCACCGGAGCCAATGTGCTAGAATAAAACGTCTCGATAAGCATTGGTTACTCTTAAAGTCTCCGAATGCCCGATTCCTTTTCCAGAAACATGACTCTGTAGGCCGTCTGTTACACTGTGTGCAGACTAAACCGCAGTTTGCTCCTGGATTACATATTGTGTTCTGCTGATCTTTCACTTGTCTTCATGTTAGTCGTTGGGAAATATAAGATGAAGCCATCATAGGGCCGCTGTATTCAGATTCTATTGCCTGTCCCCTGGCACAACATTTGACTGTCATGGCCCCTCATTTAGTGTTTGAGCTGGTGCCCCCCTGCAGCTGCAGTTAATGTGGCAGCATTTGGCTTGTGTCCCTTATCTCCCTCTGTACTGCATCTCTGTAAAACAATTGTTGAAGCGAATGAAATGAGAATCTTGCCATGATGGCCCCTTCTGTCTACGGTAACACCAAACAATGCACAGCGATTACCCCAATAACCCCTTCTGCCAGCGTACCCTCCTTCCCCTGCCTGCTCAGCTCGATGACCGACTTATCCAGGCACAGGTATCTGTGTATGTGGGCTGCAGCCTGTTCGTATTCCTCATTCTTCAGTGCCGTTTGCACCCCATCCATGCAGAATTTGAGGTCCAGGATGTCATCTGCTCGCTGGATGGCCTGATAGAGCCGACTCTGGAAAACAGGACATCTCAGAGAAGACCCATCTTAAAAATTCCAGTTTCGCTGGCCAGTGCCTGCATGCTCCTGCGCAGAAGAGAGGACGGTACAGGCACCATGACCTCGGGGCTGGGAGTACCTTGGCAAGGTCGAGTTGCCTGACTTTGCTGCTGACATTCTCTGCGAGGTTACACGTGAACGAGATCATCCCTGACAGCTGCTCCGCGTCCCCCTCAATCAACTGCAGGTTCGGACTGGGAGAAGAAAAAGAACCGGTCAGGTGGCAGAGCCACATCGCGTGATTACTAAATGCCACGTAATGACCATTGCTGTATCTCTGATGTATAATAGATGGGAGGATATTCCAGGCTATTGATGGCATTTAATATACTTATACTACTATACTATCCTCTGCTGCTGTCACCATAGGCTGTGATTTACGTGACGTACCCTACCTCATACAGACAAAAAACATAAATCCGCATAAAATGACATCATATTAATATACGCTATGAAAACATACAGGGGGTAGGAGTACAAAAACCCAACAAAATAATTCTGGTGCAACGTGCCCTCATCACCACAGCGACGAATGGAGCAGTTCTGCCTTTTTGAACAGTGTGTTCCATTAGTTGCTATGGTGATAAGGCCACTTTCTAAACCATGCACCAGATTAACCTTTAGATTAACCTTTTATGCACAATTCCTGTGTTCAGGTGATGTCATGTTCAGCAGAAGTGACACTGATAATGACAGGGCTCTGCGTAGATAATAAAGATCTGATTCCCTACCCCATGCGCTGTAAGGCCAGCATCTTCTTCTCCACCGCAGTCCTCTGTCCAAGCAGCGCCTCCAGCTCCACTTCCACCTCCTTCTGTAAAAAAAACACAGAAACCGAGAATTTCCCAGCAGATAAAGACACTTGGCCCAGTCAGTCTGCACTCAGAGCCTGAAACGGACACGATGGAGATCCACCGCCCATCAGAGCTGCCTTATCCCTTATCCCCCATTCTATTATCGTTTCCCTGCCGCTTACTTTTACCCAGTTCTCCTACTAACCGGCCATTCACCTTCACTGATGCCCAATATTCTCTCTGTCACCACCCTGTCACCCCATCGTCGCTGCCAACCCCGCATCCCCGCTGCCAAACCCCCACATCGCCCCATCGTCCCTGCCAACCCCGCATTGCGCCCATCGTCGCTGCCAACCCCGCATCCCCGCTGCCAACCCCACATCGCCCCATCGTCCCTGCCAACCCCGCATCGCCCCTGCCATCCCCGCATCGCCGCTGCCATCCCCGCATCTCCCCATCGTCGCTGCCATCCCGCATCTCCCATCGTCGCTGCCAACCCCGCATCGCCCCATCGTCGCTGCCAACCCCGCATCGCCCCATCGTCGCTGCCATCGCCCCATAGCCCCTATCATCCCCGCAGCCATCGCCCCAGTCACCTCCTCTGCACACAGCCTGCCGTAGGTCTCCTCCAGCTCCCGCAGGTCAGTGAGAGCAGAGATCCGCTCCATGCTCAGGGAAGAACTCTGCGTTCCGGGTTTGGCTGTTGCGGTAGAGCCAGCCATGTTGACATTACGCGTCACATCCGGCTCTGTACGCGTCACATCCGTACTCTTTCCGCAGCTCGTGTGTCCGGTCTGCCCATTCAGCTGCCTGTGGGGTGAGAGGAGGCTTGTGTGGAGCGCGCCCAGGCTGTGAGCAGTGTGTGCGGCAGCAGCAGGTTAGTACGGCCCGGGTTATGGAGAGCTAGGGCCGGGGCAAGAGCCGGGGTAAGAGCCAGAGCCGGGGTCAGGCAGCTCGGGGCAGCCAACCCCCCCCTTTCTCTAAAAGGACCCCGGGGCTTTGTGGCCAGATCGGCGCCAAATGGCGGCTTTGTAACTTAGCGAGGGCATCCGTCCCATATCCTCTCCATCCGCCGCTTTAGCAGTCTCTCATCACCGGGGAAGCAGCACGGAACTCGGGGCAGCGGGGGGAACCAATCATTTCCCAGGTTCGGTCCAGCAGAGGGCATACCGGGCGGTGTGAAGCCGATATCGTATGGTGGAGAGGCGTTTGGTACGGGGTGCCGGTAGGGGATAGCGGGACGGGGAGGCGTTTGGGATAGCGGGACGGGGAGGCGTTTGATACGGGTGGCGCCGGTAGGGGATAGCGGGACGGGAGGCGTTTGATACGGGGTGCTGGTAAGGGGATAGCGGGACGGGGAGGCGTTTGATACGGGGTGCCGGTAGGGGATAGTGGGACGGGGAGGTGTTTGATACGGGTTGCCGGTAGGGGATAGTGCGGACGGGGGAAGTGTTTGATAACGGGGTGCCGGTAGGGGATAGCGGGGACGGGGAGGTGTTTGGTACGGGGTGCCGGTAGGGGCCAGGGGTGCCAACCTGCGGCCCTCCAGCTGCTGCAGGACTACATCTCCCATAATGCTCTTTCAGCTAAGGGGCTGGCTGAGCAGTATAGGAGATGTAGTCGTGCAGCAGCTGGAGGGCCGCAGGTTGGACACCCCTGCGGTAGGTCATAGCGGGACGGGGAGGCGTTTGATACGAGGTGCCGATAGGGCATAGTGGGAAGGGGAGGCGTTTGATACAGGGTGCCGGTAGGGCATAGTGGGAAGGTGAGGCATTTGATACGGGGTGCCAGTAGGGGGTATTGAGTTCTGCTGTGTGCACTAACTTTTGTCTGTTCGCAGGTGTTTAAGCGCGTCCGCCGTGGTCCACCATCATGTTTCTGTACAATATCACACTACAGAGAGCCACCGGCATCAGCTTCGCCATCCATGGCAACTTCTCAGGTAAGGAGGGTGCCGGCCGCCATCTTATCCTATTGCTGTTCTTTGTGTGTCCTGTAGCACGTCTTCACCGGGTCCAAATGGGATATTATTTAAATATTAAAGGTGGGGGGGGTTGCTCCAGTGAGCTTCCAGTCTCCCAGTAAATTAAATAGGGGGGTTAAGTTGTTTTCTGGGGGTCAGAAAAGAATGCGTTCCAGGTGAGGATGTCGTGTTGAGGATGAGAGGATATCAGATACGTCTCGGTGGTTCTGAAGAAGGTTAGGGTGGCTTCAGGCGCCGAGAGGGGCTGGGTGCCGAGCCCACCGTTTTCTCTTGGCGGAAGTCGTCGTCGGTTTGCATCTGGTGAGGAGTTAATGAGCTCTGCTTCTGTTTATTAATCCCTTTGTTAATGTCTTCTGTTACTTTCTTCCATTCTTGCTGCACAGGAACAAAACTGCAGGAGATTGTTGTATCTCGGGGTAAAATCCTGGAGTTGCTTCGACCTGATGCCAATACCGGCAAGGTGCACACGCTCCTGACGGTGGAGGTTTTTGGCATTATTCGTTCCCTCATGGCCTTCCGTCTGACCGGAGGAACCAAAGATTATATAGTGGTGGGTAGCGACTCGGGGCGTATCATTATCTTGGAATACCACCCTTCCAAGAATATGTTTGAGAAGATCCACCAGGAAACGTTCGGAAAGAGCGGATGCCGCAGGATTGTGCCGGGACAGTTCCTGGCTGTCGACCCTAAAGGAAGAGCTGTGATGATTAGTAAGTGTTCATCCGGGATGGCTGTTTATATTTGGGTTGTACGTCTAGAGAGTATAGAGGGCTCTCCCAGTAAGGTTTGCTTCTGGGAGTCCAAATCCAATATGTGGTCATTAACACAAATACCGAGCAGGCTGCAGTCAATGGCTAAATGAGCTTGCAAGGCGGACAATTGCCCCTTGTGTTGTGTTAATGACCCCCTGTAGGACTAGTAGTGCATTGTGTGGGTCAGTTAAGCTATATTGATGTAAATACATTTGGGTGGGGGGCTTTTTTCTGCTTAGCTTGTGGGAGCGAGCGGTACACGTGCCGTATTACAGGTACACGGACTATTAGCAGCGTATGATGAGTCCTCATGTCTCTTCTCTGAGTTATAACATGGAGAGGATATGTATCTGATTCACTGCTGGCATTTACAGGACACGTTCTCATTTAATCACCCCATTCTTGTCTATCTACTGCTCGGTATTCAGCTGCTTGCCCTGGGAAATGAGATTGGTAAAAGTGGCGCATGTTCATTTTGTAGGTGCTATTGAGAAGCAGAAGCTGGTCTATATTCTGAATCGAGATGCTGCTGCCCGGCGCACGAGCTCCTCGCCGCTGGAGGCCCATAAAGCCAATACCCTGGTGTACCACGTCGTGGGTGTGGACGTTGGTTTTGAAAATCCGATGTTTGCTTGTCTTGAAATGGATTACGAGGCAAGGCTTTTATTTTTCTGCTTGTTGTCGGTAGTCCTGTGTGTTATGGTGACTGCAGAAAGGTCCGGGTCCCTTGTAAAGACCCAATGATGAGTCTTCATGTCTCTTCTCTGACACATACTCTGGAGAGAGCTTATAAACTCTGATTTGCTGCATTCCTGTAAACCACTTGCTGTCTTTGCTACAAACTGCATCTTTTCATATATATCTATATATATCTCTATCTATCTATTTCTCTATATCTCTATATATATCTTGTGCTGACGTGTTCTTTTGCTTTAGGAAGCTGATAATGACCCAACTGGTGAAGCTGCTGCCAACACACAGCAGACGCTGACATTCTATGAACTCGACCTTGGGCTGAACCACGTGGTGAGAAAATACAGCGAGCCCCTGGAAGAACATGGGAACTTCTTAATCACAGGTATGTAACATGCACCCAGCCCTACACGGTTACAAGCGATGCCCTCATATATCTAGATCGGCAACAACGAGAAAAGGGAGAGTAATACCACATCTTCGTTTCCCAGCACAAGGCGTACATGTTGTCAAGCAGGGCAAGGCCTTGGCCAAGGTACGGGTTTTTAGAGTACCTCTGAGGTTCACGTTTGTTTGCATTTTAGTTTCAGAATATGGTCCTTTACTCAAAAAAATAAATCTTCAAAGTGTTTGAGCCATAATACATTTAAACTGGAGATGCCTCATAAGGTGTGCTGGATGATCTTGAATATGTCTGCAGTCTGGCCAACACCTTTATGGACAATGTGCAACCCGCCAAACACGCTGTATTGTTTCAGACTGGAGGGGAGGCTCACAGGATGTGACGCAGTACATGATGAGTTTTCATGTCTCTTCTCTGATGTATAAAGTGGAGAAGGCAATATGTCTCTGATCAGCTGCTTCAGTTCCCCGGGTTGTCTCCTGTGTGTCTCTAATAAGGCTGTTGGACACTACTGCAGACTTACGTTGCTTTTCCACCTTCTAGTTCCTGGAGGATCAGATGGTCCGAGTGGAGTGCTCATCTGTTCTGAGAACTACATCACATACAAGAACTTTGGGGACCAGCCAGACATCCGATGTCCAATTCCGAGGAGACGGGTAATTATCAAATGTCCATACTTAGTACTCTTCTGTCGGTCAAATCCATCATGGCTGTCTGATAGCATTAGGCCTGACTGGAGTATTAGAATTGGACAATTCTAAGTGACAATTAAATCGTGTCATGGACCAAGCTCTGAGATGTTCTGATCACACGTGAGCGAAAGCTTTCTAATTATCTTTTTATGATTTCAGAATGACTTGGATGATCCAGAACGGGGCATGATATTCGTCTGCTCAGCAACACACAAAACAAAGTCCATGTTCTTTTTCCTTGCCCAAACAGAGCAAGGTGACATCTTTAAGATTACGCTGGAAACCGATGAGGACATGGTAAGTAGTAACTTGTAGGAGCAGGCAGCGCACTGGTGGTTGGCACAATGTGGGTGTTTCAGTATCCCCTATATACCCTCCATTTTGTTTAGTGAGTTAAAAGGCCTCTATCTACTACTGTATTGCAGGTGACCGAAATCCGCTTGAAGTATTTCGATACAGTTCCTGTGGCCTCAGCCATGTGCGTCTTAAAAACTGGCTTTCTCTTTGTGGCATCGGAGTTTGGCAACCAGTAAGTACAGTGTGTTGGTGTGTAGCAGTATTAAATACTAGCCACTGTACCCCTACATCAGCAATCTCCTTCTTCTACTAGTTACCTGTACCAGATTGCTCACCTGGGGGATGACGACGAGGAGCCAGAATTCTCCTCCGCCATGCCCCTTGAGGAGGGAGACACCTTCTTCTTCCAGCCTCGCCCGTTGAAGAACCTTGTGCTTGTGGATGAGCAGGACAGTCTCTCTCCCATCATGTGCTGTCAGGTGAGTGTATTCTAACGTTCTGTTCCCATGTAGGAGCTCAGGGTATTAAGTGGCTACAAGTCCTGTATAAGTTTGCTGGTTTTTGTTCTTGTACAATGGTATCAGACTTTGCCTCTGCTCCCAGTGCTGACATGTTCTGTACTGTGCTTTGCTGACCTCTTTATTGTCCTTCTGCAGATAGCTGACTTGGCTAATGAAGATACACCCCAGTTATACGTGGCTTGTGGGCGAGGACCACGCTCTTCTCTCAGGGTTTTGAGACATGGGCTTGAGGTATGTAATTGTCCAGCAGTCGTTTTTTGTAGGGTTCTAGCCTGGCGTTGCCTGCAATGTGATGAGTATTCATGTCTCTTCTCTGACACAGAACATGGAGAAGACCTACCGTATTCTGACTTTTCTTTCTGTGAGGCTTATATAAAGGGACGTGTTTTTTTGGTATATCTAAACCCATGTTGTTGCATGTCTAGGTATCTGAAATGGCCGTGTCTGAGCTGCCCGGTAACCCCAATGCTGTGTGGACTGTAAGGAGGCACATCGAAGGTAAATGCAACTTAAATAGGAGGAAGTCCACCTGTTAATGCTGCGTCCAGGGAAGATGCGATTGCACAGGCTTAGCTCTTGTCAGTCGCCATGCATTAAGAAGAAAGTAGTAGTGTGTGGTACGGCCAGCGATCACCATCTATATTCTGTAATAACGTCTTGTCCAGGCAGCCTCATGATCACATTTTAGCCACGTGAGGAGAAGCGGGGAATGGAAGCTGTCACATATGTATCCTGGTTTGAAAGACCAGACATTCTTCACAGCGTGCGTTTCCCCCCGGTGTGGTCTGATGCTGCAGAAAGGTTTCATAGGATTTGAAGAGGCAGGTCTGATGGAGAAGTTAATCCAATGAGGGAATTTAAACATTCGTTGGAGATATATATAAATGATATAAAATACAATTGATGGTAGCTCCCCTTTAAATTTGTAGCGATCTCCTCGGATGTATTCTGTAGCTGCACCGCCTGTTACTGTTTGCGCAGCTTTGGGCACCGCATGGGGCATTTGACAAGCTATTGGGGCTGTACATGCCTGGGTCTATAGTGGGACATGGCACACATATAAACAGGCAGAACGTCTTGTGCTTTCCTCCAGCACGAGAAAGGCTTGGCCATCGCTGACGGGAGAGGCAAAGAGCTGTATATTCAGCAAGGAAGTGTGTTTGGAATATTAATCGCTCAGGGGTACCCACAGGATGAGGCTTGGTGAGCTTTAGGCGCTCTAGGCATGGAAAAGGAAAACTTGCACACCTCTAGGTATCCGGTTTGAGGATGTCCAGTCCGTGCCCCCCTGTGATAGTAGCATTTTATAACCCTGCGGAGGGAGTCTCCTATAACCAAATGCTTCACGGCGTGATTCCCTTTTCATGTGTCGGGTCACTGTGTGACAGCTCATACTAACTCCGGCTGGTACTTGGTGATAATCGCTCCCAATACCAAGCCTCTGTTTTTCTTCCACAGGTGGCTGGTGGTGGAGGAGGTGCTGATTTAACCCCCCTCCACTCACGCAGGTGTGTATTTGAGCCACGTTCTGTTGATTCCTTTCTTCGACGTCGTAATCTGTTGTGTTCAAATGCAAACTTGTGACAGACTCCTTAGAAGCAGTAACAGATGGAGTCTCTTGGGGCCTGAGACACAAACGGCAAAGGACGTTCTTACTGATAAATTTGTTATCCTGGAACCTATGTAGGAACTTGGCGGCACGTTCTTGGTCGTTTACAGTAGCAGGTCATTATGTAAAGATCAGTACTGTATGTGCTATTTTATGCTGGCAGTCCGCATCGCACGTACAACCACCTCGTAGAGCTTCCAGAACCAGAGTATGAAGCCAATGGTGACAGACGCAAAGCTATGTACTGGCCAGCGGTTACTGCAGATTGCGGAGGGGATGGCTTTGGCCGGTGTTGGAGACATCTATGATTGTCCTTGCTAGGTTCAGCAGAGAGTCTAACCATTTTTTTTTTTACTTATGCTCTTTGCGTGCCATCAGGAACCCCGCTAACCTGTCTTGCCCGTTGCTTTTGTAGATGAGTACGATGCCTACATCATTGTGTCCTTCGTGAACGCCACGCTGGTGCTCTCTATCGGAGAGACTGTAGAGGAAGTTACTGATTCTGGTTTTCTGGGAACGACTCCGACTCTGTCTTGCTCTTTGCTTGGGGAGGATGCATTAGTGCAGGTACGTCCTGCGGGATTGGTGGACCGGGATGCTGCAGGAAGTTTTTCACTTTACGCAAACGTTCACTTGAGATCCCCGATCCACTCAGCTGGTGCCAAGTATATCTGCGGTTTATTTTACATTGACATCTCTTGTTCAGGTATATCCGGACGGAATCAGACACATCCGTGCAGACAAGAGGGTTAACGAGTGGAAAACCCCTGGCAAAAAGATAATTGTGAAATGTGCAGTGAACCAAAGGCAGGTGGTGATTGCGCTGACTGGGGGAGAGCTCGTCTACTTTGAGATGGACCCAGTAAGTTATCCATATTATACCAGTCTGATTTCCTACATTGAATGTATCCATTTTCCTGGAAAGCGTTGGAGTTCTATATAGATATTTGCTTCTAAAATATAAGTTTCGAAGTGCGCTTAGTTTTCGTTTGTATTTCCTAGTCTGGGCAGCTTAATGAGTACACGGAGCGCAAGGAGATGTCTGCTGACGTGGTGTGCATGAGCTTGGCTAACGTCCCCCCTGGAGAGCAGCGTTCACGCTTTCTGGCTGTTGGTCTGGTTGATAACACCGTCCGAATCATCTCTCTCGACCCTTCAGTAAGTTCCTACCGCATATTTTGTGTATACGGTATATATCAGGCACTGAGCATATAACTGTACAGTTGAGGAAATTGTAATTTATTATTGAATGCAAAGAACCATAAGGTATTGCTTGGCACCTTATTTGATGTGTACCTGTGCCCTACAGGATTGTTTGCAACCACTCAGTATGCAGGCACTGCCTGCGCAGCCAGAGGCCCTGTGTATCGTGGAAATGGGTGGTGCAGAAAGACAGGATGAGCTGGGCGAGCGTGGATCCATCGGGTTCCTGTACCTCAACATAGGGCTGCAGGTGAGGCGAGGCGTTGTATGTTGTCTAGATGCACAAGGGGTAACATGTTCTCCGCACTAACGGTAAATTGCCCTTCCCAACTGCTCTTTAGTCCGGTTGAAATCTGTGCTGCTTACTCTGCTTAAACATTTCATAAATATAAGGCAGTGAATCACTGCATCTTGGTATCGAGTAGCAGTAAGAGTGGAGTGTTGCGTGATCCAGGAGGTTTTTTTGTTAAGTGTGTGTTCCTGACACTTATCTGTTCCCACAGAATGGAGTGTTGCTCAGAACAGTTCTAGACCCTATCACCGGTGACCTGTCTGACACCAGGACGCGGTACCTGGGATCACGTCCTGTGAAACTCTTCCGTGTCAGAATGCAGGGCCAAGAGGCGGTAAGTACACGGAGCTCTGTTGGAAGGTCCAAAAGATTAGTAAAATATTCGGCACAAATGGTTCCATGTGAAAACCAACCATAGGCGACCTGAATCTGCCTTGCATGGAGGGTCAGAGTACTAACTGCAGTCAGACAACACTTAGCTGGAGGCAGGGTAAAAATAGTGCCGTGTTACCCAAAGCATCAGAGATGGCTGCCTGTGTTATCACCACAGCTTGTTCTTTGGATGGTTAGGAGTTATAAAGGTGCGCTGCCCTCTGCTCAGAGGCAGGTAAATACATGCTCTTCTGGTTGTGCAATCACGTCTTTAAAGCTTGCTTTTACTCCATGACCATCTGCCAGGTCCTCGCCATGTCCAGTCGTTCCTGGCTCAGCTATTCGTACCAGTCGAGGTTCCATCTCACGCCTCTGTCATATGAGACCCTGGAGTATGCGTCTGGCTTCGCATCTGAGCAGTGTCCTGAGGGAATCGTGGCAATTTCGACCAACACACTGAGGTTAGTATCCTCCTCGCATTCACTGGGTTGTGAAAATGTTCTTGTACCACCCTTAGTGGCCGTAGTGAGTGGCGTATGAATGAATCTCCTCTGTGTGTAAGTCTCTAAACTGCTTTTGTATGCTTGCCCTTGCAGAATTCTGGCTCTGGAGAAGTTGGGAGCTGTGTTTAACCAGGTGGCATTCCCCCTCCAATATACCCCCCGCAAGTTTGTTATCCATCCTGACAGTAACAACCTGATCATCATCGAGACGGATCATAATGCATACACGGAAGCGACCAAGGCCCAGCGCAAGCAGCAGATGGCAGAGGTACGAGGAGGATGCTTTGTGGATGTGCCAGTTGTCATTTCAGGAATAGTGTTTTTGTTATCCACAACAGACATTTCTGGAGAGACTCTTTAACTTTATCTGTCCAGTAGCATTTAAAAAGGAAATGTCCTGGTCAAGGACAATATCCATAACACAGTTGGTGTCTTTTTTTTAATAAGTCCCTGTGTTTTTGTGGTCCGTACAGATCCTCCTTTCTTTTTGTTACAAGAACGAACGTGCCTTGTACGTTTCTCTTACAGGAGATGGTAGAAGCAGCAGGAGAGGATGAACGAGAGCTTGCAGCGGAGATGGCGGCAGCCTTTCTCAATGAGAACTTACCAGAGTCCATCTTTGGAGCACCTAAGGCTGGCAGTGGTCAGTGGGCATCCGTCATCCGTGTAATGAACCCTATACAGGGAAACACTCTGGACATGGTGCATCTGGAGCAGAACGAGGCTGCTTTCAGGTGAGGTGGAGTTCTGAGCTAGTGCTGCTCCGGGCCTAAGCAGGGTTTGTCTGTAGTCCGGAACTTTCTAAGACACAGAAGTAAATTACACCACGAGTGAAATTCGGTCATGTATGCCAAGTGACTGTTTTATCCATGTTGAGAGCTTATTAGGCCTGTGGTGAGGATTGTGTTGCTTTGTGATGTTTCCAAACACTGCTCTTGTTATGCTGTCTTAATAGTTAGCCACCATCTCACGCCCATCTTTCTTTCTGCCTTCCAGTGTGGCTGTTTGCCGTTTCAGTAACACTGGAGATGATTGGTACGTTTTGGTGGGTGTGGCAAAAGACCTTATCTTAAACCCTCGCTCTGTGGCTGGTGGCTTAATATACACATACAAACTGGTGAACAATGGAGAGAAGCTGGAGTTTGTGCACAAGGTATGTGGAAGAGATGTTCTCTATAATTTGGGCTGTGGTAATGGTGGTGTTGGGAATAACCATAAGATCTTTCTGTTTGCCCAGACATCTGTTGAGGAGGTACCTGCTGCCATTGCACCCTTTCAGGGGCGAGTGTTGATTGGCGTCGGGAAGTTACTGCGAGTTTATGACCTTGGGAAGAAAAAACTTCTGAGGAAATGTGAAAACAAGGTATGAGTGGGTTAATAGACCCTATGATCTCAAGGCATGCAGCAGAATACGGGTTTAGCAAATGATCGATTTGCTGACGTTCGTCGTCGTACATTGGTATGGCTCACTGTTCCGATTTGCCTTGGCGAAGTATAGTAATTGTATAGCGCTGACCATGTATCTCCAGTACTGACTTTAAGGTATATTTTTGCTATTCTGAGGAACATCTTCATTTACGCCATACTTTTGCTACACAGCACATCTCGAATTTCATTGTGGGCATCCAGACCATCGGGCAACGTGTCATGGTTTCAGACGTACAGGAGAGCTTTCTGTGGTTGCGGTATAAGCGAAATGAGAACCAGCTTATTATTTTCGCTGATGACACTTACCCCCGCTGGGTAACCACGTCCTGTCTGCTGGACTACGATACAGTAGCTGGTGCAGACAAGTTTGGAAATATCTGTGTGGTGAGTTAAGGTCATATCTGCTTCTAACATTAAGTTATATAACATTTTATAGCAGCCAATCCCAGCACAGGTCTTCAGACCATACCCTAATGTTGGGTTTCTCTTTGGGGGGTTTTCTTTTAGGTTCGGTTACCCCCAAACATAAATGATGATGTTGATGAAGATCCCACTGGTAACAAAGCTCTGTGGGACAGAGGTCTTCTAAATGGGGCTTCTCAGAAGGTAAGTCCTTTCTACAACTTGAGTACCTTCTGCAGTGAAGGCTTCCTTGGTGCCTGACATGAATTTTGTTTTGTACAGGCTGAAGTGATAGTGAATTACCATGTGGGAGAGACTGTACTATCGCTGCAGAGGACCACACTAATCCCGGGTGGCTCGGAATCCTTGGTGTACACCACCCTGTCAGGAGGAATCGGCATCCTGGTGCCCTTTACATCACACGAGGTAAGTGTTGTGCAGCGTGTGCCACTGGCTGCCATGCTGGCCCGAGCTGGTCACATCTTGGTCTTCTGCAGAGGCAGCTGTTGCCACACAGATCCTCTTGCTGTCAGTGGTTGATCTTCACCTGTACATCGCTGTCTTTCATGTGTTCATAATGTACTCTTCCTGCTTTGTCTTCTTCAGGACCACGATTTCTTCCAGCACGTAGAGATGCACTTACGTTCTGAGCATCCACCGATCTGCGGCCGAGACCACCTCAGTTTCCGCTCCTATTACTTCCCTGTTAAGGTGAGAATTGGATTGTGTTCCGCTACTATTTGACAGCTAGAATCGCATGCATTGTGGTTTTGTGACATTGCCTGTGCTCTGTTAATATAACTCTTCTGATTACACAGAATGTGATAGACGGTGACCTGTGTGAGCAGTTTAACTCTATGGAGCCGGTCAAGCAGAAGAGCGTGGCTGAGGAGCTGGATCGAACCCCTCCAGAGGTCTCTAAGAAGCTTGAAGATATCCGCACGCGTTATGCCTTCTAATAGGGAGCAGCATCTTGTTTACTGCGCTCCACAGCCCCATGCAGCGTGGCGAGCTTAGTGCTGCGTAAATACTGAACAAGTTGATTTCCTGCCACAGAAAGATAAGGCATAATTTCTGGATCTGCTGAAGAGCCAGTGCTTTTCTTCTGATGGACAAGTGAGTTGTGAAAGCCCATGCGGGGTGTATTAATTTCAGCGGACCCTGTACTTGGGCAGGACCCCTTTCGCTTTGTTCTGCACCCTTTTACTGTAAATATAGTTTTGTATCATGGTAAGATTGTTTTCGGAAGCATTGAATCTGTGTAGACAGACTATTTGTAGATGGATAATACTGTCTGAAACTGATGAATGAGCAAAAATTAAAGTTTTTTTTTTTTATATGTATATATATGTAGCACAATTGATTTTTTTTTGTATGTTTAATAGCTTGTTTGGCCCTCTGGCCAGGGTAGTAACGTTTTGCGCGATGGAATATGAGAAAAGTTCCAAGCCTTCCGGAATGGAGAAATAAGCGCCAGGTGGTTGTGCCCATTGCCATACACAAACTTCTCTACATGAAGGATTAACAAACCAGACCCTGAATATTAATGGATTTGGGAGCCTGCAGGCAATGGATCCATTGCCATCGATATAAAGTAATCCCAAACGCTAGCCGCCAGCAGCTATATTTTACAAGCCATGGTAACTTTTTATTTTATGATTGGTCACTAACTAGCCGAGGGGTGGCTCTAGCATAGATGACCCCCACGTAATGTTGGTTGAAAACAAAACCCACTAGGGTTCACTGCCACCTACAGAGGCGAGACTAAACAAAGTCTCCGTTACAGGGGATATGACCCTGCTGAAGCGAAGCCTCATACCAGCAAGCACTTTGTTTCACAGTGAGGGAAATGGGGTTGTAGGATTAATGAGGGGCCACAGGGCAGTTACACAACACTCGCTCTATCGTTACAACACTTCGATAAACAGGGTCTGGTGGGCGATGCGCTACGACTTTGCCGTGACTTGCTGTAAAAGGCAGTGCTGAATGTTTGGAAGCCGTGGATGATGCACGCTACTGTGTCCTGTGCCATGACAGGAGCCGTGTGAAACCTCTTCCTCGCTCTCAGGCATATGACGGGTGTATACATCTGCGATATATATATAAATACAACCTCGCTGGAAGACTTCCAATTACTTGTGCTAAAGCTTTATGAGATGGGACCTCAAGTCACCTTATGTTTGTAATGTATCATATGACTGCTTGCCTACCCTTGTCACGGTGCACACGGAAGCTAGGACACAAGGGGTATTGGGAAATATTTTTTTACATTTCTTACAATCTTAACCCTATGTACCATATGTAATACGAGTTATGAAGGAGATTTTGAAATTTAGATTTCTGCAGAAATCAGAATGTAAAGATTACCCAAAGTGACAAACGTGACATCTGGAATCGTCCATGTTTTTTTCCCAGGTGTGTACTGAACTTCCTAATTTTGTTTTAATGTTAAGAAACATGTGAAGTTGTGGCCATATAGCCACACTTACCATTCACACATCAGGGATGACGCTAACAATGCTAAAAAAAAAAGTGTAGCCCACGTGGCCTCTCTTCACCTGGAGATTTAGGCTCCCACCAGTGACCTTCTCTACGCCCGCGGCCAGTACGCTGGTGTTTAGGTGGACTGACGTTTAGACAAAGTTGTACCGCGCTTTATAAGAAAATGGATATAGCCGTATCCGCTCATGAGAAAATTGTCTATTTGAAGCTGACACTTAGGTCCGAAAAAGTTATGCAACGAGTTTTGTAAGGTTGATGTCTCCTTGGTGATGTGCTGGAGGTTTGTGGTCCATTCATTGTCGGTGTGCTAGCTTTTAATACTGATTCGTGAAATGTGAGAACGTAATAGGAGATGGAAGTGTAGTGATATTTCTACATTAGAATTGTGTCCAAACGCTGAGATTCTTCTAAGAGATGGAGTTTGATGATACGGTCAGTAGACCGATGGCTTTCCTCGCCCCTGCACCAAACAGACTCCCGAGTGCGTGCGAGACGGGGAATTTTTGAGATGGAAAGAACATATGTAACGTACAAAATAATACAGAAGTGATAAAGACTTAGCTGCAGTCTAAGGGGAAGAAGAGGGAGGGAACGCTTATTTCTTTCCTCCCATTGCAGTTAACAGTTTGTCTGGTTTTGTCCCATCCCTCCCCTTTCCACTGACCCCATATCTAACCCTCCTCTCGACAAACATCCAGACAGCAAAGGCATCCGTCTCATAGTCTGCACCAGGCCATCTGCTTGTTCATCTCAAAAAGTGCCTGAGAAACGACCCAAGGGAAAGGCCAGAAGCTGAGTCAGAGCATTGACCCTATCATCTCCGTAATTCTCAATCCAACAAAGGGTGAGTGACTTTTAACTCTTTACCAAGCAAAATGCATAGCATTCCTTAACACCTCCTAAGAGACGCAGGGATACGGTAAATGAGTTCCCCATAGACACCGGAAATGTTTGGTGGGCTCGGTCCGGCTCATGCCACCTCTTCCCAGCTAAGGCAGTGCCATCCAAGCCTTGGAGGCACACAGCTCGTTTCAGGCTTTGCGGCATGGCTTAGGATCCCTGGGAGAGGAAAGCATACTTGAGTTGCGCAGCTGAGTGGGAAACATGACAGATTAAATATGTCCCCCTAGTGGGTCAGAGAGAATTCTTTGCCGGAGGCATTCTAATAGAAGTGCAGAGAAAACGGCTCATCCCTATACATAGACAAATGTGATCCCTGGATTACTTAAACATAGCATGATCTACCTTGTCATATAATCACAAGTCCCTGATTTGTATGTTCCCCCTTTACTAAATGCACATTACATCGAGGCCTTACTCACAGTATGATGAGGCTTCCCGCTCCAGGGATGAAGTTTGGTGGAATCAGCGTGGCTCCTTGTAAGCGTGGCTCCGTTATTACCCTCCTCAGATGGGAACCTTAAAAATATCCACAATAAGGTGCCGCCGGAAAGCGTTCTTCATATATTTATTGGCTAAAATGGCTTGACTTGCTTACCATCAATTTCAAAAATTGCAGTAAACTCTACTATTGTTGCCAGATGTTTTAAAGACTCCTTCATGAACTCATGAAAATTAAGGACCCCACCTTGGTCACATGGAAACGTCAGACCTCTGTGACCGCTCTGTGGCCTTAAGGGATCGGGCTGAGTTCTTTAGAATGATTGTACATTAACATGAGAAAACCTCTGCTTTTCTTTCTCCGACAATAGTTATTGTGTAACTGATCTGCCCGAGGGGCCTGGGAGTGCTGCCATTCCCTCCTCCTCATGGCATTGTGCACTGCAGAACCCTCATCTTCTGATACGTCTTAACACAGAAAAAAAGAGATGTGATTCAAAATGATTGTGCGATTTGGACTTGTAATGTGCGTGTTACCGATGACGTGCTGTCAGGCTGGGTTACCGGGTCATGCCGTCTGCCGATATCCTGACTTCTCCCCATTGCCAAAGGGCTTTATTGGCTGCATTACTGTTAATGAATGCTGGGTATGTCTGGGTGTTATTGTGCCGTAATCCAGGACCGCAGAACACAGTAACCGGTTTGTTTCTCCTTTCAGAAAATACTAACAAAGCCTCCTCTATCAAAGTGTACAGTCTGGACTGCCTAAGCAAGTCATATAAAGTTTCGGCCCCTACATACCCCCAAAGACAGCGCTAAAACATAAACGTTATGTGGAAGAGGACCATGTGGACAGCGGCACTGGGGCTTTTTTGTAAGTATAATAAGAACTGTAGAATTTTGTCACACAAGTTTTGGATGGACTTCTTCTGCACAGGCCGTGCCCTTGGGCTACTGACTTCATACTCCAAGGGCACTAAAACGTTACTAGTCAGCACTTTCAATGCTTTCATCTTGCTGCAGAATATTTCTGACCGGTTGCATGTAAAGATGCCGGAGCACCTTGCTCTATCTGTTATTAAAGCTAATGTGACGCGTTAGCGGATTGTTCGCCACAGGTCTCCAAGCTACGATAACCATTGAATTATGTCTTGCAGATGTACTTGCGCTGGCGAGAGCTGCTTTGGTACCAAATGAATGTCAAATCACAAAGGCATTGAATGGCAAACTGTTATACGATAAGCGGCTGATGTACATGGTAATTATCGCGGGAGCCATTACACCTTATGCTAGATAGAACGATACTTTTATTAATAACCGAAAGCAAATAGAACGCTATCTTTATGAGTTACCGGCGGCAAATAGAACGCTATCTTTATGAGTTACCGGCGGCAAATAGAAGCTATCTTTTATGAGTTAACCGTGGCGGCATATAGAACGCTAGCTTTATGAGTTACCGGCGGCAAATAGAACGCTAGCTTTATGAGTTACCGGCGGCAAATAGAACGCTATCGTTATGAATTACCGACGGCAAATAGAACGCTAGCTTTATGAGTTACCGGCGGCAAATAGAACGCTATCTTTATGAGTTAACCGGCGGCAAATAGAACGCTAATTTATGAGTTACTCGACGGCAACTAGAACGCTATCTTTTATTGAATTACGACGGCAAATAGAAACGCTAGCTTTATGAGTTACCCCGACGGATAACTAGAACGTCTAGCTTTATGATTATCGACGCAAAATAGAACGCTATCTTTGAGTTACCGAACGGCATATACGAACGCTAGCTTTAATGAGCTTACCGAAGGCAATAGAACAGCTATCTTTATGAGATTTACCGGACGGCAAAATATGAACGCTAGCATTTAATGAGTTACCGACGGCAATAGAACGCTATCATTAATGAGTTACCGACGCAATATAGAACGCTAGCTGTTATGAGATTTCGACGGCAATAGAGCGCTATCTTCTGAGTTACCGACGGCATATAGAACCGCTACGGCTTTATGAGTTTAACCGGCGGGCAAATCAGAACGCTATTTTGAGTTACGGCGGCAAATAGAACGCTAGCTTTATGAGTTACCGGCGGCAAATAGAACGTTATCTTTATGAATTACCGACGGCAAATAGAACGCTATCTTTATGAATTACCGACGGCAAATAGAACGCTATCTTTATTAATTACAGTTGCCTTATGTAACTGCCCCTGGGCTTTCTCATTCCTTTAGAGCGACTACTTCCCGCTAGATTACAAGCTGTTTGTGAAACATGAAGAGGTGCTGCGTTTCCAGAACATCACAAGTCTGGTAAATCTATGTGAATGACAGAGGAGTGTACAGAGTATCAGCTGCTAGAAAGAAATGCATGATACAAACATCTCATTGCTCCGGCTGACCAGTTTGGTCTACAATAAACACACACAAAATTCCTTCTATACCACATGATGAACATGACAAATATGTGATAAATATTATTATAATCACAGCAGTGACTCTGGGACCTCACAAGAAGCTCTGCATGCTATAGAGGCAGTGGCTTGGCCACTTCAGGTCTGGAAGTGTTATGTTACGAAGCACCCAATGGCTGACCTAACCTTCTTCTCCACAGATGAACCAAGGCATTCCTGTAAAAGAGCTCCGTTACCTTTGGGGGATTATAAATGAACGCGTACTCGTCAGGATGAAGGCTGTTCTGCCAGACAGGCATCCCACATTCAGTTACATTACTGAACTGCTGGCCATATTTAAAGAACTTCTACAGATTCAACAGGTACTGACAGTGTTATAGAAATATATCCCCAATATCAGTATATATACACATTATGCCTCATATCAGTCTTAATACAGTAACTACTCGCACCAGACAGGCAAAGGGAACATTTTAACAAATTCAAGTACAAGCTTTGAGCAAAAGCGCAAGAAAATGCTGCTTTATGGTCAATCACGTCTGTCTCCTCCTTAAAAGGGTGGCCCAAAACACTGCTGTGTGTTACATCCTCTACTGACATCCGCTTAATGACAGGTAACCGTTCTATCTGACCCCCAGAGACATGGCGGTTCCAGGAAAACAAGTAATTCAACCTGATAATGCAGAACCGCTCCTAAGGCACACATCCGCTGAGTTTCATGCTTCTTGGTAAAGAACCCCTTCACTTTGCATCTACAGGAGGCGGACAGCGAGATTGTTCTCCGTATTATGAAAAGACTGAGGCTTCCGCAGGAACTCACATCACAGAAGCCGGTCCGTCCGAAGGCACTGATGGATAACTGCTTCAGGGTCCTGTTCGCGCTCTATGAGGAGGAATGTGGTCTGTGTAACCCCAGGTCAGAGTCTTTTGAAGACCCCTAGAACTTTCATAGCTTTTTAACTGGCTTACAATGGAATATGATCCACATATACAGATGTGCATTTATATAAAATTCTATACTTTATGAATGTAGTATTCTAAGAATACAATATCAGGTGGTTTAGTTTACAAAGGTCATCTCCCAAGGCCTACTCAGTACTTCCAAGCCTGATATCGCTTTACTGTATGTTGCAAAAAAAAAAAAAAAAAGGGATAACGAAATGCAAACTATGTAAAAAAAATTGTGAAAATGTTACATTGGATCATTATTTTGTTAAGTCCAAAGAGATGCTTGCTGTTTATATTCTCAGGGTAATTTACAGTATGTGAAATAAATGGTCCAGGCCTAAAGTGCCACTCACTGTGCTTTACACCTGTGTGCAGACCGAATGGAAGTCTGGAGGTTTTGTCGTTTCTCTCACCTACATCTAATTCTCGATTGCCAACACCCAACATAAAATAACGCAATGAATGCATCAGGAGTTATCTCAATGCCCACAGTAAAAGGGAATCCACACACTTGTGTCATTGTGCTATATAACTCTGTGTTGGCCTGAGTGTAGCGGTGATGTGTCG
Organism: Spea multiplicata; assembly: GCA_009364415.1. Lineage (NCBI taxonomy): Eukaryota > Metazoa > Chordata > Amphibia > Anura > Pelobatidae > Spea > Spea multiplicata. The sequence continues at coordinate 6,521,971 of VKOC01000004.1, read as the reverse complement.
CATTCAGAATAGGCTGTGATAATGGCTAAAAGCAGCACAGGGCCCCTTAATATTTCATGCATGCTATTCAAATCTTTAAAGGTCCCATGCAAAACACAAAACAAAAACCCATAAAAAGACCTGGGTGCTGCTATTTCTGTTAGCCATGTGACTTTCCCAGCTCAAACACCACACTGAGCTGATGCTTTATGGCAATGCTAATGGAGTCCGTTCCTCTCCAGAGTTTCATCGGTCCGGCTTTGTGATTTAGACTGAGCCATTCTATTGTTTCCCACATGCTGTATGACAAGGAGTCAGAGTTTGTCTAGAAGATTGGGATCAGATAATAGAAACTCGTATAAATGTCCAGCTGCCTGAAAACATTATATTATGAGGCAAAAACTACAACTGGGGTAAAAAAAGAAAGATAAATATTTCATGAATATCAGTCATAAAAAACAGTCGTTTGGTGTTCCCGTTTAATGAATAACACGTGGGATGTCTTAACACTTGGCAAAGTGTTATTGTGACATATGAACTATTCTCTTTTTTAAAGCTTGTGCCGTGTTTCAGAAAGAACTTGGAGGCTAACGGCTGTCTTAGATTCATTTTGCTTTGAAAACGAGCTAAGAAATGTACACATCTCTTATTCCATCTCAGATTTATAGTGTCAATGTGATGACACAGCTGCATGAACGCCCTGTGTGGGCCTTGTCCTACCCTATTATAATGGAAATGAAGCTGCTCCTTTTCAGACTGCGCTGCTCCAAATATACATATTAGACGTATGATGTAATGTGAAGGGGGAGGGGGCACGCAAATCGAAAGCAGATCTTTATAACTCAGTATCAGGTGAGAGCCAAGCGGAGCTAATTCCAATACAAGCAGTGCTCAGCATTTATCAAACATTGTATAACACATCCGGGTTAAGGTGAACTAACACTCCAATCCAGTGACTGGCGGCTCAGCCACTGGAGGCTACAATAGGAGGGGAAGGCTACGACTAGTGCCTAGTTGCTTGTTTCCAGGACATTGTGCTATTAAATAGAAGCCATTACAGCCACAAAGATTAATACAAGGTGTCGATCTCCTCACACATCAGTAAATTGCAATACCCAATCCCACCTCACCCCTATACTCACCCCTATACTCACTATAATCAGCACTCAGCAGAGGAAGGGTCGTCTGGTCCATTTAGGTGTATGGACGGAAAGAATGCTCTCCGCTCAGCACCAGAAAATATTTATATGTTTAGAGACACGACTGGAAAGAGAGCTCCGGAATCACGCATATGGAAAATGTCATTAATTCACGGTCACACAGACACAATGCGGCTGGAAGCTGTCGAAATTGGGCAATTCTCACATGTGGGATGAGGTTGCCCACCAAAATCAGCAATGATTTGAACCCGTCAGGAAGTGTGTGTGCCCCTTTGTGGTTCCTTTTTACTAGGCATTTTCCAGACATGCTGTCTGCGTGCCTGGTGCACGTGATGTATTACCCTGGTTCTTTAATAAAGTGTAGCTTTATGGGCGACACGTACGGGACACGCTAATGTAACCAGGTGCTGATCACAAAATAAACATTTTGCTGTTCTAGCTCTCGGGTTTTGTTTTATTTGTTGCCATGTAGAGTTTTCATTGTGCATTTTATCATGTGACATTGCGGATTATTGCGGGTATAAACACCTTTAGTTCATCACATCAGATGAAAATCAAACGCTAGGCTACATGTTCTAACAAACCCACATCTGATAAGCCAGTTTTGATGCACACGTGTGCTCTGACCCGTGTTACTAGCAGTTCTCTTGGTAATATGGCTGCCCGTCCATTCCCATATAAGCTATGTGTGCACAACATATTTGTAATGAACCATATATAGCTTATTATAAGGCCTGGTCTATTCCCTATACACCGATCCTGGGGGTCTGTGGTTAGGGTGTACAACTCTATACAGTCACTACGGCCCCTAGCTATGGTGGCACAGCTCTATACAAGCACTGGGGCCCCTAGTTAGGGTGGCACAGCTCTAAACATGCAGTGGGGCCCCTAGTTAGGGTGGCACAGCTCTATAACAGGTCCACTATTAGGGTGGCACAGCTCTATACTGACCCCTAGTTAGGTCGCACAGACTCTATACAGCTGAGTTAGGGTGCGGGGCCACCTATTATAGTTGTATGCAGTTCGGGCTACATAGTTAGGGTGCGCACAGCTCTATACAGGACTGGGGCCGCCTAGTTAGGGTGGCACAGCCTCTATACAGTACTGGTAGGAGTGGCACAGCTACTTGACAGGCTGGGGGCCCTGGTAGGGTGTACAGCTACTATACAGTACTGGGACCACCTAAGTTAGGGTGGGCACAGCTCTATACAGGCAGGGGGGCCCCTAGTTAGGGTGGTACAGCTCTATACAGGCAGTGGGGCCCCTAGTTAGGGTGGCACAGCTCTATACAGGTACTGGGGGGGTGGTCAGGGTGGCGAAGATGTAAACTAACCTGACAGTCTGGGGCTCCTGTCGAAGAATGCGCTTTCAGCATAGTTACCTCAGAGGAGCAGCCACGCGGCTCCGCCCACTGCAAAAAAACCCGCTTCACAACTGAAAGCCTGATTGGCTAGCTGTCCGCGGCTGTCAGCGCTTGGCCAATCGGTACCCTGCTAGCCCAGTTGCTACTGTCCGGCTAGTTAACCGTTGCCCCCGGCGGCGAGAACGATTATCGGCGGAGAGAGGCGATAGTGACTACGGCTCGGCCCGGGAACAGCTATCGTCAGTGAGACTAACCTCAGGTAAGATACAAACCAAACCACTCCAGAGGACAGGGCCGCGCACGTCACTCCACTGCACTGCACTTTACTTTACCTCACCTCACCTCACTCCACTGCACTTTACCTCACCTCACTCCACTGCACTTTACCTCACCTCACTCCACTGCACGTTACCTCACCTCAACCTCACTCACTGCACTTTACCTCACCTCACTCACTCCACTGCACTTTCCCTCACCTTCACTCCACTGCACAACTCACCTCCTCCACTGCACCCTTTATCACCTCACTCCACTGCACTTCACTATACACCTCACCTCACTCCACTGCACTTTACCTCACCTCACTGCCTTTAACCTCACCTCACTGCGCTTTACCTCACGCCACTGCGCTTTAACCTCACCTCACTGCGCTTTACCTCACGCCACTGCGCTCACGCCACTGCGCTTTACCTCACGCCACTGCGCTTTACCTCACTCCACGCCACTGCGCTTTACCTCACGCCACTGGCTACCTCACGCCACTGCATGTCACGCCACTGCATGTCACCTCACGCCACTGCATGTCACCTCACGCCACTGCATGTCACCTCACGCCACTGCATGTCACCTCACCTGTTTGTGTCTGACGTGCTTGACGTTAATGAGGCCTCTGTGTTATGCCCGTTTTTAATCTTATTTGTAATGGGGTGAGCCTGTCTAATGTGAAGTATATATAAGTATAAAGTAGAACATATATATAAAGATATAGCCACTGTTGTTATATCTTCCTACAGCCAATCAGGGAGGACAGTTGCATGATGGGACACACCAGCTCTCTGCAGGTGTGTTATGTGTATGTCATATGATTAGCATGAAGGCCCCTTGTGTATTTACAACTCCTATGATGCTTGTGAGTGTATTAGCTGCGGGCCCTGAGTGCGCCATGGCACAGGTGTGTGTGATAGCAGTGCCATTGCATTATTCTAAATACCCACTCTTACATAGTGTGGCATCCTTTTGGAATTTGTAGAATGGGGGCATGGATGTAACGGGAATGGGTGGGGTGGTCTCCCCTGCGCGTGGCATGGATGTAACGGGAATGGGGGGGTCAAATGAGAATGGGTTCTGCCGCGCGGGGCTTGGATCCCATGGGAATTGGATTTCCCGCATCACATGTGTTGCCCAGCAACAGCATGAGCTTTGGTTAGATCTGGCAACAACCTATGTGAAGAAATAGTCTAAGTCAGGGATCTCCAAACTCGGCCCTCCAGCTGCTGCAGGACTACATCTCCCATAATGCTCCTTCAGCTAAGGGGCTGGCTGAGGAGTATGGGAGATGTAGTCCTGCAGCAGCTGGAGGGCCGAGTTTGGAGATCCCTGGTCTAAGTAGTACAACTAGTATTACCAATCGCTATCTATGTAACATTCTATTGACAAATTCTATGACATTCATTCCAGATATATAGTGTTATAGTGAATAGTGTTATTTCTTTTATAAAGCCATTTCCTGCTATACGCAATATTGGGGATTTTAGAACCCTGTGTAACCCTCATACCCAGCAAACATTCTGAGCTCTTATAAGAGAGGGACACAGGGATCTGGGGCCAAAAGAGGACTGGAGGAAGTAAATGGGGGTCTTCATACCGGTGTTCTTTATACATCTCCCCCTTCTCTTCCCTGAGCTATGTCTCTTATCCTCTTGGATACCCGCTGCGTGGGTTGGCTTTGCACGCACAGCTGTGGCTAGGAACACAGTTTCACTATTCTGTAAGTGTGCTGGGTTATGGGAAGGGCCCATTAACTTTACAGCCAAAGGGATCTGCTTCTGGGATGGTGACCTCTTGTCACATGAATGAGGCTACCCTGGGTTACTCCTCAGATGTAAACGTTGTTAATGGCCACACTGCAGATGTGTTTGGGTAGGTGTCCGGTTATTCTCTTTGCCAAGGCGGATAGTCATGCCAGTTAATAAGGTTCATTTACTGGAGCAGAACATTACACAAATCAGATATTCCTGTTCTGGGAATGTTTGTACGGAGCTGTGTAGGCCAGCGTTAATATCTTGAAAAGACCGTGAGAATAAAAATCCTGGGGACCCTTTTTTAAAAGATTTTCTGTGTCTTTTAATATTTCAAGCCCAGGTTTATTCAGTAATCGGCACTCCTTGCCATGTATCTACCTTATGTTCCTGGTGCTTTGCCTGGTTCTACAATGAAGAAGACCATTTGTGGCCGGGAGAATATATTTCTGGTGGACAGTTTGGAGTATGTTGGATAAAAGCAGTCTAGCACTTGTCGTCAAACACCGTGTGGAAGTGACTGTCCATAGATGCTGTGGATGATGTTATGTGACCCTGACTAGTTGCACTTTGACCTCTCTCATGGCTTTTTCCACGGTTTCTTGCTTATTATTATTTATTGTTTTATATAGCGCCATCACGCTTATCCCTTGCTTGGTTATTTGTTGAGCTGATTTGATGAGTTTTTAAATGCAAGTCTTGCACTAGTCATTGAGAGACCACCCCATCAAACAGAGGTTTATACAGTACGAGGTTTATTAATACTGAATCTTCACAGTGCGGAGTTACCAATCAGCGTTACTTTGAGCAAAAAAAGAATAATGATAACCAAAAGAAACAGTCCGTTTTTAAAGGCATGAGTGAGAAGAGAGCAGAGGTAGGAGCACAACTCATAATAACTTAAAAACCAGTTGAAAAGACACATTAAGACATCGATTCCAGATTTAGGGTATTGATGCATTTTTACATAAACTTTATTTCTTAACGTCTGTCCAAAATGAAGCTTTAACATGTGGGGAAAAAAGCATATGAGATATTCTGCCCTGTGTGAGGTTAAAGGTTACAAGGATTGTGACAGGACACATGTACAAATGTAGACACACATCCAGTGTAAAGGGGACGTCTCTGTACATTGACAACAGTGCTTTGTGTTCTAGACACACGGCAATATATAGAAAGGGAACTTGGCAAGGTTAGTTTTCCTGCTCTGGAAACCACACATTAGGTAAGGGAGGAGAGTGTATTGTGCTTGAGTTTGCCTACTGTCCTAAAAGAGGCCATTTAAACATGGAGCTTGGGATTTCATGTTCCCATCGCAGGGGTACAGGTGTTGTGTGCAACCGGATATCTAACATGCCAATCTGTTTAGCAAATTTTGGCTTTGCTTGCCCCAGCTATACTATTTCTTTAACTTTTGGCATTTAGCCTACAATGTGTAACGTTAAAACTCACATTTTCTGTCACATTGTTTCAGTGAAAATGTTTGTGTTGCCCATTGTGTTCTATAGAATTGAGTGCTGCGTTTAAACCAAGTCCAGGGGCTATTGTGCTCTGATAATTGGTCCCCGCCAAGCTTCCATTTAACATCTTATTTACTATTACTACGAGTTGTATACACTTTACTCTCTACTACTGGCTTCCTCAGGCACAACCTTGATTCATAGAAGAAAATGGCAGCCACCAATTAAATGGAAACAAGGCAACATCAATGGACCTGAAATCTGTCTAGAAGTACATGTTGCCGCTGTGAACTCCAGGTAGGTACCATAACTGCAGGTGTATAACCTTTCTGCATATGTGTTCTGTTTTGATACTGGGGAAAGGACTCTGCAAGGTACTGCACTAGGGAAGCACTTGTGATGTGGCAGTCATTTAGGTAAAATAGGCTACCAGGTTTAGGTAAGAATTTGTAATCTAAGTATGGGGTGTTATGCTGTACACGAGAACCACTGTATCTTTGCAAACATATGTCAATTCCTTAAATGCTCACTCCATGCTTTGCAGGCTACCTCAGACCACCATTTACCGTTTGTTCCTCTCCTATGTTCTTGGGGAAGAACTGCATCTATCGTACCCCAGTATTTTTTACTTGTTTCATCATGTTTCGTCATTAGCCTGAGTCGCTCATCCTCCTGGCAGAGTAACACATCCCCATCCATAGTCACAAAGTGCAAAACTCTCACTTAATGCATCCCTCGGAGTGGGGCCCGGGACATACCCAGGTCAGTTGCCACATAAGTCACTTACTGTTTCCTGTTTCTAAATCTGTCTCAATGCTCAAACTCGCCCTCACATTCTTACACTTTCCATACACTCTGATCCTTAGTGGGTTCTCACAGACATATAAAAAGTACTTTGTGATATCCACATCCACCAATACATACAGTAAACGTACGAACACTATGTGCGAGTGTCTCCTGTGTCAGGACATTCAGCTGGATGTTACACGTTCTGACCAGGGGTTATAACGATGGGATGACTAGCGTTCCTTATGTGAGTAAAACCAACCATCCTTGCATGCGTTACAAGGTGCGTAATGAAAGCAGCACTGCGCCCAAAACACAACAGGCTACAAAAAGAAATGCCATTATATTCAGCAATTCTATTCTATTTCTAAATAGAGGTTATTAATGGCATATTTTACAACACAACATTGGGATTACTGGCTTTACAACCATTAACGTGGCAGTCCTACTTATTTTACCAGATTATCACTGACTAATATCCTTCTCTGTGGCTCCCTAGAAAACTAAATTTGGATTTGTCAGCCTTGCCGCCCCCTTTCCCATTGAGGGGATCCTCATAGTAGAGACTGACGGTCTCTGTCAAATACCACCAAGTCACAGGTGCTCAGGAGATTATATCGCTCTTTGGTGCCATCTAGATTCCAATGATGAAATCTTTATATGGTGGGTGAATTTGTATTTCTCCATTATTAAAATTCTCTGTCTCCCCATGAAATAAATGACATCGGACGGGCTGATGTGAGCGCGTTGGATCTGTTTTACTAAGCATTAGGTACATCTTCTAGTGCTTGGTGTAAACATCTACTTGCTTGATTGTTTCTGAGGTAAGACCTACCATGGAGCTCTGTATCTGCTGCTAATCTCATGGGTCTTGGCACATGTTAAACTTAATTATCTTTCCAATGCTACAGTTTCACTACATTTTAAATAGAGCCTAGGATAGTTCCATACGAAATATATGAATCCATTTATTCTAACTTTGCTTACATAAGCAATAGCAGAAAGCATTGCCGTTATGTACCCGACCAGCAGGTAGTTCATGTAAGACCATAAGCCATTGGCTCAGCCAGTAGGCAACTAAAATATTCTGTCTTTCTCTATATCCACTGGTAATATGCAACTTGTCAGCTAAATCACTGAACATCATCATGCTATAGTTAATGTACTTGTCATTGACTACATATTGCTCCCTTCATGAGTACCGCTGTGATGAGAAAGCATTGCCTCCTGACACATAATGGCTTGGCCCAGCAGATGCTTCTGTGTCCCAGGAAGCAACTTTACATACAGTTTCTCAGTGTAAATAAGCATGGGACAGGCTTATGTGTTTTGGGTTCTTGCAAGGACTGCTATACTCGTAACAATGCTCTTTCCGGGTACTTCCGTCTTGGTGGGCAGCAGTACTGCAGTCACTTATTGCTTGTAACAGTATAGGGAAAAGGTGCAGATCCAGCTGCCTATGCTTATCTTGGCACTGAGTGCTTGCTGGATGGTGTGTGTGTTGCTGGGCGGTGTGGAGTGTCCACTCAGCAGCACATGGATTGAAAGGATTACAGGAAAGAGGAGGGAGCCACCGAATGTGGTAGGCTCATTGGGTTGGGGGCAGGAAAGAGATGCTTAGGCCTCCAAAGGCATATCTGAGGTTCTGTGCATCTGCCCACTTTGTCCTTCTTGGTTAAACAGCAGAAATGCAATTTTCTGACCCTTCCCTGCTGGTGTCGGGGGGAAGTTCTCTGAGCGGTAACGCATCCTCATCTCTACAGACATCACTGAGGTGCAGAGATCCGGCGGCCTGTGTCGCATTGAGTAGTCTGGCACTGGAGCCATAGAGGCAGTGTTTGCGGGCACTATGCATCGCCTCACTTTACTTCTTAAATCAGGGGTACACTTCAAGCAATAACGGAATAAACCCACTGAAGCAACAATGTACTTCCACCCTTTTTAGAGGTAAACTCTTGGGTATCTGTAAAGGACATAACATCTGGGGTATTATTTATGTTTGGGGTACACACTTTCTTAAAGCGTGAATGCAGTCGTGTAGCAGAAGATTTTGTTTTGCGTTGGGTGGCACGTCTTATTATCCGGCCTCCCAGATTTAACAGAACTCATCACGCTAGTGCTTCAATGGAAAACATTTCATACAAGAAAAGAGTGATCCTTTCAGGCCAAGCGGGGTCATTAGTTTGTCACCCCAGGCTTAAGGCAAATTTCCTGACATAGATGTTGACAATTTTGTGGTGGTCTCAGCGTTACATAAGGATTGCAACACTGTTAGACTCTGGACTGTTACATATTTTTGGAACCGTAATAAGCCTGGTTACAATCCATTTGGGAAGGATATTATAGTGGAAGAAACAGAGCCTGTAGTACTGTTATATACATTTGGACCATAAAGTATACTTTACCCCAAATGGACCATAACGTATACTGTAGACCCCAAATGGATATAGGTTTTTCTCATTGGTTCTCTGTAACCAAATTGCATAAGATTTCATATTGGGATCCTCTGTTTCTGTTGCATAAAATGATTGTTGCACATTATTTTTAAGGTCTAGTCAGCTGTTTCTTGTATATTCTGGTGTGCCGCGCATAGACCTCTTGTAGTGTGAAGAGCTGTGAGACACTCGCAGCTCGTCACTGTCGGTTGACTTGCAGAGGTGGCGTTGATCACAGAGAGTGTTTGACTTGGTCCCACTAGCTGGGCCTGCCTTGATCTACAAGTATCAGACCCCTAGAGATCTGGATGATAATGTGATGGGCTAGCTGTCTACAGGCTACATTTACTAAGGACACACTACTGCACATAAGGGAAAGGACTGCAAGGTGTCTCACAGGTACTCTGGCCTGGTGTTTTGTATATTTTTCCAGCATGGAATAGATTTAATCCATGCTCCTGCATAGAAAGGGTTAAGCACTCCCACAACTCTATATCAGATGTCCCCTCTATCACAGTATTTGTCACTCCCCTCCCCCTCGGAGCACCAATCCTCCATCGCATTACCAACCACACAAACCCAAATCACAAGATACGGGGTGCTGAGCGGTCATTGGTGAGGGTCCGGCGTAACCGCACGCCTCTGCGTATGGATGCCAGCATATCACCTGCTGGGGGTTCAGATCCGGTTCTGCCGCCCCCTGGTGTAGGGCCTAGACTCCGATCTGGGGCAGAAGGGAAGGGGAACTGCCCATCTCCTAGAGCATGTGCTCCAGCTGCTAATTCTCCAATCTTCTCCACAAGGCTGTGCCGATTGGCGGCAAGGAGTCCCCCTCCCATTTCTTCTTCGTCACCTCCTCCACCACCGTACACAGACATTTCTCCGTCTCCTCCCCAGGCTGCATTGGGAAGGCTCAGACGTTTTGGGGATGACTTGGCATAGTCAAGGGAACTTTGATCATCGGCTCCCAAATAGAAGACACACTCTTCACTTCCCACTCGGGAACGGCCTCCAAGACCTCCTGGAGAATCTGGAACTGTGGGTGTCCTCACTGGCACGATTGGAGGCCGACACGGAATGGGACCGGCATTGGACAGTGTGCGTCTGACGGTAGGCTTGGTGGAAGGGGTGCGTCTTATTGTTGCGACTCCGGGAGTGGAGCCAGGTGGAGGTGTGGTGCTGGGTAGACCTGCTGTAGAAGCTGGGCGCTTGGTCTGAAGCAGGCGACGATAATTCTGGGCCAGGCTACTGCTCCTGGGGACTGTGGAAGACCTGTCAAAGTCGCCAGACCCCTCTGCGTCCCCATCGCCATTAACAGAGTAACAGTCGTAATCGGAACCTGCGAGAGTACCAAGAGAACAGTTGATTACCATTTATCAGCTTAAAAAGAAAATGATATTAAAGTAGATTTGGACACCTTTTCATATTGTGAGTGATCCTCAGCAAGTCAGGACGGTCTAAAAATAACTTAAAAAGCGTTATTACTTCTCAAAGAAAAGATGTTGGCAAATACTCTGTGGACATTTTAACAGCCCTTCAAATGACAAGGTAGGTTTGTGGTCTGTCTGTAAAACTGATGTAAAGTCTTCCTGTATCCATCAGCGAATGTAGTTGGAGTGTTTGGCTAAAATGAGATAAAATTACATTTCATGTACCTTGGGAAGGAATGGTATCCTCCGAACACGAAGGAGTTGTGGTCTGTGTGCTATATCCACTTGAGTATTGTAAGGAATCTCGACTGTTCTTCTGATGCTCTAAACTCAAGCCTCGTGTTAAAACCATCGCCAAGTCGCTCGCCGCAGGAGACACGACTTCTCCATGCTGCAGAAGCACATGCAAGTGCATTAAAAATGCGTCGCCTTAAAGATTTCAATACAGTGCATCCTATAGACCAGTGACTCAAAAGGATTTCTGTTTTACTTACTGTGTAAATGTGTGAATCTACTTCTGACACATTTAGCATATGTGTAAAATAATTAAAAGTGAAATTCTGGAGATTCTGAAAACCTTTCTTATGACTTTGCCTGCTATATGCCCTGAAAGCCAAACATCTGATTAGCCCTACCTGGTGGGATCCAACCACACACTGCAAATGGCTTTTACGTTAACTTTTGGCTAACAGATGTGACTCTTCTTTTCCAATTTGTACGGTGCCTGCAGTACAGAAAGAGCCTACCTTGGCTGCAATAACTGCGGGGGACATACGAGGCCGGTATGGGTCTTCCAGACTCTGATACCCTGGGCCAAGCTCTGCCTCGCGCAGATGTTCCACGCGGTCCTTCCTACGCTGTAGAGAACTGGCAGGAGGTGTTTCGTAAGGACCGGAGCGGGACCAGTCCTGTAAAACAGATATTGAGTTTGAAGGCTACAACAATGTGCATTTTACTTTCAATGGCATACGATTATAACAGAAGAAGGAAGTACTCACTGAAGTGGGCGAACTACACTCACTGACAGACTGACATGTCTCAGACGCTTCTGAAGACGCAGAGCTGGAGGATTTCTGAGGTAAGCCAAAGGCAGCGAATATGTTAATAGGATGTGGAATAACGAGAGAAGAATCAAGTAAAGGATAAACAATTATTCCTATGAGGACCATCAAGCGGAGCATCTTTGATGGGGCTCAGTTTGACTATGCTTCATGCTAAATGCATGTTGTCATTGTTCAGCCTGTACAGGAATTAGGAATTTACTGAATATCTATTTAAATGAGTTTGAAGAAGACGTAGAGAGTTATTTACCTGACTGGTGATATCCGATGGCATTGGTGATGGAGGCTTGGAGTAACTGGCTTCATGTGAGCTGCATCCGGAATCGTGCGAGGACACACTTATTAATCGATGAGGGCCCCCAGAGGGCTGCGGGAGGCTGCGATAGCGACACGCGGAACCCGGTGAGTGGGGGTGCGTGGCAGCTGACCAGGAAGGGGTCTTTGTACTGTGATGAATGGGAGGGGAAGGGCACAGGAGTGAGGGGGTGAAGTGGTTAGATGGAGGGTTTAAGAAGACTCGTGTGGAGGAAGAGACTGTTTAACGCAGTGTGGATGTGGATTAGGTATGTGCATATGCGGTATATACGAAAACATTTAGTAATCTGAAATCATTTATCTTGAATGCATGTCTTATTGACATTGTAATAGGTCAGTAACTGAAAAGTAGTTTCTCTCTTGACCAGGAGCATGTTCTGAGGAATCTGGATGACCTCCATTTCTGGTTGCAAAAATGAAGTATGTCTTAACAGAGGCTCTGATCTTCTTAAAATATGAGAGATTCATGCTACTGAATATCCTTAAAATCCTCATACGCTGTTGGTCACATGCAGTGGAGCAATACTGAATAGGAAATGCAGAAGAAGTACCTACAGGTACCAACTACTTACCTACACATGCTGGATTTGCGTGAACAGGAGCTGTTGGGAGATGATGGTGGTGTCTGATAAGACCAAGAGTAATCGGATCCTTTCAGGTCCTTGATCACCTGGAAGAAAAAAAACACATTGAACACGGTCATGAATTTGGCTTTGATGCACTATATTGTTCTGCATGGTTTGTAGCATTATTGGAATTAGTATGTTGGTTGTCCATTTGGCCTGGATTTGGGTACTGTTGGAATAGATCAGGGCATAGTACCATGTTGGGGCCATTGTTTGGCTAGGATATGTTACTACCGCGATGGACTGGGTTGCTGATATTGTTGAGCTGAACTATAGTAATGTTGGAAGGGGCTTTGTCCTAGAATCACACTAGGACCGCATCTAGGAGTTGTGTTGGAGATTTCTAGGCCAAGTTGTTATACAGTTAGGCTGGGCTATGTTGACATCATTTGCTCTCTCATATGTACACTACGGACGGTCGTCGCTGGCGTAACACATCAGAGTTGATGGTGATTTGGTGCCCGCTTTTTCCAACACATAAAAGGCTTCATAGAGGACCCATTAACTACAACACCATGCTACTTCTTCCAGAAGTCCTGCCAAGCAGCCTAACCAAGATGAAGGTAGGAGATTTTGTGGGATTGTATTGCTGCACATGGATGTCACCAGCACACCAGCAGTTTCACCCCCTGGAGTGAATAAAAGACCCCCCTCGACTTGCATACAGACAGGGGAGGCATCCCAGGGAGCTCCGGTGCCATCTTGGATGTCCGCCATGCTCTCTCCAACCATCCCCAACCTCTGACAAGCCACCAGAATGAATGTGTGACTGAAGGAAGAAAGGTGTGGATTGGCCAGAAACACACAGTAAATCTTAAAGGGACCTTGCATATAATTGGTACATTTTTTTGTCCTGCCTCATGGAGGCGGGGAGATCCTTGGAGAGATATTTTAACCTTATTTAACCTTATTTAACCAGTGCCTGTGATGGAACCTATTTGCTTTTCAGTTTGATTATTTGATTCTTCTTTTGTGACTGTGCTTGACTGTCTACAGAAAGGGGTCCTATACCCCCCCCCCGAGCGCCCTTTGCACATAGGTGGATTTGCATGGAGTCTTGTGAGTGCTTTCTTTTTCATTCCTTCTCATAAGCTTGTAACCAACAATATTACTCTATTGGTTGTGTCTCTTCTGTTTCCAGCTATACAACACTTTATGAATTTCCGGCTCTATTGTGAGTGCAATTGACACTATATAAAATTTGTGTTGTTTTTGTATACACCCTACACTATTATTGTTTTTTCCCTTATCTTGCATGAGGGCCCCTCAACGGAATCGATTATGCATTAACACCTGGAGACAGCTGCAAGAGATAAAAGTATTGAATTGTACTTTTTTTCTCACATTGGAACGTACTAAGCTTTTTCCAAACCATAATCTTATTTATGTTGGTGTCTTGGTAAATTTTTGTGATCGTCATTTTCCTGCAGTGTTTTATTGAGGTTTTATCTTTTTGATAACTATGTGTTATTATGTCTGCAGGTACCATTGAGATGTCACAGAGAAAAGAACCTGTGGATCTTCCGGGGCTTGCGTTTGGGATTTTGTTGTCTTTGCTGTATCAGTGAACTCAGTGGGGCAACCCCCTTGAATGTTTCCAGCAGAACAATGTGACTTTGCCACCTTTCATCTGGCATCAGCCATGATATGTGCAAGTGGCAGCCTTGCTAAATTCTGTGTTTATTTGGGGTCTTGACATGTTTTTTCTCTTCCTTTTTGGCCACGGTAATCTTCCTCTTTGCTGTTTTTTCATTCAGGTTTTATCTGTCGATAACTACTTGTTGATACAATTGCAGGTACCCTTAAGGCTCCAAGCACTGGACTATTGGTTGCTTCCAATTAGGAGCCTACAGCCACAATTACGCAATTACAAAGGTACAAACCTGCTAGACTTCTTGCAGTAAAGGTTCACTTCTGGTGCTCATGGTCATTACACACATGCCCCTGCCTCCTGATTCTGCCAATCTGTCCTCCTATACCTGAACAGACAAAACTAATTCCACCCCAGATGGAGCAATTGTTTGGCTTGTTCCGTTCATTGGCTGAGTTCTTCTTCACCTTTTCAACTGCTACAGATCCTAACTGACTTCTCTTTTGTCTTGTACAGTTTTACCCAGTCAGAGAAAGAACCTACTTCTTGTTGGAAGTTGGAAGCCATTGACTCCAAATGAAAAGAGTTAACCCCAACACACGCTTCTGTAAATTAGCTCCTGGATTTGATGATAGCAGCTTTGGACATATAGTAGAAACCCAAAAACTTTCAAGCAGATAAGATCCTCAAAGGTCAGCAGCCTTACACCAGGGGTTTCTTGCTGTTATATGTGTTGGGCTGGGATAGGGTAGCACGTGCCGAGACTTTGTTTTATTACACTTGGGCTGGACTCTAGTAATGTTGAGGTGGTTATTTTTATGGCCTGTGGTTTGCTTTTGTTTCTGGTCTTGGCCTAATTGCTTGGATTAGTGAGCTGTGGTAGGCTGCATTTTACTTCAAACAGGCGCCACTGGGATGCATGGGAGCTCGAGACCTGCTGCCCCTGCATATAAAAGACTTCATGAACAACTTCACAGCAGCCTCTGTTTCCTTCAAGTTGATTTTCCCAACATTCCTGCTTTTAAGAACAACTGTGACCGTCGTGTTATTCATTCAGGTTTCCTCTGTTCAGAACTACATGTTGGCATTGCGGTACAGTCCATGTAACCATGGCCCCTAACATGAAAGCTGAACTACAGGTGTTTCTTCTTCCAGCTGTCCTCGGCTGCACCAACAGGTGAGACTCTTTTCATCCCATCACTCTGAGCTTCATTTTTTGGTGCTTGGACCTCATGGGCTACAACAGCCAGGACCTATTTCAAATCAATGAACTGAAGGCTTCACCAGGCCCTAACCTTCATGAACTATGGAGCTTTGTATATGATTTGATCCCTCTAACTATTCCTGTTTGGTCACACATCTTCGAGTACACACTTGTAGTATTTCCCTTGGTTATCAAGCTGTAACGTTGGTTGACATTTGGTCCTTAGCACTCTCCTATGGTTCTGTTGGAATGGGCTGGGTAACTTTGGGCTTTGGGTGGTACTATTGGTCTGGGCTATAGCAACTTTAGACTGGTTTCAGTTGCATTTTTTTTTATCCGTTGTAATGTTTGAATGTGTTGGGTATGGTATTGTTGGGCTGTTGTACTCGGCTGTAGCACTATTGGGTTTGGCTAGGATAACTGGGCATTTCGTCTCAGAGTTGGATTGCGCAGGGACAACGTTGGACTGGGTTCATTTTCTGTACTGTTGGGATGGATGTGTATCACCTTTGGCTGGGCTCAGTTGAGGTGGACTGGATATGGTACTCTTGGGATAAGCTGGACTACCTTAACTTTGGGCAAGACTCTGTTATTCTGCTGTTAGGATGAGCTAGCATAACTGGGCCTGGGTTTGGTATGTTTGGGCTGGTATATGGTAAGTGATGTGGTGCTGTTAGATAGTGGTAACTTTTGGGCTTTGTTTGATTGTTAAATGGTCCTGACATTGTACTGTTGGGATGAGCTAGGGTGTCTTTGGTCTGGGCTTGGCTCAGTTGGGTTATGGTGCCGCTGGGCTGTCCGTACAGTGCTTTCACGCTGCTCACCTGTTCACTGGCCGGTGGCAGTTTATGAGGTTCCTTTGTTAGCACCATCAGATCCTCAATGATTGCTTGCAGGTGAGTGACCTCTCCCAGCATGTGGATCTCTCCGGTCTGCAAGGCGGAAAGCACAGCATCACAGGGCAGGTCAACAGAAGAAAACATGGTGACCATCCTTTATCACTATGTGCTGTGTTCTGCAGTCACATGTTTGCTATGAGATGACCTTTCTGGTGTGTACTCAGAACTGACTACATCTAAACACTTGGTAAAACTGTGCTAAATAAATTCAGTGCATTAAACTTTAATTGACTTAACTGATTGAGCTATTTGGTTTGTGTCATCATACAACAGGGGACATCCTGCAGGCTGTCTACTACTGGGACCCACTTACCACCACGGGCTGGAGTAAGGCAATGAAGGTGCAGAAGCGTCCTCGCTCTTCTATCAGAGCCCTGCGCACTGCCTGTTTCTCTGTCTCTTCGAGGAGCAGGTACATGTCATTAACGTCCTGCAGAGCATGGTCCAGCTGGGGCTGCAGTTCTCCCTTACCTAAAAGAGAGGAAAGCTGCCATTGGTACCGGGTAAGGCATGTGTGCAGCGTTTAGGGTAGGTAAGCACAGGACAGTTTATTAGCCCTCTAATATTTACCATGCCTGACCTCTAGAGGGCAGTATGAGTCATGTAATGCTTTCACACTCGAGGGCACTGTCTCTATACCCCTGTCTCTGTTGCAGTGGTTTGTGCACACGTTTTGCATCCAGCACACAAAGGAAATGTATGTGCACACAAACGGTTGGCTTAGCGTATAGTAAAGTTGCGCTTGTACTGTATTTTACGGGAGAATGTGTTTTCTAATTTTGTTTTGCTCAAAATAAGATTTCTGCGCAAACCAACGAATGATAATTAGAGGAAACATTGCAGCTCACGCTTTGGAACAAACTGTGGTTTTATCATGCTGAACTCCAGGTGTCATTGCAATGAACCAATAGCAATTCCTTCTAACACAAGACTTTTAGAAACGTTGTAAGAGATCAAATTAAATTCTAATTAAGATTTGTAAGGATAAGAGCTACAATTTCATGTGACTGTCTGTAAAGCCGTATTCTGTGTATTTAGTGCATTTGTAGTCACACTGATTGCAGTACCCTACTGTGTGCCGATGTTCTTGGCAGGTGTGTACTTGGCATGGAATTGACATATTTCACTTTTTTAAGGCAGGTTTAAAGGATAAACGTGTTTTGGGTAACTGCGCTGTTCTTGATTCAGTAATACATAGCATCTGGTCGCCGTCCTGTATTGCTTTTTGTGTATCTGTCTTCATGGCTGTTTGTTGCTACTTACCGAGGACTTCTACAGGAATGCAAGGAAATCATCGAGGTGATTAAGGGATGGAGGAAGGAGAAAAGAAAATGAGAGACATTCCATGAGAGATGGTAGAGGAGGAATACCATCCACCCCCGGCAACCCAACACTATCTATTCCCACCAATACGATCAGGCAGTAAGTACCTGAAGCTATTCAATCCTTGCAGTTAGAAGCTCATCTCTTATAAATCTTTTACATTACAAAGAAACCACATAGCTATCTCCATAGATTGCATGGAGGCTCCCTGTGCATTCAGTATAAGTGACAGGACACTTGCGGTAAGTCATTTCTGTGTTTAGCTATCAGCGGCTAAATTGGCAGGCATAACACTTAGTACCCGGCATCATCATGCGTTTAATGTGTTTCTCCCTGTGTTCTCATTTAACAATTTTCTGATTGTCACGTGTATCTCATGACTTTCAATGTACTGTACCCATACTCATGACTTTTAACTGACCAGCTTGTGGTGGCGTGTGCTCCATTGTGCTACGTCTTTTAATATTTATTCATCTAATTTATTTAGTGTATGGTTTTGATGTATTCATTACAGGGATTTAAGTCTCAACCCCTTTCCTATTTTAAGGGTTTATTTAATTCTGTCTTTAATGCCGTTCTGAGAGGTTTGCAGACGTTAATGTCTCAGCATGATAGGCTCTGTAAAAAAGGAAGGAGAAAAGCACCTTTGCGAGCCTTCTTTTGCAGCTTCAGCGTATCTGAGGATTTTTTCTTGATTTCGTGGCGAGCTCTTTTATATTCTGCAGGGATTAAGAGGAAAATGCTTTTGAGAGATGCACCGGCACCTGAGGTTATAACAGGTCCAGCAGTACGTGTTTTTAAAGTGTATACTCTGGACATGCTACTGTACAGGCACAGAAGGCCATGTGTCTTACCTCTGGCATGCTCTTTGTCGAGTGTGTTTGCGGTCTTCTTCCAGTCCTCTATTCTCTCCTGGAGTGGGTTTATTAAAGTTTCCATGAGAGCACTATGAGGAGATAGGGAGAAAATTGAGGTATCGCTGGACAAAACGCTAAACACAATATATCCCTTATCATTCCATTGCTTCAATGGAGGAGCAGAGTTCACCTAGCAGGGTTTGTCCTGACTTTACTGTTGTCTGGGGCAGCCCAGTGTTTGCGCATGCTTTACCCGGTCATAACTGATTTAAGCTTGGTTTATTCTAAATTAGAATCAGTGGTGGATAAGTCACAGATAATTCAAGCTTGGCCTAAACAGGCACATGTTATGGCAGGTTAGTGCTTGACTCAGAGCTGGTTTATTCTTAAGGCGCCACAAAAAATTAAGTTGTGACTTGTCAAGACTGTTTGAAACTTTTTCATAGGCTGACCCAAGAGGATCAGATGGGTGGGAGAAAGGTGACAGTGGGTCAGTCTGTATGGATACGGATGACTGAAACTGCAAGCGGTTGACTGCTGGATAGTTATTTCCTTTCATGACATTAGTAAATTTCTGGATTAATATGGATCAGATTGAGACACTCCAAACTCACTTTGTGAAGTGCCTCAGTTTGCTCTCGATGCTGCGATGTCTCATACACATCCTTGTTAGTGCTGATCCAATATCACGTGTGGCTCCTGCAAAACACTGCAGAGTTACATCTGACCCACAAAGTGATCTGTTACATGGGATCTGTTACAGGCCGGATATATTTGTAGTCCCGGCCTCCAGAGCAACTTGTATTGTACCAGTCAGCCTGGAAGGCTAAATGACATCTAAAATTATATAGCACATTGCTTAAGAAAAAAATCTATTTATTTTACATGTATTTATACATTGAAAGCCTAGATGGCTCTCCATATCTAAATCTTACCTCTGGTATTGGTTGCCATGTCTGCCACTTTCTGGAAGGCATCAAGAAAAGCGACTGCTGCCAGCACAGTGGTCCTAAGGTAGAGAAAACACTGCGTCAGAAGCAGGTCCGAGTCACTGAGCAGGTATTTTCAGGTGCAATGTAGCCCAAACTAACCCCTTTGTAATTTTGCGATCCTCACCCTACCCACAGCGGCAAGCCTTCTGGCTAAGGGATCATTGCTCCACTTGTGGCGGTGAGCCTTCTGACTAAGGGATCCTTTATCTACTTGTGGCGGCGAGCCTTCTAAGGGATCTTTGCTCTGTTTGTGGCGGTGAGCCTTCTGACTAAGGGGTCATTGCTCCACTTGTGGTGAGCCTTCTAACTAAGGGGTCCTTGCTCTTCTTCGCTTCGCCTGTGTTGGGCCGCTGGACTAAAGAATCCTTGTCCCATCCAACATCATCTGCAGGGTTCTACTGACGAATAGGTGTATTGGTAACCAACGTAAAACTGACCATGATGTTTTACAGACACCAAAACAGGTGATTGCATTTTACTTGTTGAGTCCAATATAGTATGTTTTACAGAAAAACCTAGAGAATACATTCTATTCAAGTCATCCACGTTCTAGCAAACTCACCTGAGCTGCGAGTGCAGTTTTGTGGCTTTAGAGTTAAAATCCTCCCAGATTGGATAAGAACTCTGTGAATGACAAATAGTGACATTGTTAGAAAAATGTTTGCAAAAAATCATTCCAGAACCTGACTTAGTCCACATGAGCTACTCATTTTCTACATTTTATTTAACCCATGTGGGTGGGTTTATGTACATTGTTTGGAAGGGTTGGCACATCTATATTATGGATAACCAACGTTATTAAATACTTCTTCAGATATAGGAAAGGCTGAACTTGATGGACGCATGTCTTTTTTCAGCCAATGTAACTATGTGACTATGTAACTTAAAACTCTCCCATTTATCTTCTGCCATTACGTTCAGGGTTAATCATCTGTTCTTAGATTATCGCATTGTCTGGTGATATCTTGGGGTTTGTATTTTGGGCTAAACCAAGAGATTGGCATCTCCCTTACACAATGCTTTCATTTGAAGGAAGCAAAATATCACATGATTCCAGCCAGCGATAGAGTATGACCAAGGCGCCATGCTTTATTCTAGGGACCCTGAACCAATCCACTGCTCCTTGAATAGATGGGCAGCCTATGGTACTATTGTACAGATCTAATTTTCTAACAAAACTATTAAAGCTCTTTTAAAACGTGGTTCACTCTAAACATCTAAGATCTCATCTTCATGTGTCTTTTTCCATTAGTTATGATTATTATGCTTTATCTGTGCCAGCAGTAACAGATGCCTGTATGTGCTAATTATTTGGCTTGGCTGTGTATGCAGAGACAGGACAAACAACGCATTATCTGCTAGTGACACATACTTGGGTAGATCACTGCACACATGCATAGCGACAGGGGAAAAAACTCTTCCCGTACCCGATCCAATGGCTAGATTGAGCTGAGGACTCCTTAAAGGTTCAGTGTGACTGTCGGACAAGCGGCAAGGGAATTCCTGAATATGCAGTCGAGTGTGGGACATGCGGCAAAAGAATTCCTGAAGATGCAGTGCGAGCGTGGGACATGCGGCTGGAGAATTCCTGAAGATGCAGTGTGAGCGTGGGACATGCGGCGGGGGATTTCCTGAAGATTCAGTGTGAGCGTGGGACACGCGGCGGGGGAAATTCCTGAAGTTGCAGTGCGAGCGTGGGACATGCGGCAAGGGAATTCCTGAAGATGCAGTGCAAGCGTGGGACATGCGGCAGGGGAATTCCTGAAGATGCAGTGCGAGGGTGGGACATGCGGCAAGGGAATTCCTGAAGATGCAGTGCAAGCGTGGGGCATGCGGCTGGGGATTTCCTGAAGATTCAGTGTGAGCGTGAGACATGCGGTGAGGGAATTCTTGAGGCTGCAGTGTGGGACAGGTGGGAGGGGGCTATGCGTGTTCTAATGCATCCTATATACTGGGGTACCGTACTTGTTCTAATGCCCTCTATATACTGGGGGACTATCCGTGTTCTAGTGCCTTCTGTATACTAGAGGTGATATGTGTGTTCTAATGCCCTCTATATACTGGGGGGGATATTAGTGTTCTAATGCCTTCTGAATACTGGAGGGTCATGCGTGTTGTAATGCCCTCTTTATAGTGAGGGGCTGTATATGTTCTAATGCCTTTTATATATTGTGGGGCTATGCATGTTCTAATGCCCTCTAAACACTATTAGTGTTCTAATGCCCTCTATATACTGGAGGGCTATGCATGTTCTGATGTTCTCTATACACTAGGAGGGTGGTATGCGTGTTCTAATACCTTCTAAATACTCTTGGCTATGCATATTCTAATGCCTTTGAAATACTGGTTCGATATGTGTGTTCTAATGCCCTCTATATACTGGATGGGCTATGCGTCTTCTAATGCCTACGTAATACTGGAGGGCCATGCGTGTTCTAATGCCCTCTATATACTGGGGGGGGCTATGCGTGTTCTAATGCCCTCTATATAC
>VKOC01000004.1:6469411-6494044 GCA_009364415.1 Spea multiplicata | reverse complement strand
TTTCAGCTGTGACATTTTCTGAAATGTTAGATCCAATGTCATATTGGCAATCCCTGTAAACGCTGATGGTAAAAAACTTAAAGTTAAAGTTATTTTAGGTTAAATGTAAAGCTAAAGTATCAAGTGTATTTGCAACGTCACTGGTGTGGCCATTACAGCACAGTGGTCCAGCAAAGTGTCCGTAGCAAAACACATGGGGTAGGGGGTATTTTTTGTTGTATTGTAACGTAGAATTTTGTATTTCCAAGATTTGTGCAAAACAATAACTTGTATCACATGGTGATATGTTCTGTAACTATGGTTGGGATAACTTGTATAGAACCAATCCCTTTCTTTCCCAATCCCAAATGTTTTATCATTATATTCCCATGACCGTTAAAGCTCTTTATTCTTCTGAAATTACATGAGATGCTTTATTTTAGGCCATGTTATATAAAAATTTATAAGACTAATATATTGAGGATTAGGTGTAAAAAGTGACCACTTGAATCATAGTAAACAAACATTTCTGCCGATTGGACCTGTCTAGTGCACTGAAACCACTTTTTATACATAATCCTCATTATCTGTAAGATAAGTGGGAAATGCTCCTAGACATTCACCATTATCCAGTGAAACATTTCAATTGTTACATTTCAGAGTCTAGCAATAGTAGAAATGGCACCTTGTTTTTTTCTGCCATATCTTCTATCTGGTATCTCACTTTGCCAGCATAGTGGGATAAAATAAAATTAGGCTTCTTGCTGAACTTGTCTCTCCCTAAACATTTGTTGTGAGAAAGTGCTTTTTCAAGTCGAGACTGGAGCAGGGTGGCATCTGAAGAGCGGTTTAGTCGACATTCCTAAGAAGTGGCATAAAAAGAAATATTGCATTGTTACTGCTTCACAATAAACACACGAAAGCTTGCTTTCAGGCAGAGGTTGTAGGCATAGAAAGGTAGTGCTCTGTAAAACTTAATTTTCTGAATTGAACATGAACTTTAAAGAAAAATTCCAAATTTGTGTAAGTTTTGTTTTATTTTCGAGGTTTCAAACCGTAAGGACACCGCTATATGTAACTGCTGATCTGTGCAGCTTTATACAAGCAAATACTGCAGAAGCACATAGTGCCTCCTATCTGTTTATACCATGCATAACTATAATGCCACAAATGAAGTGAGGAAAAACAACTCAGATAAGCAATGTCATTTTGTCTGGAAGCTACATTTACACACACACACACACACACACAAAATGTACTGTTCTGATGATATACATTGACTAAACAATACATGATAAATTAGTCTGAGGTATTGGCCAAAATACAGTGCAGTATTCCTAAAGAAGAACCAAGTTTATTAGTTACCCACCTCATTGAGCAATGAGAATACACTGACAGGACTTCCCTCAATGAGATCCACACAGCTCTGATTATCTTGATAGCTGATAAAAGACCATTCAAGTCCTTCTGCTGCATATTCCTCCTACCAAGTTAGAAAGTGAAATATATAAGAAGACCAGCATTGTTATTTTTTCTCTGGGACATTGTTAACAGGCAGCTTTGTAACTTAGCAACAATACTATAAAAAAAGCCTTTTGTACCTCAAAAACCAGTGTGGTTTTTTTGTTGTTGCAAGTTTAACCTATTTATAATGCACTGTGTCCACACACGTTTTATATTGTGATTTTTGTGTATAATAATTTCTACAACTAAATCCGCTGAAGAAAATCACCCTAAGTACAATAATTTACTTGTTCTTACATGATTTGGAAAATTCCTCCTAATGCATAGGATTTACAACTGGTTGCAGACATGTTGTTTACAGCTTAGCACCATATTTGCTACCACAGAGTTTTACTTCATAGCAAATGTTATATCATTAAAATATTTTTGACAGGATTCACACTAAACAAAACCTTGCCTCCATTCTATTCACCAAAACACGGATTGTAGATTATTTTTTTGAACTTCTCAAAGTAAAGGTTAAATTGTAGTATAGTAGCTTACATGCATCATGAAATAAGGCTAAACTGTAGTGTTTTGTTACTTAAAACCGATAATCAAAACTGACTTGGCAGGCAAGAACAAATGTTTTTGCCACTTTGAAAATACTGCATTTACACTGTCAGGAAATACTTCTACACAGAGTTTAACTTGTTTGTGTACAGTTTACTAGTAGGATCTTCCAGTGGTAAGAGGCAGACTATGGATCCGGTACCTGCTGAGCTTTCAGATAGTGAGTCACAAAATGCTGCTGAAGCTTCTCATTGGCATAATTGATACACAGCTGCTCCAGATTATTTTCGGGAAAGGACTCAAACCCATACACATCCAAAAGCCCTATATGAATGTACAAAAAATGTCAATTTAACAAATCTAAAAAGCACAGTTCTTATTAAAACCCGTTCATCAACAAACCCTCCTAAACAGACAGCTACTGATATATCATTTAGAAAATATTGTATTTTCATTAACAAGCCAGTCATGTGCATCAATATCTAGGCTAAAGTTTATGATTAATGGTAACAGTCAAGTTGGAGATACAACCAATATTTAATCCAGGACTGAAACCAAGGAATCACACGTTTGCTGCTGTTGTCAATATTCTGTTCAGTTTACTTGAATGTATAATGTCATGCAATATCTACTTAATTTCATTCATTCTTCCATAAAGGAAGTTGTAAAACGCTTACTTCTTTTAGACTGTGCATTAACCTCTATAATTAGAGATGTTTTTGCAACTCTTCTATAAAGTCATGCATCACAGGTAACTTGGCTGAACAAAACATGCCATCTCCCAAGCACATTATAATGGAAACCTAAACTTTTATAGTACTAAAAATGTGAAAGGGAAAACAAACATCAGTGATATTGTGGGCTCTGATAATTCCACTTTAAAAGTAATGCAGATTATACAACTATAATAAAATCCGTTACTAAAATTAATCTCTGTTGGTACATGACTAAAAGCTGACCTTTGAAAACTACTTGCTATGTAAAATGTTACAATTTCTAAGCGTTACAATAATCAATACTAGTAATCATCATATGTATTGTTCATTAAAACACATACCAATGAAGTTACTCCATCTGGACAAATCTGCACAAATGCTTTCATTGATGACTGTCACCAGCCAGTCAAACAATCTGTGGAAAAAGTGCACAGACTTGGTTCAGAATAAACACAAAATTATTAATTTACACATAAGCCAAAACGTGAGCCACACACACACAATAGAAACTAAGGTCATGTTACTTTTTCGTACCGCATTTCCCAAAACAAATTAGTAAATGGTTAAATGTCAACTTCACCAGTACTCAACTTTCGAATATTCAAGACCTAGTCAGGGTTTCCGTAATTCAACAAAAAGTGAAGTGCCAGAACTTGCTTACTTACTAAAGTAAAATGCCAGTAATCTTGAGTAATCAAGGGGAAGTGGATCATTTTAGTTTTATTTAGTATTATTAACACAAAAATGGTTCTACTATCTATCCTTCGTGCAATATCCTTCATGCAAGTTTAGAAAATACCTAACTAGGCAAATGTGTCGATTTGATAACTACCGTATTTGCTTGATTATAAAACGACCCCCCAAAATCTGAATATTAATTTAGGAAAAAAGAAAAAGCCTGAATATAAGATGACCCTACAGGAAAAAGGCTTTGCTAGTAAATATTAATTCATGTAAACTCTTTTTTTTAATAAAAGCTACGATTGAGAAAAATAGTTTTTTTTGTTTTTATTTCCTTTTATTTCCAACCTGCCCCCCAGTTATGCACATCTGCCCCAGACAGATTATATGCCATGATATGCCTTTTAACCCCCTATATGCCACTGTGCCCATGATATGTCTTTTAACCCTCTAAATGCCACTGTGTCCCATGATACATCTTTTGCAGAGTGGCATAAAGAGGGTTAAAAGGCATATCAATAGAGCACTCTGCCTACAGAAACTCCTTATGCCCCCCATTTAACACTCCCCTTCAACGGTGCAGGGAACTCTCTTCTCCGACAGCCGGGGAAGGTCTACACGATGGATGCATGCAACCCCTACTGCTAACGGCACCTCCTTCTGGCTGCAGCGGAAGTTGCCTACGCGAATTGCGTAGACGTCTACCTGCTGCCCCGACTACACACCAAGGAGTCAGAAGCACCGGTAAATTGAGGGGAGGAGGTGTTAAATGGGGGGCATAAGCCAGGAGGATCCAGGTCCCCTGCAGCGCTGCGGGGGATCTGGATCTTTGTCTCATAGTCAGACCTCTATTTGAGGTCTGATTAGAAGACGACCCCGACTATAAGACAAGGGGTATTTTTCAGAGCATTTGCTCCGAAAAAACCTCATCTCATAGTCGAGCAAATACGGTAATAAAATTCGCAAGCACAAGATTTTCGGAAAATCAACAAATTTAATTTTCTTCTGCGTGCTTATTAGAAAGGCTTGCCATTTAGGGTTGCGTGTTCTCTCTTTATTTTATATTTTTCACCTGTCTGCTTCTTCCTCTCAGTTAGGAACCCACCTAGCATAAATAGTTTTAGCCAAACAGTCCCTCCTAGTGTCACATTCAGATTTCTTGCATGGCTTTTTAAAGATTTGTTGTTTTCCAGCTGTAATGGTTCTGATACGCAACATGTCCAACAGGCTGCTTGGAGGAATCTTCAGCAAATTTGCAGTGGCGATGATGAATTCTGAGAAGAGTCAAAGAATGAGTAACTATTAAAACATTTAGCATTAGTTTTGTTAAGCTTTAGGTAGCTTTATTCAGTACTAAAATGCAGATAATACTGATGCGATGTCATCCATGGCTGCCACCAGCTTTCTTACGCCACTATGTAGTAACAGTTCATTGCAGCTCATAAGACCTACCACTGCACCATTTTCCAAAATGTTTTGTAGCTCCTTATGATACAATCTCACATTCCAAATACACCATATATCTGGTAAGTTATTTTTATATTTTTTTTGTAAAGTTTTGCAGTTAAAAATCTGGTAAGTGCTAGATTAAAAAATAATTTAAGAACTATTCTCTATTAAAAGTCCAATTAACTTTTTGATGTAACTTGTAACTCTCCCTATCAGTGCTCCCTACAAAGATCCTAGAATAACCCTTGCTAGGATGTAGTCTACAGCGGCTGAATGTCTTAAATCAGGGATACAGAAAATATCAGATATAGTGAAATTATAGATACAGTGGCATTCTATCGGTGTCTCTGTGGGCTTGACCCTGAAGACACATGTGATTCCGCTGTCCAATGATTGCTCAGACAGTCAGAATCTCCAATAAGATGGAACACACATAATTGTAGCAACTCAAGTCTGATACATTGTATCCTTAATGTGCAACATAAATTCCTTAAGTATCACTTACTAAAGCTGCTAAACTATTCATCTGAGAAGGTAAGCAAGACGCAGAGGCTATTACTGTCTAGGATTCTATATCCCATGAGAATCCCCATTCATAAAAAAGGAATCGGCCTGATCGTAATCTTGCTTCATCCATTGACAGATCGGTATAGTTTATCTATTAATTGATCAATCTTTTATTGCATTGTTATTTATCTATCACATACATTCTTACAATTTTAAACATTCTCAACAATTTTAAGATTTTTTCCCCCTTAAGCACTGCTGTATTTCCTACCCATCACAATGTTATACTTTTAATTGAATTTTAATAAAGAATAGTTCTTAACAGTTATATCAAACATAATATCAATTAGGATTTAATTCCTGATGTATTACCTCCACCTTCATTGGTGTGAGGTTGTGGGCATCTGTTGTTGAATTAGTAAAGGTACTTCTCGGCAGAAGTACAACTTCTGATCGGCATTACGTCATCAACTATTAAAAAAACTATTAAAGGGTCTTGTTTTGCAGATTTTTTCCTACCTTCCGATTCAATCAGTGGGTCACAGGGCTGGCTTTCATCTGAAGAGTCAGAGAAATGAATATTCCCAAGATGCAAGAGTCCTGATAGAATCTTCAAGGCAATGAGCAAAAAGAAAAAAAAAATCAAATGCAAAATGGATTTTACCAGAAACTGTCCAGCAGGTAAACAACAAAACTTTTATTTTTTTTTATTTTTTTATTATTTTACTTTTTGTTTTGAAAAACAAATTCTTAACAAACACAAACATCAGCACACATGTAAGTAAAATTAACTTACAATGTACATACATTATACAAAACTTATAATATATATAACATAAATAACAAAGCTCTATAATTAATAATTTGATGAAACCTTATTTCTTTAAGGGGGAAATTATGTAGGAGGAATTGAACTCTATCAAGGTCTTATTGAGAAAAAAAAAATAATAATTAAGGATCAACAGAGAAGCATAAGTTCCAGTTAGACCAAATTTTGTTATAAGAAATTAAATTATTCCGAAAAAAAAATCTCTCTGAGGTGGCTTGAGTTTTGATTTGATTAAGAATTTCATCCTGTGATGGAATATTCTGAGTTTTCCAGCGTCGGGCTATACAGATTTTACAAGCCAATAATATGTTAATAAGTAATATATTATTAAATTTAGAAGTTTGGGGTAAATCTAAATGAAACATAAAAGTCTGGGGTAACAAACAAATTCTGATACCTGTCTGTACTTATCAGAAATAGAGAACAAACTGCTTCTTTTATAGGGTCAAGATTTGGGTATTCCCACCATATATGAAGATGAGTTCCAATAACTTGATTACACCTCCAGCATAGACCCATATTTAAGTTAAACATCTTACTAAGACTAAATGGAACCAGATACCAGCGATGTAATAACTTGAAATATTGCTCGTGCAAATTTAAGCAATGAACTGCTTTTCTGGTTTGGGTCCAAGCTTTATACCAGTATTGAGACTGAAATTCAGTCTTAAGGTCTCTTTCCCATGATAAAATAGTCTTAGATTTTCCATGAGGTAAAAGATTGATTAGTTGTTTTGTTACCTTCGAGATCTTATTTAATTGAGGAGGTTCTAAAAAAAGCTCATCCAGTTTATCATAACAACAAAACTTAACAGCAGCTGGCTGCCATTTGGGAAAAAAGTCTTATTCCTCCCCTCCTGTCAACCTCCTTCTCCTTTAAATAATAAAAAAACCACATATTTACAGCGTTGTCTACTAATTGGCAGCCTTGGTAAATATGAGCAAAGAATACTGTGAAAAAAATGTCTTAACTGTTTAACCCTTTGGTCTTTTTAAAAAAAAAAATACACAAAAGTACTCTGCTTTCATGGATAGCAAACAATTGCAAACACAACACAGGTTTATTAAAAGTGTGTGTGGTACAATTATTGACACCCCTACAAATTCCTATGAGAAAAATATGTTTGAAGTATATTGATAATTTATTCTTTTTAGTACGCCTGGGTGAAATTGTTCAATGATGACTTCCTATTTCACAGGTGTATAAATGTTAGGCAACGCATAAGCCAAAGTCCCTTAGTCATTTATCACAAAGGATAAGACCAAGGAATATAGCTGTGATGTGCGGCAAAAGGTTGTTGAGCGTCACAAAAGTGGCTATAAGAAAATAGCAAAAGCATTGAAAAGCCCATTTCCACCATCAGGGCAATAATGAAGATGTTTCAGTTTGCCAGACACTACTGAAACATGACAGGGTCATAGGCGGCCAAAGCTCACTGATGCACGTGGGGGGGCGAAAGCTAGTCTGTGTGGTCAAATCCAACAGACAAGCTACTGTAGCTCAAATTGCTAAAACAGTTTATGCTGTTTTTTAAACGTGTTTCATTACAGTTAACACAATAAAACAGTTATATCTATGAAAAACCTGAGCCAATATTTAGTAAGCCATGGACAATGACTTGTGTATTGGGTATTATTTTATAAATCTGTGACTTAAATATCTCAAAGCAAAGAAAATGAACAATAAGGAATGTCTGCCAATTACCTTAAATATATTGTTCTGAAGTGCATGCTGAATACCCAAGTGTAACATGGCTTCCCTGGTCACCTCAAAGCAATCCTCTAGACAAAAGAAAAAAATATTAAATTATGTAATGACAATATGGGAAAAAAAGAAATCACAAAGTATACGTTAAACAACAGGAAATTGTTAGGACTGGACTTTATACAATTCCCTGTGACCATTGGAAAAAATGAATCTATGATTTTCTGAAAAGCTACTAAAAATTAAAAGAAACACCACACATTAAAATGCATATGATGGATTCAGTATTACTTTAATGTATATGATAGCTGAGAGGTCCCTTTATATTTATGTAGAGCCCCCTGCATTAAGGATCCCCTTATGCATTTTGCCCACCCTATTTTCTGTGCAGGAGATGTTTGGCCACTTTCTGCCAGTCACCACCAGTGCTGAATGAAACGTTGCAAGTAAATGCATTTGAATGGCAGTGTATTGCTGTCAATCCATTTTGATTATTGCTGAACCACAGATGAGACAAGACACTTTACCTACTCCTTAAGGTGAGTTTTATTTATATATTACATATACGGTAATTTTAAATAAATCATATTAACCCCTAAACGACCAATGGCGTGCTAGGCACATCATGGAAAAACGGTTAGTTAACGACAGAGCTCATCATGTCATTAAATAAGATTAAAACGCGATCAAATGTTCCTTTCTTCCCCTAAACAGGAAGTCCAAAAACTCACCCAGGACGCACTGTGATGGCCCGGACGAGCAGTGACAAGCGCCATCGGAAGAGATTTTGCCTCTCACAAGACGGCGGTGCACAAAACAAGATGCCAAGAAGGTCTTCTCCAGACCCTCCCAAGAACTCTGGGCAAGTCAATGGAACCCAGCTTTCTAATCAACTACTTAGAGTAGCAGTTTAGTGAAGAGCAGCTATGTCCTCTAGCATGCTTTTACAATTACTATTAGTTTATTTCAGTTTAAGTAGTGAATAAAATACTACATTCCATCTTACAAAAAAAAAAAAAAGACAGGATTCCTTAGACAGTACTTTCATTAGTGTTATGCAACTGCTATATGTAATAATTGCAGTAATTGTTCAAAGTGCCACATAATATATCCTTTCAACTACATGATAAATATATGATATAAAGCTGAATTGGATAAAGACCAATTTTAAACTAATTTAGAAACTAAACAAGAAAAAATATTTTACCTTCAAGATTATTTTCAAAATTAGGCAGCCAGGAGAATTTTGTTCCTTCCGGAAGATCCCAGTCTTTCCTTTCATGCTGAGTGGCACCTTTAAAAATCTGAACACATAAATAATAGCATATTTTATATCAGTAGGTGTGTGCAGTGTATAAAAAAACATTAGGTGGCGAGGGAAAAATCCCTTAAAATTATTACACAGGTTTTAATTGTACAAAAGGGATGAAACCAGATCTGTCATGCTTTATTCATGGTTATAAGCAGCTGATAGTAAGCAGACCTGGTAAAAAATGTGGAAGTTCCTTTCTGAAGGTGCCTGGTGAGCCACCCTAGTCTTCTCCAAGAGGTAAGTCTGGATAGAAGCACCGGTGATCTGCTGGGCTCTAAGGTAAACACAAACATCAAAATACATTTCAGCATGCATAGACAAGAAAAAAAATGAAAAAATACTTTTTCTACCATTGTCTATATAATGCGTATTGGACTTCATAGAAGATTATGTTATAATACAACAATAATACTAAGAGTAACCACACTGAACCCAAAATTAAACTTTGTTTTACTTGTAAGAATAATGCTACTAACAATGCACTTATTTGTAGATTTTTGTCAATTTTTTTTTCTATTTAATTCAAGAAATCTGTATGCATTCCCAATGTGTATGACTCAAGTTATATAAATTATAAAACCTTAAATGATAAAGGGTATTTTTAAACCATACAAATTAGAATTGATGGACTATGTCATGCATGTTATAAATGTTTCTAATTTGATGAAAGGTAAAAACAAAAACTGCACATTACACGTGTCTTTGTTTTGTTGTTTTTGTAGGCATTATACAATAACCTACTAGCTAAGCCATGCCCCCCCAACTGTTCTGGTTTGGGCGGGACAGTCCTGATTTTGGGACTCTGTCCTGTCTATTCCTATCTCTGTACCTTTTTTGCAGGGGCGGAGGAGGGGCGAGGTGAGAGCGGTACTCACCTCAGGTGCAGCTGCGAGAGGGAGCACAGCCGCCCGATCAGCAGCTGCAGCCTGGAGGACTGGTTGGGGAGATCAATCTCCCTCTAGTCGGCTCACCATTAGGGAGTGTGAGGTCTGTCACTTCAGACCTCGGTTTCCATGCTCCCAAATCACTAAGCGCCAGCAAATGATGCCAAGTGCGGGGATATGACGTTGTACCCCCGCACTCTGCATTAATAGCCGTTGCTTAGTGAAGCGATGGACCTCGCACTCCCACCACAGGTGGAGAATGGAGGAAGAGGTAAGAGATGGGGAGAAAGGGGTGTAAGGGCAGTGTATGTGTATATATATTTGTGTGTTTGTAAGCATGTGTGTGTGTGTGTGTATGGGCAGGTGTGTGTAAGAGCAGTATAGGTATTTGTAAGCTGGTGTGTATGTGTGTGTTGTGTGTTAAGGGAACACCAAAAGTCTATATTAGCATACAATGCATTTAATAAGATGCTGTCAATGTAATAAATAATTTTAAATTGATGGCCAAACTATCACAACCATACGTTTATAGATAAATGTTGCTTTTAAAATAAAACTGATAATTAAAAAGGGACCTATAAATAATATACTAAATCTAAAAACAAATTATGAAAAAAATTTGTATGATTTTGCAATGATAATCGCCACTAAAGTTGTTTGGTTAACCAAAATACAAGTATCTTTGGAAATACCAAATATGTATCAATTCCCCATAAAGAGAATGCAAATATTAGAAGGCATTTGTTGCTGTTTCAAAGTCTCGCACTATTTTTACAGTTAGTATACGAGTTTGTAATGGTAACCACTAGGAGCATTAAGGCTCTTTTCATGCAGAAATTTGCCCGCCAATAATATTAATTATGATTTTATTTTGTTTTTGCACAGGTTATGTTTAAGAGCACAAAAAGAAAAAAAATAACCAAAAAGATATCCAACCGTCCATATTACATAAAAACATCACAAATATATATGTATATATGTTATTCTATAAACATTCATCTCACCGCAGGACAGTATACAGAAATGGGCAGGATAGGCAGACAAAATCCCATATTATACTAGAGTTTACAGGGAAAAGGCCAGCTTTTTTCTCCCCAGGCAAAAATGTTTCTTATGGATTACAAATCCCATTTTTTGTCAGCCTGGCTGATGATGATGGGAGTTTTATTCCACTAAATGTCACAAATGTCAAACTTGCCCATTATTTATTTTTTTTAATGAATATGTTTATGAAATATACACGTTTAGGTTTTTTAAAAAAAATATTTGTACTATTTTTTTATTGGGGTAATTTGTCAGGTGGGGGTGGCTAGTTGTGACATAGTGCCTGATCCCGTGAATAGCATTTTTTGTTTTTTTTTTTAACTTTTGATGGCATGGTAGCAGGCAGGCACAGTTGGCTATATCCTTCATGCAATAATCACTGTCTTAAGTCAGCAATATTTTTTTTAAAATTATTTCTTAGCCTGCTAATCAACAGTACTCACTCCCTGTGAATAGAGTGTTGCATATAGTGTAAATACAAGGCTTCCACACAGATCTCATGAGACTTCCAACTCAGTGAAGCCATTAGGTAGCACTGTGTACCGACAAGCACAACGCTACAGAAGCCATCATGGTCCATGCAATCATGGTAGGTTTTTAGGAACACATTTTCATGACCGCGTGGAATGTCATGAAAGTGTGAAGAGGTTAATATGCATGTTAACGTTGGTAATAAAAAAAAAAAAAAAAAAAAAAAGCTGCTTGATGCAGACACTCCGGAAAGAACTCATTTTGTGTGTGAGGTATCACATGAGCTAAAGCTGGAGCTGACTGATGGTAAATACTTTTGCAGTGCTGAGGAGCAGACAATGCATTCAATCAAATGCATATACTGCAAAGGTACTTGGGGATGAGGAAAGAACAAATCTATAGGGAGGATTCCAAAGAGGGAAAAAAACCCACAACCTAAATACAAGGTAATACTCATAGGTAATATGCATTAAATAAGGAACAAAATGAAAAGTATGAATCTCAAAAGACTTCAAATACACATACAAAGAATGTATGTAGCTCAGAGTATATAATTCTGTAAAATATTTTTATTTGATATGTTGTTATGAAGAAATCTTCATAGAGCAGCTCTTGACAGGAAAAGGAAAACATCTAAAAAAAATACATTCCATATGACATAAAATAACCTTCACCTTGAAAGATATTTGGACATACATCACATGCATCCCCCTCTATAGTTCTGACCCCAGGTTTAGTAAAGAATGGTAAAATGACCTGTTTAATTGGAGCTGGATATATTTCCCAAAGCGGCTGCTGTTGCTGTTCCGGAGTGTACATGCATTTCCTAAGGAAAAGTATAGAAATATAAGCTTTTCCATTATAAAAAAAAATACTTTTGCATTTAATATATAAAAATGTATATATAGTTACCAAATGCTTCCATTACAGGATTAGAATCAAGAACCCTGCTCTCGATTCTTTCCACTGTCTCATTAGCAATATTAGAACTCGAAGGAGCAGCAACAGTGGCATAGAACTTCATAAGGCACCGAGACGTCCATGTCTATAAGAAACAGCATCCCCAAAGAACCATGTGAAGTATTACATTACAAAATGTAAACATTTTTTTTTACATAAAACATGCATTTTCAGGTGATCATTACCTTTCCAGCACCACTTTCTCCACTAACAATAATAGATTGGTTTACTGGGTATATCTGGCTTTGTACATTTCTGTACGCTTGTTCTGCCACCGTAAAGATATGGGGTTTACACTCCTGAAATTGAGATAGAAACAATATTACTAATATAAATGATCATACATAAAATAAAACCTATACTTCTGTGTGAGCATGCACGCACTGCAGCCATCATACACATTTTCCCGCATTTGCCGCACTGCCTGTTTTTTTTCTGTGCAGGAAACCTGTTTGGCCATGTGATATACTTACTGCCAGTCAGCTCCAGCTCAGGGGAGGGACGTCTAACAAGATTTGCCCAGTGCACATGCATGTAAAGCACTACCATTGATTTCAATTGTAGCACTTTCTTGCCCCTGATTGCTTTTTAAATTTTTTTCTTTAAGTTTTTTTTGGTGATGTCATCAGGGACATTATGCTGTCACTTTAAAGGTGCTGTTCCAGATGTTTTCCCGTTGACATGTCTGTCTTCACTGCTACGGCCTGCCAATGTCTGGCTTTACAGAACAGACCTTTTAGGTCTTCTAGAATAAAGGGGCCTCCCTCCCTCAACATCACTCAACCACAGCTGTTTGACGTAAGTGACTATGAAATGGCAGGTGGTAGTGACTTTAGGTGGTCAGACTGCTTTGATACATAGATATAGGTAGAGGAGTGCCTTGGAGAAATAAAAGGACGATGTGCCCATAAACTTTTAAACATAGCTTTTAAGTGACAGGGAGCATTAAGGAAACATGGAAGCTTTTCTTTTATGTCTCTCTACATGATGCAGCACTTATATGACAATATTTTAAGAGGCTTCCTTAGGAGAATCAGCACCTGATTAAATATGTCACCCAAACTCGAGTTTTCTAGAAGTGTAGAATAACCCACACGGCTCAGGTGAATGTGTACTAAGTGGCATCTGGCTTTTAAATAAACTAATCTAGACAAGCAAGGTAGACACGACATGTTCATTTAGACAAAAGACGGGGGCATTATATATATATAAAAAAATAACCTTGGAAAAAAAAATTGAGCCTTTTACCTGAGGATGAGGAGCAGAGTGGTATTGCTTCATAATTTCAGGACTGTATAGTTTATACACTGGCTGGAATGGATTGACAGCAACCACTGTGCACCCAGCATTTGTATAGAACAACTCTGCATCATATCTTGCTTGAAGGCATTTCAGAACTGGTGACAGAAATTAATATACATTAAAGTTATCATTATACATACACAAGCTTGGTAAAATATCACCATGATCATGGAACACGTGCATAGATTTCTCTAAATCCCTGAGCAAAAACAATTCTTGTCTGGATATACAAGTCAGCAACCCAATTGGACAAAGTCTGTGAGAAGCCATTTAAAGGAAAACCTTCTCAGCGATTACAATAGATTCATATATCAACACTACACATAGCTTGTGTTTTTTTCACCTCTTCATCTCACACACATATATATATAAAAAATAAGATGGAGAATAGAAAATGTATTGCAGTACAAATTAATTAATAAACCTGTGTGTATACACGTGTGTATATATAATTGATTTATATACACACTTGGTTTGGCTCACAAGGATTTAGACAGAACAGCCGACAGATTAAGCAAACTCAACATCCCCAGACAATCCTCATGTTGTTAGTTTTTATAGGAGGATTATATGCTGCCGTTTCATAGCCGCCCACATTAATTTCTTAAATGCCATACTCTAATGTTAAACATGGTGATTTGCTGAATGGCAAAAAAATAGACAATCATTGTTAATTAGAGACTCTGATTTTCCTTTGATAGCCTCTGCTGCTTCTGTTTGTTAACATACTGCAAAAATGGGTTGAAACATGTTTTCCCTGTGTCATTCATTCAGACACAGATAGCAACACAGCCAAAAAAGAAGGCAGGCCAGTCAATGTATTGCAGTTTGGCTTACGCAAAGCCAAAATATTTTATGCAGAAAAACCTGTCTCAGTGGGCAGACAGACATAGAAAGTTATATTGTCTGACAGGTTCCATATTAAGGGTGCAAACAGTTGAATAATATTACCTGTTTTAGTGGTTACAGGGTTTACTTTAGTTAGGTCATCATACAAGTGAAGATGGCCTTCATCAACTAAAAATGCGTTCACCTCCTCATCAAATGATTCATCAAGAGTTACTTGAGCGGATGTTTTCTTCAAAATTCCATTCATATGCTAAATAAAAGTAAACACACATTTTAGGGAACTAATCAATTTTAAATACAATCTATCAACCAGGAACACCATCAGGTATGGGACCCAACCACTGTACACACTTCAGGCAAATGTTTTCTAGTAGCACGTGATAATTCACGATGAATGTTCCTTGGCACAGCACTCATACCATGGACAGTGGATGACCAATTGAGTATATGGAGTCATGGATGGTTGGGCCACAAGGGAAGAACAAGATGAAGAACATAAGGGAGACGGAGACAGAAAAGAGGTAAAATAAAAAATACATAAAATAGAATAGTATGAGCACAATTGGTATGATGTCATGAAAGACATAAGGGGGGTAAAGGGAAAGGCAAATGAAGCCCAAGACCATAATTTAGTATTAGCCTAAAATGTCTGAAGATAACCCATTTATAAAATAAGCATCACTATTATGTCCACATACTGTTATATGCAGAATATTTACATACTGTATGTAACCAACATCTCAGATTAACGTTACCTTTTTCTTTTAAGTTTACATGAACAGGTTTAAAAAATAGTCCATACAGAAGGATCCAACTTCTGGTTTCAGCAGAACACTGCATGGTTTTGATATGCAGAACAGCCTGGTTCTAACTTTTCCCCTCTGTCTTGCTGAAGGTCAGCATTGATAAAGTCTAAATTTGTAAAGGAGTCAACCCACTGCAGTGTCCCTTTATCAGCAAAAGGTAAATACCCACTGTGCTTTAGCAATCTTATCAAATGTAAGAAAAGCCAGAAAGTAAGCAGGTAAATGCATACCAAACTCAGAGTACCATAGCAAGTAGTTTCCCTTCATGCTCAAATTGTTTTATGATTTTACAAATATATAGAATAGGTGCAAAATAGATGCAAGTTAGCTTTAGGGTAAATCAATGTTTATTGGAGTTTTTCAACGTTTTTGTTCAGGAGAGGAGGGAGGAGGGGAGGGATACAGAAAGCAAAAGGGAAGAAAACGGGGGAAGGGGAAGCGAGGAACAGGCACAAATCACATCATGCAGCGTACAGAGAACACAGCAATGATACAGGAGTACAAAGCCAAATGTATACTGCGTTCCGATAGTACAAGAGTCAACACGGCAGGAACAAGGCGAAACACAGCAATGAGATATCTGGTTGCTTACACCCCACCTCCATGGAGACAAAGTATGTGAGAGCCGCAGGAGCGCCCACACTCCAGCACAAGGTACCCGCTGGGAGTACGCCAAGGAGTGGCGGCCACGGGCACGAGAGATCGGGAGCTTAGGCGCCTGAGAGTAGGGGGCCACTGAGCACTCGGGCGGGCACCCCTGCCAAGCGCGGGACATGGTGTTGATGCGAGGGCTGTGTGTCATGCGAGTATGGCACAGGAACTAAATAGGGGGGTGTAGGAGTATAGCGTGGACGGCCCCTGCGCAACCTTGAGTGAGCTCACGATGACTGTGTGCCGAATCACAACCCCCTAGACCCCAGCCGCGAGAGCTAATGGGCCCAGGGTGCAGGGAACAAGCGCGAGGAGGAGAGACAGGGTGGAGAAAGAAGGGAAGAGCGGGAGAGGATGGGAAAGACAGAGAGGAGCAAGTTAGCTTTAAAGCTTTGACGTCATTATACAAAGATGTCTTTAGTCTCTTCACTCATTGAATTATGCATTATAGAACACTACCCTAGCCCTTCTTACTGGAGAAATGTGCCAATATTGGCCATTTACAATGAATAGAGAAGTGGGAGAAGTTGAAACCAAACTCTCCAGGCCAACTCTCCCTTTAAAGAATAAACCCCAATGAGCCTATACAGACCTATTACATTCAATTGATAATTGGGTCAATAAATACCATTACATAAGTTATGGTGGGTAATGGGGATGGAAAACCCTTCCACTTAAAATTAAGGGGGTAGTAGAAGCATTATCAAACACTCATCTACAGAGACCAGACAAGCCAGAAGGCTTGGTTTTTCCCTCAGAAATCTCATGGTGCTGCCACAACCACAAGGGATTCTGGGTAGGCACATGCAAATAAGGTCAACAATGATCACCTTTTGCCTCTATATCCACTTTATACATGGATCCCTTGAAAGTAATTGCCCGCTATACAAGACAGCCTTTAGACAAAACTCGGGTAATTGGGTCAATGTCACTGGACACACACAGGCATTATTACCGCCATCCTAGCGGAATCTAAACGTCACCTAAATAAAAAAAGACTTACAAAGTGAAGAAGGTCTCAAAAAGCAGCACATGATGCTGTGATCCAAAGAAACACAAGAAGAGAAGAGAAACAAAGTAATTATCATATATCAGGCCCTAGGAATCCAGGGAATCAATGTGAGAGCCCGTATCTAGAAATGGAGAAAACTTGTAACAGTGGTGAACCTTCCCAAAATCGGCTGGTCTACCAAATTTCCTCCTAAAGCGCACTAGCTACCTATCCATGGGGTCACAGAAGCACCCAGACTAACATGTAAAGAACTGCAAGCCTTGCTTTCCTTAGTTAAGGATGGTATTCACAATTCCACACTTCCATACTGTGTAAAAATGGCATCCACTGGAGAGTTGCAACCACTGATGATGCAACCACCTCACATTTTTTAAAAACATTTTAATGATACCCAAGACTTTTGGGATAAATATTTTGTGGACTCATAAGTCAAAAGTGGAACTTTTTGGAACACATGGGTACTGTTACATCTGGCGTAAAGCTAACACAGCATTCCACAATAACAACATCCTCTTATCAAGTGACGTGCCTGACACGCCATGGGATTCAGTAAAATTAAGTTTAAAAATATATCCTCGTCTATGGTGGAGGAGCGATGACGTAACACGTTGTACGTGTGCGTGCGCGGCGTGTTGGAGCTCGGGCTGTAGTTTTTGCGGGGTCCGGAAGAGATCCTCCGTGGAGGCTGTGACGGCGGCGGTTTGCCGCGGCTGAGGTTTGTCGGCTCCGACCGGCTGCGGTGTGGTGTGGTGCGGTGTGGAGGGGCCGTCGATGCGGTCAGTGGAGGAGGAGATTCCACGACCGTGGATGAACGGCCGGTCTTGCGGTCAGCCGGCCAGGCGGGACCCCGGCATGCGCGGGAGGCGCTGACCGTCATTCCCGGGCTGCTGGGCGGCTGTCTCCTGTGTGCACTGGAGAGATGCCGGATGGGGACCTGGAGAGCGCTGAGGTTTTGAGGCCTGTGGAGCCGGCCGTCTAACCTGAGAGTTGGGAGCATTGGTGGCAGCAACTGCAGTGAAAAAGGGAAGGCGTTTTTTGTGCTCACATACAACTTCAACCACCAATATATGAGTGAAATAACAACAAAGATAAGTGGTTTTTTTTTCTCTTTTTTTTTCAAGTGACTGCTTGGTTTGCATTTTTTTTTTCTCTTTTTCTCTTTATTATATATATACTCTATATAGTATATAGTATAGAGTATATATACTCTAAGTCTACAGTTACACATTTTTTTGATGACTACAAACAATTTAATATCCAGCACTTGTCAAGGCGAAGCTGATTACAAGACTGAAGTGGACTATAATCTTTCTTCACAAACTGACCACTTATAACGTGTGACTGTTTATTCGCTTCCTCTAAAGGCCACTTGTGTATATTATCCACACATAGTGGGGATTATATTTGAATAACTCAACTTTAAACACATAGAAGCGAATTATAAAATAATTTACTTGGACTGGGATACCAGTTTTTGGCTGTATTGCTGCCACATGCTCATGGGGTTAATTTGTTACACATCGTGGCCCCAACATAGAGAACTAGACCATTAGACAAAAAATCTTGGACCGGTTCATAATTGTTTCTTCATCAAAGGGAGACCAGCTTTAAAGGCCTTTTTTTTTTTTTTATATACCACTAATATATAC
This sequence comes from Spea multiplicata, assembly GCA_009364415.1. NCBI lineage: Eukaryota > Metazoa > Chordata > Amphibia > Anura > Pelobatidae > Spea > Spea multiplicata. The sequence continues at coordinate 6,475,222 of VKOC01000004.1, read as the reverse complement.
ATTTTAAACCCAACTAGAGAAGATTATATAAACTCCAGCATATCAAGCGTAATACAGTTGGGCTCTGGGATTATAACACCTGGAGGTCCTGAATTGCAACAACTTAATAACACCTAATATAGAATTCACTACGAAACCATATTTATCCGTCTCAAAGAAGTTAAAGATACGAGGAAGGAGAAGCAGCTCAAGATGGCGACAAGGAAGACCACTGAAAAACAAAAAAGGGATAAAAGGGAGGACAAGACAGACAGATCTGATAAAAGACTTTCCTTTTTCTCCCCCCAAGCCTCGAAACCAGAAAAGGGAAGACCAGATCCAGAGTCTGTAATGAATAGATCAAGTTCTGGTGAAGAGGAACAACATATAAGAACGGTATTACTTCCAGATATGACATCTCAAATTCAAGAACAGCTGAGAATGGCTTTAGACACACAATTTGATAGAATAAAACAAGAAATTCATATACAGATTCAAGACTTAAAAAATGATTTTTTAGCGATCGCCAACCGAGTTAAATTAAATGAAGAGAAAATAGAAAACTTATTAATGGCAGATTCGCTTCAGCAAGACAATATTAAGTTGAATACTGTAAAAATCGATTCACTCGAACAAAAAATTGCCGACCTTGAAGACCGGTCAAGACATTTAAATTTGAGATTTAGAGGGATCTCTGAGACAATCTCCAACGAAAATTTAGAGAAATTTCTTAAAGATTTTCTTATAAAAATTGGTGTGAAGCAAGAAGGACATATGCCCATCTGGGAACGTTGCTATAGGACTACCAAAGCTCCAAGTTTACCACAAGAAATTCCGCGAGATATTCTGGTTTGCTGTACAAGTTCCCGAATAAAAGATAAGATTTTGAGAGCACACAGAGAAGCGGCCCCACAGGAACCACTCAATAAGATTAGAATACTACCGGATTTGTCCTACTACACAAGAATGAAAAGGCGTCAATATGCAGCTGTCACAGAAATATTGAGGAAAAACGCAATTCGCTACAAATGGATTTATCCAGTGAAAATTTTATTATCTTATGATTATAAAACATGGACATTTGACTCACCAGAGAGCTTGAAGAAGTGGTTACAAGAACATAAACTCCAGTAGCCCACGGATTTGAACATTTCAAGACGTGATAGGGAAATATGATCTGATATGAGACATATGGAATTAAGATATATAAAGAGACACTTTGACACTTTAATTTACAGAAATAATATTCACTAAAATATATATATCTTATCATATCACACTGAGCTGGTGGATGCAAGATATATAGTAGGAGACTTATTTTTTTTTTTTTTTTTTCTCTTCTTCTCTCGCCTTCCTTTTTCTGAATCTCTATGTAACAAAATATAATGAAACGCCATATTGAAATATGAGACACTTTGTACACTGAAAGCAGGGAATATATAGGTATAGATGGAGTTAAGACACACAATGAGATACTTATGGAAAGATAATTGTGGTGAAGTACACGTACTAGAATAATATGATTTGAAGGTTTTATTAATTACAATAATATGCACGGAGAATATGACACCTACACAACTTCTGTACTTTTTTTTTTTTTTTTTTTTTTATATCAAAAGTAACTTCACTAAATGAAGTAGAGGGATATTGACACAAAATAAGGTCTCTCCCGAGGGAGAAATACAGTACTCATAATTTGTAAATGAGATATATAGATGGAATTAAGATATATAAAGAGACACTTTGGTATTTTATTCACGGAAATAATTCTCACTAAAATACACATAAATTTTTCAAGGTATTATATTAACGTGGGGGATGTAAAACACATAGTAGGAGATATAATATTTTTTTTTTATTATTTTTGTATTATTGGAAGCCTTCATATTGGCTAAACAACTTTACAGATATTTGAATAAGACACATACATGGAGAATATGATATTTATATATATTATTATTATCACAATTTTTTATTTTTATTTTTCTTTTTACCCCTTCTTTTCCTTTCATTCTGCGAGGATCTGCGCACCAAGTAGTAATTTAAAGAATATTATACAGACCCGGGCTCCAAAGCCATTAGAGTAATGGCAAACAAATTCCACAATAATAAACCATGGGTGGATTGTGGAAGTAGGCAGTTTCATCAGGGGATGTTCTACCTACATTTCTATGTTTTTAATGTTTGTATTTTTGTTTTTATGATTGTGGATTCCAGGTTTTTGTTCTACATGATAACTATGGTGTGCGAGTTTTTGGGAGACAGGCAAAGTAGTAAAAATGGGCCAGATTAGGTATGGAACAATAAATGCACAGGGCCTTAATTCTACTCAAAAGAGAGCCTTAGTTTTGCAGAGGCTATGGAAAGAGAAGATAGACGTATGTTTTCTACAGGAAACTCACTGGCGAATAATTGATAAAATTAACATAAAAAATCAGAGATTTCCAATTTGTATAGATGCCTCACTGAAAACAAAAAAAAAAAGAGGAGTGGCTATCTTATTCTCCAAAGATTTGGATTTAAAATTTAAATTTGTAGAATCCGATCCTGATGGCCGATTTATCATTGCAGTCGTTGAGATAAATAATAAGATCTTAACATTACTCAATGTATATGCACCCAATGGCTCCCCAGTTACATATTTGAAAAAACTTTTGGAAAAAACATTGAAAATAAAACAGGGCCCCTTAATATGGATGGGTGACTTTAACTGCGTTTTAGATCCCAGTTTAGACAAAATGTCCTCTAAAAAGTTGACTTCTGATCGAAATATACTGTCACAGGCAAACAGATTTCAATCCTTATTGAAGAAAAATGCTCTTTACGATATATGGCGAGTCCTACATACAACAGAAAGGGATTTCACGTGTTTCTCAAAGACACATTGTGCATACTCCAGAATAGACTTAATACTGGGAGATTGCGGGTTAATAGCAAAAATTAAAAATACTAAAATACACGACATCACATGGTCAGACCATAATATGGTAACTATGGACATTGTAGATGAGAGAGAGAAATTTAGCACCGATTGGAGATTAAACCATAATTTGATGAAGAAAACAGCTGACATTGAATATATAAAAAAAATCACACATTTTTTCTTTGAAGAAAATGATGTAGAAGCCATGTCAGCGGCAAACTTATGGTGTGCCTACAAGGCAGTAATAAGAGGACATTATGTCAAACTGGGGGCCTATGCAAAAAAAAATGCTGATACTAAATTATCGGATCTGTATATTACCCTCTATCATTTAAATAAAATAAATAAACAGACTCCCTCAAATGTCAACATAGAGAAAATTGAGGTGATAAGAGATAAAATAAATTCAAAACTTATAGAAAAGACCAACAAAGCCCTTATGGCTTTAAATTCTAAAAGATATTATAAGGGTAATAGAGCAGATAAGATGCTCACTAATCAGCTAAAAAAAAAGAGAGAGAGGAAAACAATTACTAAAATAATACATAAGGGCAGAATTCTTTTAGCCCCAGCTGAGATAGGCCGGGCCTTCAATGAATCCTACAAGGATCTATACAACTTATCAAACACTGTGGAAGACTCAGAAGTAAGAGATTACTTTAGAAACAGGTCATTTCCCAAGATAACTGAAGAGTCTTTACACAGTTTGAATAGTAAAATCACCTTGGAGGAGGTCCAGAAGAGAGTCCGTGAGTTAAAAGAAAATAAATCTCCTGGGCCAGACGGCTTTAGTGCGCGTTTTTATAAGATTTTTTTGGAGGATCTCTCACCTTATCTGGTACGGGCATTTAACGAAAGTATAGATAAGGGTGCCTTACCGGAAGAACTACTCAGAGGCAATATAACACCAATTTTAAAAGTAAACAAAAATCCTGAAGAACTAACAAGTTACAGGCCGATATCTTTGCTCAACTTGGACGCTAAGATCTATGCAGGAGTCCTTGCTGAAAGGCTGAGTGTATTTCTTCCCCAATTGATCCATATGGACCAGGTGGGCTTCATTAAAGGTCGGTCATCTGCTAACCATATAAGGGCTTTAGCTGGTATTTTTGAGGAGAATTTGATAAAGAAGCTTCCCCAGCTGACCCTCTCATTAGATGCCGAGAAGGCATTTGACAGGGTCAGCTGGAGATTCATGGCCGAAGCATTGAGAGCATTCGGTCTTGAAGGGAGAATACACCAGGCAATTATGGCATTATACACTAAGCCGATGGGTAGAGTTGTAGGTCCAGGAATAAAATCAGATTGGTTCTCTTTTTCTAACGGAACACGCCAGGGATGTCCTCTCTCGCCTCTGCTTTATGTATTAGCTCTGGAACCATTGGCAAGAGATATTAGGGCAGATCAAGGGGTAGTTGGATGTGGAGAAGAGGGGACACAAAAGATAAAACTATATGCTGATGATGTTTTGTTAACAGTTAGAGACCCAATAACCTCAACAAAACATATTATGTCTTGGATTGATGAATATAGTTTTGTAGCGAATTATAAATTAAACATTAATAAATCAATAGCCCTCCCACATTATCTTGATATAATACAAAAACAGGAGATTGAGAAATTGGGTTTTGTTTGGGCCAAGGATGCCCTTACGTATTTGGGAATAAAAATTAATACAACACCAAATACGTGGATGGGAATTAATCTTCTTCCCCTGATAAAGGATATGAATCTTTCTTTTAAAAAGTGGCAAGGATTGTTTATCTCCTGGTGGGGGAAAATAAATGCAGTAAAAGCATATATTCTCCCCAAGTACATATACATCTGTAGGATGATTCCCTATATGATACCAAATAGTTGGATTGAATTAATCCAAAGACCAATAAACAGATTTATATGGGGAGCAAAAAAACCTAGGTTAAATCTACAGCTTATAGTTAAGGATAGAAAGCATGGGGGCCTAGGAGTCCCTCTCATTCAGGAATATGCACAGGCTGCTTTACTTGCCCAAGCCATACGGACACAAAACATTAATGCCGCACAAGAGACATGGTATAGAGGGGAATTACCAAGAAGATCTCAATGTAGAGACTTGCGGACTTTGTTCTGGACCTCCTCCAAGCAATCTATAGAAGTGGCCGACATGGGGACTAGCGTGGTTTTGAGACATTTATTAAGAAATTGGCATTGTGTGAAAAACAAACTCCGACTTGAAGATAAGTTGATAAATAGCCTCCCAGTCCTTATTATAGAAAATATGAATGAAAATCTTAATCTATCTAATTGGATACAGAGTGGTATTATCCTAATTGAGGACCTGACAGATGGAGATACTTTAAAGTCCTTTAATCAACTCCAAGCGGAATTTAATTTACCTACTGGTGAATGCTTTAGATATTTAAGAGTTAAGAGTTTCCTGACAAAAGCCCTAAACTGGAATCAGGGTCCGGCAGCTCAAATTCTTTTTAAACAATTGGTGGAAAGCCCCGACCATAGAAAATTATTAGCAAAAGCGCTAAAACTGATTAGGGCTTGTAAAAACGAATACATTCCTTCAGCATTAGCCAAGTGGGAGAAAGATTTAAATACTAAAGTAAATGATGAAGACTGGAATAGAGCTTTAAACTTAACTTATAAGTATATACACTGCCTAAACTTAAATGAGCTTCAATATAAGCTTATGAACAGATGGTATTTGGTCCCCACATTATTAACAAAAATGTTTCCTAACAATTTGCCAAACTGTTGGAGATGCGGAGCGGAAAAAGGAGACATGATGCATATTTGGTGGAATTGTTTGCCAATAAAAAGATTATGGTTAAAAGTCTCAAACAGATTAGTCAACAAATTTGGCCCGCATTGGAAGTTGACCCCAGAAAGAGCATTACTCCACTTAAACTTACCCAATC
>VKOC01000004.1:6455673-6469311 GCA_009364415.1 Spea multiplicata | reverse complement strand
TGTCTTTTAACCCTCTAAATGCCACTGTGCCCCATGATACGCCTTTTAACCCTCTATATGCCATTGTGCCCCATGATATGCCTTTTGACCCCCTATGTGCCACTCTGCCTCCAGAAGTGCCTGGCATTTAGGGGGTTAAAAGGCATATTATGGGGCAGAGTGGCATATAGGGAGGTATAAGGTATTTCATTGAGGCAGAGGGGTTAAAGGGGGTTAAAAGGCATATCAATAGAGCACTCTGCCTACAGAAATTCCTTATGCCCCCCACTTAACACTCCCCCCAAACTTACCGGTGCTCCCTGGTGTGTAGTCGGGGCAGCGGGTAGGCAACTTCCCCTGCAGCCGAAAGGAGGTGCCGTTAGCAGCGGGGGTTGTCTGCGTCCGTTGTGCATACACCCTCCAGCTGTAAGAGAGAATTCCCCGCAACGGTGCAGGGAACTCTCCGACAGCCGGGGAAGGTCTGCACGATGGATGCATACAACCCCTGCTGCTAACGGCACCTCCTTCCGGCTGCAGCGGAAGTTGCCGTATACCCGCTGACCCGACTACACAGCAGTGAGTCAGAAGCACCGGTAGGTTGGGCAGAGGGGGTGTTAAATGGGGGGTATAAGCCAGGAGGATCTTAGTCTCATAGTCAGACCTCTATTTCAGGTCTGATTAGAAGACGACCACATAAAAAACCTCGTCTTATAGTCGAGCAAATACGATAATAAAATTCGAAAGCACAAGATTTTCGGAAAATCAACAGATTTAACTTTCTTCTGCGTGCTTATTAGAAAGTCTGCTTCTTCCTCTCAGTTAGGAACCCACCTAGCGTAAATAGTTTTAGCCAAACAGTCTCTCCTAGTGTCACATTCAGATTTCTTGCATGGCTTTTTAAAGATTTGTTGTTTTCCAGCTGTAATTGTTCGGATACGCAACATGTCCAACAGGCTGCTTGGAGGAATCTTCAGCAAATTTGCAGTGGCGATGATGAATTCTGAGAAGAGTCAAGGAATGAGTAAATATTAAAACATTTTAGCATGAGTTTTGTTAAACTTTAGGTAGCTTTATTCAGCCAAGTACTAAAATCCAGATAATACCGATGCAATGTCATCCATGGCTGCCACCAGCTTTCTTCCGCCACTATGTAGTAACAGTTCATTGCAGCTCATAAGACCTACTACTGCACCATTTTCCAAAACTTTTTGTAGCTCCTTATGATACAATCTCACATTCCAAATACAACCATATATCTGGTAAGTTATTTTTATATTTTTTTTTTGTAAAGTTTTGCGGTTAAAAATCTGGTAAGTGCTAGATTCAAAAATAACTGTTAAGAACCATTCTCTATTAAAGTTCAATGTACTTTTTGATGGGTAGCTCAAATAACCACAGTTAAGAAATACAGCAGGGGAAAACTTCTTGATCTACAGGACTGTCCTGGTATTGCCGAGAATACAAACACAATATATACCTATATAGTCATACAAAGGTTATACCCCTAATTCCCTCAAGAGACCAGCCAGGTAGGAAATCATAACTCTCCCTATCAGTACTCCCGACAAAGATCCTAGAATAAACCTTGCTAGGGTGTAGTCTACAGCGGCTGAATGCCTTAAATCGGGGTACAGAAAATATCAGATATAGTGAAATTGTAGATACAGTGGCATTCTATTGGTGTCTCTGTGGGCTTGACCCTGAAGACACATGTGAGTCCGATGTCCAATGATTGCTCAGACAGTCAGAATCTCCAATAAGATGGAACACACATAATTGTAGCAACTCAATTCTGATACATTGTATCCTTATTGTGCAACATAAATTCCTTAAGTATCACTATTAAAAAAAAACTATTAAAAGGCTTTTTAATATATTATGAGTCTTGTTTTGCAGATCTTTTCCTACCTTCCGATTCAATCAGTGGGTCACAGGGCTGGCTTTCATCTGAAGAGTCAGAGAAATGAATATTCCCAAGATGCAAGAGTCCTGATAGAATCTTCAAGGCAATGAGCAAAAAGAAAAAAAAAATAATAAAAAAAACAGTTCAAATGCCAAAATGGATTTTACAGAAACTGTTCCAGAAGGTTAAACAACAATAACTTAAACAGCAGCTGGGAAAAAAAGTCCGATTTCCTCCCCTCCAGGCACCTCCTTTCTTTCTTTAAATATGGTCAAAAAAACCATCATTGAGTGTACCGCGCCAGCGCGCCGTCTACTAATTGGCACCCTTGGTAAATATGAGCAAAGAATGCTGTGAAAAAATGTCTTAACTGTTTAACCCTTTGGTTTTTTCTTTAAAAAATACACAAAAGTACTCTGCTTTCATGGATATCAAACAATTGCAAACACAACACAGGTTTATTAAAAGTGTGTGTGGTACAATTATTGACACCCCTATAAATATGTTTGAAGTATATTGATAATGGGTGGGTGAAATTGTTCAATTATGACTTCCTATTTCACAGGTGTATGTTAGGCAACGCATAAGCCAAAATCCCTTAGTCATTTATCACAAAGGATAAGACCAAGGAATATAGCTGTGATGTGCGGCAAAAGGTTATTGAGCTTCACAAAAGTGGCTATAAGAAAATAGCAAAAGCATTGAAAAGCCCATTTCCACCATCAGGGCAATAATGAAGACGTTTCAGTCAACTGGAGATGTTATGAATCAGCCTGGAAGAGGATGGGTATCTATACTGTCTCACAGCTGGAGAATCTGACATCACAAGTTGTTTGGAAGGGTTTAAACATTAAAAAAACCCAAAAAAACTCTACTCTCATCCAAATACAAACTCAATTGTTTTCCGTTTGCCAGACAGGGTCATAGGCGGCCAAGGCTCACTGATGCACGTGGGGGGCGAAAGCTAGCCTGTGTGGTGAAATCCAACAGACAAGCTACTGTAGCTCAAATTGCTAAAACAGTTTATGCTGTTTTTTTGTTAACATGTTTCATTACAATTAACACAATAAAACAGTTATATCTATGAAAAACCTGAGCCAATATTTAGTAAACAATGGACAATGACTTGTGTATTATTTTACAAATCTGTGACTTAAATATCTCAAAGCTAAGAAAATGACCAATAAGGAATGTCTGCCAATTACCTTAAATATATTGTTCTGAAGTGCATGCTGAATACCCAAGTGTAACATGGCTTCCCTGGTCACCTCAAAGCAATCCTCTAGACAAAAGAAAAAAAATATTAGATTATGTAATGACAATATGGAAATAAAGAAATCACAAAAGTATACGTTAAAAAAAGAACAACAGGAAATTGTTAGGACTGGACTTTATACAATTCCCTGTGGCCATTGGAAAAAAATGAATCTATGGATTTTCTGAAAAGCTACTAAAATTAAAAAAAAAAAAAAAAAAAACACCACAAATTAAAGTAATACTGAATCCATCATATGCATTTTAATGTATATGATAGCTGAGAGGTCCCTTTATATTTATGTAGTGCCCCCTGCATTAAGGATCCCCATAGGCATTTTGCCCACCCTATTTTCTGTGCAGGAGATGTTTTGCCTCTTTCTGCCAGTCATCACCAGTGCTGGCTCATGAAATGTTGCAAGTAAAACCAATGGCATGCTAGGCACATCATGGAAAAAACGGTTAGTTAACGACCGAGCACGTCATGTCATTAAATAAGCTTAAAACCCGATCAAATATTCCTTTCTTCCCCTAAACAGGAAGTCCAAAAACTCACCCAGGACGCACTGTGTTGGCCCGGATGAGCAGTCACAAGCGCCATTGGAAGAGATTTTGCCTCTCACAAGATGGCGGTGTACAAAACAAGATTGCAAGAAGGTCTTCTCCAGACCCTCCCAAGAACTCTTGGCAAGTCAATGGAACCCAGCTTTCTAATCACTACTTAGAGTAGCAGTTTAGTGAAGAGCAGCTATGTCCACCAGCATGCTTTTACAATTACTATTAGTTTATGTCAGTTTAAGTAGTGAATAAAATACTACATTCCATCTTACTGGAAAAAAAAAATACACATTCCTTAGACAGTACTTTCATTAGTGTTATGCAACTGCTATATGTAACTTACAGTAATTGTTCAAAGTGCCACATAATATATCCTTTCAACTACATGATAAATATATAATATAAATCTGAATTGGATAAAGACTAATTTTAAACTAATTTAAAAACTAAACAGGAAACAATATTTTACCTTCAAGATTATTTTCAAAATTAGGCAGCCAGGAGAATTTTGTTCCTTCTGGAAGATCCCAGTCTTTCCTTTCATGCTGAGTGGCACCTTTAAAAATCTGAACACATAAATAATAGCATATTTTATATCAGTAGGTGTGTGCAGTGTATAAAAAAACATTAGGTGGCGAGGGAAAAATCCCTTAAAATTATTACACAGGTTTTAATTGTACAAAAGGGATGAAACCAGATCTGTCATGCTTTATTCATGGTTATAAGCAGCTGATAGTAAGCAGACCTGGTAAAAAATGTGGAAGTTCCTTTCTGAAGGTGCCTGGTGAGCCACCCTAGTCTTCTCCAAGAGGTAAGTCTGGATAGAAGCACCGGTGATCTGCTGGGCTCTAAGGTAAACACAAACATCAAAATACATTTCAGCATGCATAGACAAGAAAAAAAATGAAAAAATACTTTTTCTACCATTGTCTATATAATGCGTATTGGACTTCATAGAAGATTATGTTATAATACAACAATAATACTAAGAGTAACCACACTGAACCCAAAATTAAACTTTGTTTTACTTGTAAGAATAATGCTACTAACAATGCACTTATTTGTAGATTTTTGTCAATTTTTTTTTCTATTTAATTCAAGAAATCTGTATGCATTCCCAATGTGTATGACTCAAGTTATATAAATTATAAAACCTTAAATGATAAAGGGTATTTTTAAACCATACAAATTAGAATTGATGGACTATGTCATGCATGTTATAAATGTTTCTAATTTGATGAAAGGTAAAAACAAAAACTGCACATTACACGTGTCTTTGTTTTGTTGTTTTTGTAGGCATTATACAATAACCTACTAGCTAAGCCATGCCCCCCCAACTGTTCTGGTTTGGGCGGGACAGTCCTGATTTTGGGACTCTGTCCTGTCTATTCCTATCTCTGTACCTTTTTTGCAGGGGCGGAGGAGGGGCGAGGTGAGAGCGGTACTCACCTCAGGTGCAGCTGCGAGAGGGAGCACAGCCGCCCGATCAGCAGCTGCAGCCTGGAGGACTGGTTGGGGAGATCAATCTCCCTCTAGTCGGCTCACCATTAGGGAGTGTGAGGTCTGTCACTTCAGACCTCGGTTTCCATGCTCCCAAATCACTAAGCGCCAGCAAATGATGCCAAGTGCGGGGATATGACGTTGTACCCCCGCACTCTGCATTAATAGCCGTTGCTTAGTGAAGCGATGGACCTCGCACTCCCACCACAGGTGGAGAATGGAGGAAGAGGTAAGAGATGGGGAGAAAGGGGTGTAAGGGCAGTGTATGTGTATATATATTTGTGTGTTTGTAAGCATGTGTGTGTGTGTGTGTATGGGCAGGTGTGTGTAAGAGCAGTATAGGTATTTGTAAGCTGGTGTGTATGTGTGTGTTGTGTGTTAAGGGAACACCAAAAGTCTATATTAGCATACAATGCATTTAATAAGATGCTGTCAATGTAATAAATAATTTTAAATTGATGGCCAAACTATCACAACCATACGTTTATAGATAAATGTTGCTTTTAAAATAAAACTGATAATTAAAAAGGGACCTATAAATAATATACTAAATCTAAAAACAAATTATGAAAAAAATTTGTATGATTTTGCAATGATAATCGCCACTAAAGTTGTTTGGTTAACCAAAATACAAGTATCTTTGGAAATACCAAATATGTATCAATTCCCCATAAAGAGAATGCAAATATTAGAAGGCATTTGTTGCTGTTTCAAAGTCTCGCACTATTTTTACAGTTAGTATACGAGTTTGTAATGGTAACCACTAGGAGCATTAAGGCTCTTTTCATGCAGAAATTTGCCCGCCAATAATATTAATTATGATTTTATTTTGTTTTTGCACAGGTTATGTTTAAGAGCACAAAAAGAAAAAAAATAACCAAAAAGATATCCAACCGTCCATATTACATAAAAACATCACAAATATATATGTATATATGTTATTCTATAAACATTCATCTCACCGCAGGACAGTATACAGAAATGGGCAGGATAGGCAGACAAAATCCCATATTATACTAGAGTTTACAGGGAAAAGGCCAGCTTTTTTCTCCCCAGGCAAAAATGTTTCTTATGGATTACAAATCCCATTTTTTGTCAGCCTGGCTGATGATGATGGGAGTTTTATTCCACTAAATGTCACAAATGTCAAACTTGCCCATTATTTATTTTTTTTAATGAATATGTTTATGAAATATACACGTTTAGGTTTTTTAAAAAAAATATTTGTACTATTTTTTTATTGGGGTAATTTGTCAGGTGGGGGTGGCCTAGTTGTGACATAGTGCCTGATCCCATCACCTGTGAAATAGCATTTTTGTTTTTGTTTTATTAACTTTGATGGCATGGTAGCAGGGCGAGGCACAGTGGCTATATCCTTCATGCAATACATCACTGTCTTAAGTCAGCAAATATTTTTTAAAATTTATTTTCTTAGCCTGCTAATCAACAGTACTCACTCCCTGTGGATAAGAGTGTTGCATTAGTGTAAATACAAGGCTTCCACCACAGATCTCATGAGACTTCCAACTCAGTGAAGCCATTAGGTAGCACTGTGTATGGACAAGCACAACGCTACAGAACCCATCATGGTCCATGCAATCATGGTAGGTTTTTTTAGGAACACATTTTCATGACCGCGTGGAATGTCATATAAGTGTGAAGAGGTTAATATGCATGTTAACGTTGGTAATAATAATAATTTAAAAAAAAAGCTCCAGAGCTGCTTGATGCAGACACTCCGGAAAGAACTCATTTTGTGTGTGGGGTATCACATGAGCTAAAGCTGGAGCTGACTGATGGTAAATACTTTTGCAATGCTGAGGAGCAGACAATCCATTTAATCAAATGCATATACTGCAAAGGTATTTGGGGATGAGGAAAGAACAAATCTATAGGGAGGATTCCAAAGAGCCCCCTGACGGATTCAGGAGGGAAAAAAAACCAACCTAAATACAAGGTAATACTCATCGGTAATAGACATTAAATAAGGAATGGAACAAAATGAAAAGTATGAATCTCAAAAGACTTCAAATACACATACAAAGAATGTATGTAGCTCAGAGTATATAATTCTGTAAAATATTTTTATTTGATATGTTGTTATGAAGAAATCTTCATAGAGCAGCTCTTGACAGGAAAAGGAAAACATCTAAAAAAAATACATTCCATATGACATAAAATAACCTTCACCTTGAAAGATATTTGGACATACATCACATGCATCCCCCTCTATAGTTCTGACCCCAGGTTTAGTAAAGAATGGTAAAATGACCTGTTTAATTGGAGCTGGATATATTTCCCAAAGCGGCTGCTGTTGCTGTTCCGGAGTGTACATGCATTTCCTAAGGAAAAGTATAGAAATATAAGCTTTTCCATTATAAAAAAAAATACTTTTGCATTTAATATATAAAAATGTATATATAGTTACCAAATGCTTCCATTACAGGATTAGAATCAAGAACCCTGCTCTCGATTCTTTCCACTGTCTCATTAGCAATATTAGAACTCGAAGGAGCAGCAACAGTGGCATAGAACTTCATAAGGCACCGAGACGTCCATGTCTATAAGAAACAGCATCCCCAAAGAACCATGTGAAGTATTACATTACAAAATGTAAACATTTTTTTTTACATAAAACATGCATTTTCAGGTGATCATTACCTTTCCAGCACCACTTTCTCCACTAACAATAATAGATTGGTTTACTGGGTATATCTGGCTTTGTACATTTCTGTACGCTTGTTCTGCCACCGTAAAGATATGGGGTTTACACTCCTGAAATTGAGATAGAAACAATATTACTAATATAAATGATCATACATAAAATAAAACCTATACTTCTGTGTGAGCATGCACGCACTGCAGCCATCATACACATTTTCCCGCATTTGCCGCACTGCCTGTTTTTTTTCTGTGCAGGAAACCTGTTTGGCCATGTGATATACTTACTGCCAGTCAGCTCCAGCTCAGGGGAGGGACGTCTAACAAGATTTGCCCAGTGCACATGCATGTAAAGCACTACCATTGATTTCAATTGTAGCACTTTCTTGCCCCTGATTGCTTTTTAAATTTTTTTCTTTAAGTTTTTTTTGGTGATGTCATCAGGGACATTATGCTGTCACTTTAAAGGTGCTGTTCCAGATGTTTTCCCGTTGACATGTCTGTCTTCACTGCTACGGCCTGCCAATGTCTGGCTTTACAGAACAGACCTTTTAGGTCTTCTAGAATAAAGGGGCCTCCCTCCCTCAACATCACTCAACCACAGCTGTTTGACGTAAGTGACTATGAAATGGCAGGTGGTAGTGACTTTAGGTGGTCAGACTGCTTTGATACATAGATATAGGTAGAGGAGTGCCTTGGAGAAATAAAAGGACGATGTGCCCATAAACTTTTAAACATAGCTTTTAAGTGACAGGGAGCATTAAGGAAACATGGAAGCTTTTCTTTTATGTCTCTCTACATGATGCAGCACTTATATGACAATATTTTAAGAGGCTTCCTTAGGAGAATCAGCACCTGATTAAATATGTCACCCAAACTCGAGTTTTCTAGAAGTGTAGAATAACCCACACGGCTCAGGTGAATGTGTACTAAGTGGCATCTGGCTTTTAAATAAACTAATCTAGACAAGCAAGGTAGACACGACATGTTCATTTAGACAAAAGACGGGGGCATTATATATATATAAAAAAATAACCTTGGAAAAAAAAATTGAGCCTTTTACCTGAGGATGAGGAGCAGAGTGGTATTGCTTCATAATTTCAGGACTGTATAGTTTATACACTGGCTGGAATGGATTGACAGCAACCACTGTGCACCCAGCATTTGTATAGAACAACTCTGCATCATATCTTGCTTGAAGGCATTTCAGAACTGGTGACAGAAATTAATATACATTAAAGTTATCATTATACATACACAAGCTTGGTAAAATATCACCATGATCATGGAACACGTGCATAGATTTCTCTAAATCCCTGAGCAAAAACAATTCTTGTCTGGATATACAAGTCAGCAACCCAATTGGACAAAGTCTGTGAGAAGCCATTTAAAGGAAAACCTTCTCAGCGATTACAATAGATTCATATATCAACACTACACATAGCTTGTGTTTTTTTCACCTCTTCATCTCACACACATATATATATAAAAAATAAGATGGAGAATAGAAAATGTATTGCAGTACAAATTAATTAATAAACCTGTGTGTATACACGTGTGTATATATAATTGATTTATATACACACTTGGTTTGGCTCACAAGGATTTAGACAGAACAGCCGACAGATTAAGCAAACTCAACATCCCCAGACAATCCTCATGTTGTTAGTTTTTATAGGAGGATTATATGCTGCCGTTTCATAGCCGCCCACATTAATTTCTTAAATGCCATACTCTAATGTTAAACATGGTGATTTGCTGAATGGCAAAAAAATAGACAATCATTGTTAATTAGAGACTCTGATTTTCCTTTGATAGCCTCTGCTGCTTCTGTTTGTTAACATACTGCAAAAATGGGTTGAAACATGTTTTCCCTGTGTCATTCATTCAGACACAGATAGCAACACAGCCAAAAAAGAAGGCAGGCCAGTCAATGTATTGCAGTTTGGCTTACGCAAAGCCAAAATATTTTATGCAGAAAAACCTGTCTCAGTGGGCAGACAGACATAGAAAGTTATATTGTCTGACAGGTTCCATATTAAGGGTGCAAACAGTTGAATAATATTACCTGTTTTAGTGGTTACAGGGTTTACTTTAGTTAGGTCATCATACAAGTGAAGATGGCCTTCATCAACTAAAAATGCGTTCACCTCCTCATCAAATGATTCATCAAGAGTTACTTGAGCGGATGTTTTCTTCAAAATTCCATTCATATGCTAAATAAAAGTAAACACACATTTTAGGGAACTAATCAATTTTAAATACAATCTATCAACCAGGAACACCATCAGGTATGGGACCCAACCACTGTACACACTTCAGGCAAATGTTTTCTAGTAGCACGTGATAATTCACGATGAATGTTCCTTGGCACAGCACTCATACCATGGACAGTGGATGACCAATTGAGTATATGGAGTCATGGATGGTTGGGCCACAAGGGAAGAACAAGATGAAGAACATAAGGGAGACGGAGACAGAAAAGAGGTAAAATAAAAAATACATAAAATAGAATAGTATGAGCACAATTGGTATGATGTCATGAAAGACATAAGGGGGGTAAAGGGAAAGGCAAATGAAGCCCAAGACCATAATTTAGTATTAGCCTAAAATGTCTGAAGATAACCCATTTATAAAATAAGCATCACTATTATGTCCACATACTGTTATATGCAGAATATTTACATACTGTATGTAACCAACATCTCAGATTAACGTTACCTTTTTCTTTTAAGTTTACATGAACAGGTTTAAAAAATAGTCCATACAGAAGGATCCAACTTCTGGTTTCAGCAGAACACTGCATGGTTTTGATATGCAGAACAGCCTGGTTCTAACTTTTCCCCTCTGTCTTGCTGAAGGTCAGCATTGATAAAGTCTAAATTTGTAAAGGAGTCAACCCAGCAATCTTATCAAATGTAAGAAAAGCCAGAAAGTAAGCAGGTAAATGCATACCAAACTCAGAGTACCATAGCAAGTAGTTTCCCTTCATGCTCAAATTGTTTTATGATTTTACAAATATATAGAATAGGTGCAAAATAGATGCAAGTTAGCTTTAGGGTAAATCAATGTTTATTGGAGTTTTTCAACGTTTTTGTTCAGGAGAGGAGGGAGGAGGGGAGGGATACAGAAAGCAAAAGGGAAGAAAACGGGGGAAGGGGAAGCGAGGAACAGGCACAAATCACATCATGCAGCGTACAGAGAACACAGCAATGATACAGGAGTACAAAGCCAAATGTATACTGCGTTCCGATAGTACAAGAGTCAACACGGCAGGAACAAGGCGAAACACAGCAATGAGATATCTGGTTGCTTACACCCCACCTCCATGGAGACAAAGTATGTGAGAGCCGCAGGAGCGCCCACACTCCAGCACAAGGTACCCGCTGGGAGTACGCCAAGGAGTGGCGGCCACGGGCACGAGAGATCGGGAGCTTAGGCGCCTGAGAGTAGGGGGCCACTGAGCACTCGGGCGGGCACCCCTGCCAAGCGCGGGACATGGTGTTGATGCGAGGGCTGTGTGTCATGCGAGTATGGCACAGGAACTAAATAGGGGGGTGTAGGAGTATAGCGTGGACGGCCCCTGCGCAACCTTGAGTGAGCTCACGATGACTGTGTGCCGAATCACAACCCCCTAGACCCCAGCCGCGAGAGCTAATGGGCCCAGGGTGCAGGGAACAAGCGCGAGGAGGAGAGACAGGGTGGAGAAAGAAGGGAAGAGCGGGAGAGGATGGGAAAGACAGAGAGGAGCAAGTTAGCTTTAAAGCTTTGACGTCATTATACAAAGATGTCTTTAGTCTCTTCACTCATTGAATTATGCATTATAGAACACTACCCTAGCCCTTCTTACTGGAGAAATGTGCCAATATTGGCCATTTACAATGAATAGAGAAGTGGGAGAAGTTGAAACCAAACTCTCCAGGCCAACTCTCCCTTTAAAGAATAAACCCCAATGAGCCTATACAGACCTATTACATTCAATTGATAATTGGGTCAATAAATACCATTACATAAGTTATGGTGGGTAATGGGGATGGAAAACCCTTCCACTTAAAATTAAGGGGGTAGTAGAAGCATTATCAAACACTCATCTACAGAGACCAGACAAGCCAGAAGGCTTGGTTTTTCCCTCAGAAATCTCATGGTGCTGCCACAACCACAAGGGATTCTGGGTAGGCACATGCAAATAAGGTCAACAATGATCACCTTTTGCCTCTATATCCACTTTATACGAGGATCCCTTGAAAGTAATTGCCCGCTATACAAGACAGCCTTTAGACAAAACTCGGGTAATTGGGTCAATGTCACTGGACACACACAGGCATTATTACCGCCATCCTAGCGGAATCTAAACGTCACCTAAATAAAAAAAGACTTACAAAGTGAAGAAGGTCTCAAAAAGCAGCACATGATGCTGTGATCCAAAGAAACACAAGAAGAGAAGAGAAACAAAGTAATTATCATATATCAGGCCCTAGGAATCCAGGGAATCAATGTGAGAGCCCGTATCTAGAAATGGAGAAAACTTGTAACAGTGGTGAACCTTCCCAAAATCGGCTGGTCTACCAAATTTCCTCCTAAAGCGCACTAGCTACCTATCCATGGGGTCACAGAAGCACCCAGACTAACATGTAAAGAACTGCAAGCCTTGCTTTCCTTAGTTAAGGATGGTATTCACAATTCCACACTTCCATACTGTGTAAAAATGGCATCCACTGGAGAGTTGCAACCACTGATGATGCAACCACCTCACATTTTTTAAAAACATTTTAATGATACCCAAGACTTTTGGGATAAATATTTTGTGGACTCATAAGTCAAAAGTGGAACTTTTTGGAACACATGGGTACTGTTACATCTGGCGTAAAGCTAACACAGCATTCCACAATAACAACATCCTCTTATCAAGTGACGTGCCTGACACGCCATGGGATTCAGTAAAATTAAGTTTAAAAATATATCCTCGTCTATGGTGGAGGAGCGATGACGTAACACGTTGTACGTGTGCGTGCGCGGCGTGTTGGAGCTCGGGCTGTAGTTTTTGCGGGGTCCGGAAGAGATCCTCCGTGGAGGCTGTGACGGCGGCGGTTTGCCGCGGCTGAGGTTTGTCGGCTCCGACCGGCTGCGGTGTGGTGTGGTGCGGTGTGGAGGGGCCGTCGATGCGGTCAGTGGAGGAGGAGATTCCACGACCGTGGATGAACGGCCGGTCTTGCGGTCAGCCGGCCAGGCGGGACCCCGGCATGCGCGGGAGGCGCTGACCGTCATTCCCGGGCTGCTGGGCGGCTGTCTCCTGTGTGCACTGGAGAGATGCCGGATGGGGACCTGGAGAGCGCTGAGGTTTTGAGGCCTGTGGAGCCGGCCGTCTAACCTGAGAGTTGGGAGCATTGGTGGCAGCAACTGCAGTGAAAAAGGGAAGGCGTTTTTTGTGCTCACATACAACTTCAACCACCAATATATGAGTGAAATAACAACAAAGATAAGTGGTTTTTTTTTCTCTTTTTTTTTCAAGTGACTGCTTGGTTTGCATTTTTTTTTTCTCTTTTTCTCTTTATTATATATATACTCTATATAGTATATAGTATAGAGTATATATACTCTAAGTCTACAGTTACACATTTTTTTGATGACTACAAACAATTTAATATCCAGCACTTGTCAAGGCGAAGCTGATTACAAGACTGAAGTGGACTATAATCTTTCTTCACAAACTGACCACTTATAACGTGTGACTGTTTATTCGCTTCCTCTAAAGGCCACTTGTGTATATTATCCACACATAGTGG
>VKOC01000004.1:6414070-6450920 GCA_009364415.1 Spea multiplicata | reverse complement strand
ATATATAAATCAGGGACGCGGCAGGGACAGGTAAGGAGATCCTGCATTTGCGGGGGACTTAAGGTTAGGGTAGACTAGGGCAACTTAGTCTACGTGCTTAATGAGTACGATTATGTACTGTCATGTACACAGCATAATACTACACACGTTAGCTCATGTTTTAACATCTTTATTAAATATTGTATCTCCTTTAAATAGACCATCTCATTGATTTGGGAAGAATGCGTTTCTTGGTCTCACAGACGCGTTATCCAAACCGCTTACGTTTACCAAGATGGAGCGGAATGAACACTCGTAACACCTCAGGGGAAAGGGGAGGCAGGTGTGATGAGGTAGCGGTTAATAAATGTTAAACTTAATAAAGTATTAACTCCAGCACTGCGAGGCAATTGCCCCTGGTAAAGTTACAGGTAGGTGAGGAGCGTGGGGATGCTGGAGGATGAATCGCTCCATTGCGAGAGATAATGTAGAGCAACAGACAGTCTATGAAGGGGAAACGTGGCCAAAAAGCGACACGCGGACATCCCTGCCCCCAGAGAGTCACAAACGGATTTCCAGTGCGCGCCCTTGCTGCCCCCGCTTGGGGAAAATCCAAGTCTACAACTCCCAACTCTGCGCGCCACGGACTCCCAAGCAGCAAACGGGTTGGGGTCATTTCGTGGAATTCCCTCAGAGCAAAAGAAATGTCCCCCAGAATATTCTATGCACACCAAGCACACAAACATAAGATTTTCTCTGCACTGGTCACCATCCTCTGTTACTAGTCTTTCATCACATAGCTGCAAATAACATGGCGCTCTGCAGCCAGTCCCCACTCCTGGGAATAAAAAGATCTGGATGGCACGTGACGTTCTCCAACACTACTCCATTACTTGGAGATGGACGCTCCAGCACCTCCTGCCACTCACTCAGAAGGTGCTCTCTAGCAGGCAGTGGCAGCCACATCCAGTGGGACAAACCTCTTGGGTACTAAACCACTCCAACATGTGGGTTGTGTGCCCGCCATGGCCACAGCTCAGGCAGAAATTGGAGGAGCCACGGACAGCTACGTGACAAATGGCACACTGGAAGGTGAAGCCTTTACAGATGGCGCACTGCGTCCCTCTCACCTCGCTGCGGCAGTGGCTGCAATATACCCCAAACTCTGGCCAGAAAAGAATGAGAACAACGGTTGTCAGACATTACAGAAAGCTCACCACTATTCCCCATGCTGAAGTACACTGACCCCTAGTAGAAGTCCCAACCCTATCGCCCCCAGTACATGTGTCCTGACATCCCCCCCACTGCTCAGGTTAACAACATGTGTATGGGCTTGAAATAGGGATAAGCGTCTACACAAAAGGCATTGTTGTCTCTCGGGTATGTGTTATCCCAGGGCAAAGCGGCCTCATTCATAATCCTGTACATATGACTTCACTCACCTATACCTCGATGAGGCTCGGGTGGGCAGGAGACAAACTTAAGCACTTCTGCTCGTTTCTCCTGCAGTCCCCAGCGATACAGGATCTCTCCGTAGCATTTTTTAAAGTCGTCGAACTGCTGCGTGTTTGCTGGGTCCAGAAGGCTGCAGAAGAAAGTAACTCAATTAACTCAAACCGACAATATCACAAACGCACGATTCAGCGGACCCCCCTTTCCACCCTCCGGGGCTCCTGTGTCAGTTTCCATTGCTGCTAACAATCACCGCTTGTTCTTTTCATGCTGGTCTCGCTCCCGTTCCCGGGGATCCACGTAGCTTATGTTACCGTATCGATATTCATCAGGAGAGGCATCTCCCCATGGAGCCCCATGTTCCCCGTCTTGACCACCTGTAAAACACATCAGATTCGGGCCATGGGATACTTCACCTGGGTCAAGATCAATTCTTATTAATAACAGAGCAAATACAGCCCACACTTACCAATACTCCAGCCACTGTTACTGTAACCCGGATCAGACATACTGGAACCAGAACCGGAGGACGTAAAGCTCGGCTGAGAGAAAAGAACAGGATAAGGAGTGAACTCCTCGCCCCTGCGCACCATTAAACCGAGCAAGGGGAATCAGACAAGCCTTACATAGCGGCTGTGTGCCGACCGAGCAGGTAACTGGGGGCACGATGCCACGCCACCTCCTTGTGGATGCCACAGGGCATCAAACACGCTGCACAGCATGGCCAACGTCTGAACGTCATGTAAGTGGCAGTAATGCGCCAGGCTGAGGAGAGAAAGTGACACGAGGGTGCAGGGTAGATACACTACAGACGTGAGACACAAAAACCCCAGAAACCATGGGCATGTAGCGGACAAGATAGAAAAAATACAAAAGGAGGCAACGTACAGAGACTCCAGCAGCTGCCGGCCAAATGGGTGACGTGCCCACGGGGTCTCCATATCCGGGTCCGATTTGGGGTTCAGACAAATGTCATTAGCAGCAGCTGCCAGGGCCCAAACCTGAATACACAATATTAACGTTAATCAGAAATGAATGCTTTTTCTCTGTAACCGATGCGGTGGTTAAAACGCACCGCGGCAGGACTCTTTCCAGGGTGACGGTAAGTGCCACCAACCGACATGCCGAGAATACTGTTACCTGCACCAGGTCCTTGCGGCCCACGGTCAGGGCAGACGCTGCATTCTTCTGACACATCTCCTGGAGGTCCCCGCGGTTCAGGCTGGGAGACAAAAGAAGGGGAGATTCAACAAAAAAAGAAACCAGGTGAGGCGAGACGGGACTATAGACTGCAGCACACGGATGTGTTCTGTTACACGACTTACATGTACATCTCTCCCAGCGCCTTGTGCACAGTCAGCAGGCAGGAGATGTCCTGGATAATCACTTTCCCCGCGGCTTTGATAGGCCGGGTGTTCGAGTCGCTGCTCTCACGCTTCGACTTCCACCTGCGAGATTTCTGGAGGCACAAAACAGACACACGAGCTGTGACTCGGGCGAGTCAGACGAAAGAGAAATCCCCCAGAGCGGCTCAAAAAAGCTGGACGTTAACTGCATGCCCTGCGGCTCGTTGGCGGCAGTAACTATTAACGTCCCAGCGTTAGCTTCCGCTCGCTTTTGGCTGTGGTGACCCTCTTCTATTTTGTTTTACGTGGGCTGGGGACGCTCAGCATTCAGCAGAGCCCATCGCCAGCTGCCATTTATTTACCACTTTGCCAAGCTGGGTCCGTGTGCCTCGATGTTCCTGGCTTTCTATGCACTTACCTGCTCTGCGGATGAGGGTGAGATGTTGGCGAGCCCCTGTCCGATGTACTTACTTAACACTCAATAACACGACATCACATTTGACACATTGAGATTAATAACACCTGCCACCCGATTATGACCAGTGCCCATCTTATAAGTAATCGCTGCCTGGCAGAGAATTGGCATCGCACCACCCGGAGTGATTGTATCAGTTGGAAGACATCATTCATGGACAAAGAAAGAAGCCAGACGACCAGAAATATAAGCACCAGAGTGAGAAGAGAGGCATCAAAAAGAATAATGGGGGGGGGGACCTTAGAGAAGAAAGAGGAGAGGTGTGTGGGTGGCGTGTGCCATACGGCGAGCACCCAGCGCGGGAATCAGGAGCATGACAAAGTATATGGAGGGCCAACACCACAAGTGACAAGAGATGCAAACACTCCCGACACCGACCGGCTGTGGGCAACAAGAAAAAGCCAAAATACCAAGAGCCCAAGAATAAAAAGCCCGACGTCTCCAAAGCGCGCTCTGGCCAGGAGTTCGTGGTACCCCCTCTCCCCGGGGTAGTAAGCGTGCTATAAAGCCTACACATTAAACGGCACCTCTTGCGTTCTCGTGCAATTTCTTTGGGAGGTTACTTTACAAGCTGTCAGACTGAAAGGCTGCAAGGAGCCGGGGCAACCTTCTAGCCTGGACACAACTCGCGCATCAGAGGGGTGGGAGAGCGAGGGCTTTATTCTTGGGGTCTTCTAGCTGAGCAGAAAGGAGGTGAAGTTACTTAGCAGACGGCACAGTTACCGGGAAGTCGTTAATCACTTGGATGGACCAGCGCCGGCGAGCAGAAAGGGGGGGCGTCTGCATGTCAGAAGAGGAGGAGGAGAGAAAGGAGGATGAGGAGGAAACGGAGAGAATAAGAGAAGAAAACAAAGAAAAGGGGAAAAAAATCATCAAGAACTGGAAATAGTCTGACTGGCCAGTGAAGCTTACTGACAGCCTGCAATATCATTTAATCTCACGCATACGTCCCCAAACTAACAGTCACCGTGGCCAGCGTCAGCGATCACCATGCCACCTGCCAGACATCAGTCATGGGCCAGTGAAAAAGAGTGAGACGGGCTGCTGCGCATGAGCGCGAGTGCTCTAGGGCTCCTTTGTAACTACGCTCTGCCACAAAGTGTTTTGGAAGGGCAGATAATTGCGCAGTCAGCTCTGTCAGCAGGTTCATATGGTAATAAATTGGTTTATAGCTAATTTAAGGTACTTTGTCCAGAAGTGAGCGAGGACACACTGATAAGTGCCGCAGAGTGAAGGGAATGTGCGGCTCAGAGAGCAGCTACCTACCCTCTCCTTGTAGTAGAAAGAACTGATGGAGACTTGCTCCTTCTCACTGCGAGTGGGGCTCCCACTGTACAGACGGAGGTTCCCGGGAGTCTCGGTGCGCATCTTCATGGGTGCGATTATACCGCTGTGATACGCTGACAGGGCAGAGAGGGATCTGATAGACAGAATGGACAGGACATGTTACCTACAGGCACTGCGCTAACCACTTTTGGTCAGGCTAAAAGGGTGCTTTTGTTTTATTTGCCTATAGAAATTATATTTCTCATTGTAACTGCCCCAGAATGAAGGAATGCTGAACGTACAATGGGGGGTCAAAGCGGCCTTGAGGAGTTCTATCCAAGGGTCCCTTAATAGTAATTATTATATATTCCATATATTTTATGTTCCATCAATCTGTTGGAATCTCCAAAATGCCCTGAGGGTACAGCGAGTACCTGCCCTGGAGCTCTGACACCTAGTGGACAGTGTGGGTATTGCAGCTACATGAAAAGTCTTACTGGAGCCGGACGAGTTTACTGAAAGTATGCTGACAATTCTATACAAACAGAAATAATGTAAGCACACAAAATAAACCTGCAGCCTAAAGGACATCCCGTCTGATGGAGAATTTCTGAATTAAATAATAAAGTTATGGACCTCCAAGTGATCCAGAGCTAAGCAAAGGATTTGCCACTTTAGGGAGGATTGCTTTGTAGTCTGCTTACCGTGGAGTGGGTTCAGTGGGGGATACAGCTCGATGCATGGTCATGGGACGTGTGAAATACACCAGGTACCCTGAAAAGACAGCAGGGCACAGTGACACGGCACAGCTAAATGGCTAGCTGCCTCACATCACTCAGAAGACAGCCCAAGTCACACCTCGCTCGCACTTGCGTTACCTGAAATTATTTAGGTCACTCACCAGCACCACAGAAACGGGCACCCGAAGTTCGAGGAAAGGGGATATTGGCATCCTGGTATGAGCCATAGGCATTTGTGACCCGGGCAAAGGTGGGCAGCGGAGGGGTGACAGAGCTCTGCATGGTGTATGGGTTGCTCGAGGGACTGGACTCCTGGTTCTATGAGAGAAAGAAAAGACAGCCAGACATTGGGAGACAACCAGGCAAAGCACGGTATAGAGCCTATACTACCTCCTCAAACATTTAAATAGAGCGCTGCTCTCTCTGCTGCCGAGTCAGTCTTCTTACCACAAAGCTCTCCAGAGAGGATACGAGCTGCCGCAGACACGGCTCCAGGCAACTCTGATTCCGTTTCACCTTCTGCAGAGACGTGTCCTTCAGGATCTGGAAGAGAGCGCAAGCAGAGTCACCAGCGCCGAACCTGTCAAGCGATCATCGAAGGAACCTGACAGCAGCCGCCATCTTCTTACCATTCTCTTACCTTTAGTAGCTTGGCCTTCATCCCAGAAGAAATGGTCGTGGGGGTGACAAACTGGAACGAAGGAGCTGCGTTGTTGGGGTACTGAACTGGAAACATGACCAGCATGCACACCCTGTGATTCCCGCAGTGCACAGACACAGTGCAGCTGCCATTCATAACGTCCATCTACCAAGAGAAAAACTCGTTCATCAGCCAGAAGCAGCCGCGCATGGCCAGGGGAACGCGTGCCAGCACCGCTTACCTCAACAATCACGTTCCTGATCTGCACGTTGATCAAGGAGAACTCTTGCTGCAGAGTTTGAGGGAGCCCCGGCTGCTCAGAGTTTGGCCTCATCACGGGACGGGAAAGTTTCTCCTCGCCGAAGGCTAAAAATAAAGAGAAAAGGCAACAGCTGAGCGAGTTTTGGCTCTAACCGCTTACTACTGCCCCTTGTCCTCGCATTTCAAACTAGCTGTAGAGGTGTCTCTTTGTGACATACAGAACATGAGATGACAGAAAGCCCATGAGACAATATCGCTGCTGCTATTTCTGCCGTACACGAGCCGCGACTGGATCCTGGGGTAACACTGAGGCCAATAAGGAGCTCAGTAGTAGCGGAGTCAGTAGCAGCCGACCGACATCCTGTAGCAGTAAAACTCACCATCTTCTTCTGAGGGGCCAGAGATTTGCTCCGGAGGCTGCAGGGGCTTTTCTTGCTCAGGCACCGAGGATAACCCGTCCATCAGCTCATCAACTGGGTCCACAATGTCATTAGCACAAAGCTGGCAGGGAAGAGGAGAGTCATGGCACTTACACACACGCACACGCCACCATCAGCCCTCACCCCACAGCGATAAATACCCCACCTCCTGAGAACACGCAAAGAAACATGGCAACATTTACCAAGCCCTTACCCGCTGCAGCTGTGCGTCCACCCTCCACATGCGCAAAGTCTGGTCTCGGGACCAGGTCACCAGCTGGTAATCCTTCAACCCTGGAAGTACGAAAAGAAAAGCACTGAGCACAGCGTCAACCCTCAGCCAGCCGCTCTACGCGATGCACGGACCTTCCTTCTGCTTCCTCCACTGGAACTCGAGCACCACGTCGTCATGTCCCACGAATATATGAACCGGAGAGTGCAGGTCGTACACGTTCCAAAGCAGGAGGCTGTTCTCTCTACGCAGCTGCGGCACCATCACGGTCACCAGGCCGTTGCTAAAAGGCTGAAGATGAGAAATACATCACATACAGAAGCTGGGCTGAGATATAAGAGCCCACCGTAAGATTCGGTAGCCCAGGGATCCCCTAAACGGAAAGAACCATTTCATAAAGTTTATTCCGAACAACTAAACGCTCTGCAGCGTATCGAGCATCACTCCTGCGTACCGTGTAACGTGCTTTCCACACAGGCACCTGGCAGGTTAACACGCTAAGATTTTTCCGCGGCTGCCGGGAATCCCAGAACTGCAATACAAGGAATATGGAATCCACGTGTTGAGAACATGCGCGATAATATGAGAAACACAGCAATCAGGCAGACAGCAGCGGAGAGTCAGGGATGTTTCAGGCATCGGACTGCATCTGATCATTTACCGGCGTCTCTCGCCACACAATCCACGGCCAATGATCAGACGCCGCCGTCCGGCTCGCCGGTTACCTTGACAGAATTGTCCTGGCTGGAGGTGGCCAGGATGTTCTCATTGTCCGGATGCCAGTCTAGCCCGTGGATTTTGTATAAGTGAGCGGCAATGTACTCTATGGCAGTGCTGGGTTTCTGTAAGAGAGGAGGAATGTTTAATGGCCATCTGAGCCACGCGCCTAAACCATACGCACCGCGCTTAACCTGCACTCACCCTTCGGTCCCAGATCCTCACGTCTCCATCGTGGCTCGTCGCCAGGCAGTTAGGGTTCTTCTTGTTCCACTTTACCTGTGACGCCCCCGCTGGGGATAAGGAAAAAGTAGCATGCGTCACAGAGGTTCCTTTTTCAGATTACGTAGGAAGGCAGATGCCAGCTGTAATACTTACCCACTGCAGACAAGGACACAGCGGGCTTCCTGGTGTCCCTGCAAGGAGAGGCGAGATACAGAATGTCAATGACGCGTCTCGGTACAGAAAACAGACAACATGTAAAGATTCTATAACCGTAGCTGCCTAGAGTCACAGCAAAGTCTTTGACTCGCTCGCTCCATAAAGCGGCACTGGGTCGCCAACGCTGTCCCAATGAATCCGTCCATCCACCCTGTGCTTACTTGATGTCCCAAATGTATATGTAGGTGTCGACGGAACTGGTCACCAGCATGTCCGGCTCAAACACCGACCAGTCCAGATCGCTGCAAGAAAAGAAAACGGTGCATAAGAGGGGGTCTCGCGGGAGCGGCCGTTACGTGGTTCCTCTTATTCCCTCTACTCCCGCAGGTAACGCTCCGAGTACACTGACTGCGGCTAAAGCCCCCGGCCCACTGACGCCTTCCCAGCACAAACCCCCCAAGAGAAAGGGCCGCTGAACCTGATGACGCGCGTGTGTCCCTGCAGAGAGGTGCTCACGTCCCCGGCGCCGTCCTTCCACTGGTACAGGTCCACGCGCTGGTTACTCTGGAACGACATACAGCCGGAGCTCAGCTTTCTATTCACCCTCCTTACTCACTGGGGTGCAGCTAGCAGCCCAGCGTGGCCCCCAGCGGAGCAGCTTTACACAGCCTGTCTTCTGACCAGGTTATACGAGTCCGTGGCCTGCGACGTCTGGATGATCCTTGACTTACTGAAGCAGCGAAGAAGCGCGCGTGGCTTTCATGCGGGTTCCACTGCACCGTCCCGATGTCCCACTTGCTTTGGCGAGATATCTTGCGATGGCCGTCCATAGGGGTCTCCAGATTCACAACGTATAGGAAGCGGCGGCTGCGGAGACAGAGGCAGAGGCGGCCCGGGGCAAGTCAACTATTAGGGCAGGTCTTTTATCTGACAGGCGGGAATATATCAGAGCAGAACATGAGCCCCCAAATAATTAACCCTTTACTACTACTGCGACTCACCCCGACAGCACCGCCAGCTGCCCCTGACAGTCCACAGACATGGCCGTCGCCTGTAAGGAGAAAACGCACAGTAATCAGAGCGGCCGCCGACAACCACACACAGTCCGCAACGTCAGGCAAAACCAAGACAACTGCCCCGGGGTGGCAAACCAACCCTCGCTGGTTACATGGCGCCAGCAGTCTGCGCAGCGCTTCTTTCAACGCGTAAATTACCGGTATATTCCAGGGGTCTGACAGACTGACACAAAGCGAATGCTTAGGTGGGGAGAGCCCGGCAATACACCGACAACCCGCTCGCAGCCACACCGCCGCGACCCTCTGCTACCCCACCCGGAATCAAGTTACCCCCCCCCGGGCTCTACCCGGGGTTACTAACCTGCGAATCGCGGAATTCCACCACCACATTCTCGCTGCTCCAGTGAGCCGCCATCTTTCTCTTCCCATCAGAAACTTCGACAACAACAAACAACGTCTGGCGTCATCACGCCCCCGTCACCAAGCAACGCCAGAACGCCGTCGCGCGGGGCCCGCCGGGAATTGTAGTTTTCCTATGTAATGCGAAGGGCAGCTTCCGCAGTGAGGTCTGAGCCATGCCGGGGGACAGGGGGGCGAGGACGGCGGTAAATAACCCCCGAAAGTCGCTTCTAGTTTTTCGGCATTACAGTAAAGCAGTTACCCCCTGCGGGGTCACCGGTGGGGTGTGCAATATTAATACAAATAACCGGCCGCCGTGACTCCCGAAACCAGACTATAGCAAGTGATTCTGCTGCAAAGAGTCTTATCACCATAGCAACCGATCGAATTGTCCAATCTGTTGGAACCATCACTGGTTGCTATGGCGACAAGTCCACTTTTCATAAATTGCTCCAGAGTTCCTTTTTGTGCACAACCTGCAAAACTCGGGGATTAGTAAATCCGGTGCCAGTGTACCCAGTGTTGGTGTGCGTGCGCGGGATCGGTATGTGTGTTGTCGGTGTGGGTGCTTGCCCGGTGTGTGCTCTGTGCGTGTGGCCAGTGGCCAGTGGCCGGTGTGTGTACCCGGTATCAGTATGTGTGTGCCCGGTGTGTGTTGTCAGTGTTGGTACATGCCCGGTGTGTTGAATAGTATGGGGTTTATGTGACCGGAGATAGATATGGCGGCCGCAAGCTTTACCCACAGACAATATACCCCCCTTACACCGGCACCGTGACCGGGAAATCGCTGCGTACACTGCTGGCATCAGCCTGTGCATGCTGGGCTAATAGTGGGACAAGCCCCGGTGGAAAGGGTTAAAGTGCTGACAGGCAGACGGAGGGGGGTGGCGCATGCGCAGTTGCAGGCTCTATTGTTACAGCCCAGCAACAAGGAGCGAGTCAGGCGGAGGCAGCGAGCTAAACCCAGAGACAGGCAGACCGGCCGTGCGGGCAGGGAGACCCCCGGGCCTGAGATCGGAGGCCGGCTGTGCGGGCAGGGAGACCCCCGGGCCTGGGCCTGGGACGGGAAGACGGGGCATCGGAGGCCCCCAAACAGAGGGAAGACAGGCCTCAGTTAGAGCCCGAGCCTGCTAGGGAACAGACTGTCCCGGCCTGCCTGTGACTCCTACCCTGGCTCAGCTCCTCCGTGGATGTCCCCGGGTGCCGTGCCTGCTGTCCCCGATCTTTTAGAGCCATGTGCGGCAGACTGAAGTAGCCCCGCTACCCGCCCGGGGCCCCCTAAACTCTGACCGCCTCCGCTCCTGCCCCATGGGGGGGAAACAGAGCTCGGCCTCCCGCTCTCGAGGCCCTTTCCCCGGGGTCTCCTCGGATGACTCGGCCGTGGCTCCCACCTCTCACTTCGGACATTACCGGCCCGGGGGCGCCATGGGACTGCGGAGCCGCTCGGTCAGCTCGGTCTCCGGCCTGGACCCTCCTGCCTCTGGCCTCCCGTTCGGCCTGTATAGGCCCGAGTCCGACAGAGGGGGCAGCTCGGGGGCAGAGGAGGGCCGAGGGGGCCTGTTCCTAGGATCCAGAGCCTCCCTGACTGACAGCTTGCAGCTGGCCCCAAGATGGATCGGGGCCCAAAGCGGTGAGTGCAGCCCTCCCGCTATACCGGATACCCCGCGCCCTCCCGCCATACCATATACCCTGTGCCCTCCCGCTATACCGTACCTGCCCGCCGTATTCCCCGCGCCCTCCCGTATTCCCCGCTGCACTCTCCCTATACCTGTTTACTGCCCGCCGCTATACCCCGCGCCTCCCGCTTATACCTGTACCTGCCCTCCGTATACCCGCGCCCTCCCGCTATACCGTAACCTGCCCGCCGTAATTTACCCGTGTCCCTCCGCTATACCGTACCTGCCCGCCGTATTACCCGCGCCCTCCGCTTATTTTACCCGTACCTGCCGCGTATTCTCCCGCGCCTCCCGCTATTTACCGTAATGCCCGCCGTATTCCCCGCGCCGCCCTCCGCTTATACCGTTACCTGCCCCGCCGATTCCCCGCGCCCTACCGCCTTATACCGTACCTGCCCGGCCGTGTACCCCGCGCCCTCCCACTATACCGTACCTGCCCGCCGTGTACCCCGCGCCCTCCCGCCGTGTACCCCGCGCCCTCCCACCGTGCTGTACCGTACATGCCCGCCGTATACCCCGCGCCCTCCCTGAATTTCGGTGCCGTACAGTACCTGCCGCCGTAATACCCGCGCCCCCCGTATTAGCCAGTACCTGCCGCCGTATAACCCCGGGCGCCCGTCGCTATAATTCGTAATGCCGCCGTATACCCGCGCCGATCCCGCTATAAGACGTAACCTGCGCCGCCGTATACCCCGCTGCACTCCTAGGCCGCTATAACGTACCTTTCGCCGTATACCCGCGCCCTCCCGCTATACCGCAGTACCTGCCCGGCCTTATCCTAGCCGGCGCCCTCCCGCTATGGATACGTACCTGCCGCGTATCCTCCGCGCCTCCCGCTATACCGGTCTGCCTCGCGCGCTTATTCTCGCCCCACGGCCTCGCCGCTATCGTAGGAAAACAATAGTTGACAACGTACCTGCCCGCCGTACTTCCCGCGCCTCCCCGCTTACGGTACCTGCGCGCCGTATTCCAGCGTCGCCCCTCACCGGCTATACCGTACCTGCCCGCCGTGTACCCCGCGCCCTCCCACTATACCGTACCTGCCCGCCGTGTACCCCGCGCCCTCCCGCCGTGTACCCCGCTCCCTCCCGCCGTGCCGTACCGTACTTGCCCGCCGTATACCCCGCGCCCTCCCACCGTGCTGTACCGTACTTGCCCGCCGTATACCCCGCGCCCTCCCGCCGTGCCGTACCCCGCGCCCTCCCGCTATACCGTACCTGCCCGCCGTATACCCGCAGCGTACCTGCCCGCCGTATACCCCGCCCCTCCCGCTTACCGTACCTGCCCGCCGTATACCCCGCGCCCTCCCGCTATACCGTACCTGCCCGCCGTATACCCTGCGCCCTCCCGCTATGTTTTCTGTTTATCATAATTCCAAGCTATGGAGTAACCAGTGGGTTAAAGACACTGCCACGCTGCAGCTTCACCATGACAGAGGGAAGACACAGAGAGCTTGCAAATCCTAAAGCAGGTGTCTCCTTATCTAAATATAACCCGCAGCCGTCCTTGGCAGCGACACGTTTCTGCCGCCATGCTCTGCCCCAGCGGTCGCTCGGTGGGGGGTCCCGGGCCGTCGGGTGGGGGGGGGGTCTCTTTATCCCGTGGAACTAGCTTGGCGTGTTCTCGGTTTACATGTAATTAGACTGTAATCAAGATGTTGAGAGGTCGCCCGTATGCAAGCTATTGTTTCTCCAATACATGGAGGCTCGGGGCCAACCTATGTCCTGCGTATTCCCGGAGCTAAACCTGATTCCTTTACCCCCGTAACCCACTTTACTGCCCCCCCCACCTCATGCCCTAGGAGGAGCGCCCCGTGGGCCGAGGATGATGGCGGTCCCATATCACCTGCTGAGGGCCCCGGGTCCTCCCCGCTGTCATTGCGCACGTTCCGTATCAAACAGGACGTCCGTTAAATCCCACAGAGACCACAGCTTCCTACGGAAAGTATCCGCCGCCCAGCAGAGGGACCGCAGCTGGATCTCCCTGTTTGAGCTTTGGCCTACTGGAGGCTTTTGGCTGTTCGGGCTTCTGCCATACCCCCCCCCCCCGCGCAACATGGCGGCCTGGCTGTGAGTGCTGTATGGACACGGACCTCCGGCCTTTAAGTGTAATAAAAAAGCCTGCCTTCCTGCCCCCGGCCCTCTGATTGGACTGCCCAGGTTTGGGGCCCGTTGGAGCGCTGCCATTGCTCCCAGCATGGAGGTGACTGGGTTGGCGGTGCCGTGACCGCTCACTGTAATTCCCGTGTTGCTCTGCGTGGTCTCTTGTTACTTTACATACATAACGTGTGACAGGGAGGCTGGGAGCGCGGCCCCCGTGGGTTGCTTTGCCCACCGTCTCTGCCCCAGGGAGGCTGGTTGCCAGGATACAGAGAAAACACCTGGTTGCCATGGAGACCAGGAAAGCCGATGAGCAGGTATAAGCAGAATATAACCAGGTTTGGTGCGTGGGGTCCAAACCTGAGGATGCGCTTTAAAAGAGCGCGCCACTCTCTCCGCCGCGCCACTCTCTCCGCCATGCCCCCCTGCGCCAGTCTCTCCTAAACTGAGCCACTCTTCTGTGTTGAGCGCCGCTCGCTCTGTATAAGCTGCCATGTTTATTAAAGGTCCATGCTGCGGGGTTTCTCTCTGTATAACGTCTGATGTCTCTTTGCAGGGTTCCGCTGCCCCATTTGCTCCAAGTCGGTGGCGTCTGACGAGATGGAGATGCACTTTATTATGTGTTTGAGCAAACCGCGGCTGTCTTATAACGGTGCGTACGCTCTGCCCAGCGCCTTCCGCTATTACACGCTCGCCATGTATGTCACGTGTTTGGGAGGGGTGCTTGGCTGCGCTGGTGAACGGGGGGTATTATGTATGATGTGGCAGCGGAGGGGTATTATGGGGTAGCGCTAACCACCCTTTTGTGTGCAGACGATGTGTTAACGAGGGATGCCGGCGAGTGCGTGATCTGCCTGGAGGAGCTGACCCAAGGGGACACGATAGCCCGGCTGCCCTGTCTGTGCATTTACCACAAAAGGTACCACCAGCAAATGCGATTTAACGCCCCCCCCCCCCCCCGGTGGTAATTGCCCCTCCTTGCGTGTGTCCTGGGTATTTCCCCTGGGTACCTAGTAACTCGCTCTTTGTTTCCCGCAGCTGTATAGACTCCTGGTTTGAGGTGAACAGGTGCTGTCCCGAGCACCCCTCCGACTGACCCCCGGCCCACCTGGATGGCTTTCCTTTCAGGTACGTCGATGTCCGGCTCTTGGGCTTCTCCTGGATGCTCTGTGCCGTTCTATTACCGACCCCAAACACTGCTCTGCTGTGCCGGGGCACCGGGGAGATACGCCGTGACATCATGCCGTGACATCATACCGCACGCACCGCATTGCCGAATGCTGCCTTTTACAATGCGTTCCGGTTCCGCCGTCACTCACTGCTTCCCTTTCTCTTGCAGAGCACTGGGCACGGCCCACCTTAGGATCCGCGGCCCACCAGGGTTGTTTGACCTGCTTTTCACTCATGCCCCTTCTCCCTGCGTTTCTTCCATTGTCCTGATCCGGGGGCCGGGGACTCAGCGGAGCCGGAGACTTTTGCCGTCCTCTATACATACACAAGAAGGGAGGGGGCACCTCGGCACGCGTGATGTTGGTCCCGGGGTGAGAATGCAGACGTGTGACGGGTTTGTGGACAGAGGGACGGGAGGAATGAGCCCTCGTTGGCCGTTTTGTGGCTCCGGGACCCGCTGCAGCTGATGAGCGGCGCTCGGTGGTGTTTTTGCACGGAGTGGTTGGGTTTTTAATGCGGGGGGGGGGTCTTCCGCTGGGTGCTGTTGTGGGGAAGGAGCGGAAGGGGGGTTTTGGAAGACCGGCAGGTTTCTCGGTTGTACCGGCAGCGTCTTCTTATTACCGTCACCCTGGGGCATCTCCAGTGCTTCCTATAGAGCCCCTTGGGGGGGGGGGACTTGCATGCCATTTACATGTAACATACAAGCTGGGAATGCCGTTTTCTTTTGCCCCCGCTGCACCGGCAGTCTGTCGGAGGGTGAGTCCGGTGGAAATGGTTTGTAGGATGGCACCCGTCCCTGGGGGGGTTCAGAGGGTAGGAGCCCACTCCTCCATCCGGTGTAATATATTGGGGGCAGGTTTCACGAGTTCTTCTGTGGGTTTAGTAGAGTTGTTGGGTAAATGGAGACAACGGCTTAACCCCGCGTTTGAAAGTTACGTCCCAGCATGCTTTGCTGCTAGAGACAAACATCATTAGGTTATAGAGGCTGTAGGGATGCCGTGCTTTCCGCTTCTTGTCAGCGAGGGGGATAAAAGCCCCACCACCTGATAAAGCTTTGGGGCGACGGTGTTACCCCCAGGCTGTCTCTGTTCTGGCCCTAGGGCAGGATTTCTGGGTATCTGCACTGTTTGGGAGGCGGCGGGGGGCAGTGCAGACTCCTCTGGGGTTTTGTGCCAAAACTGCAAACAATGGATATGTTTCCCGATCCCAGAGACCCCGTCGTAAAGATTTCTGCTGCTTTCGGACAATGCGAGGGCAGGCCTGCTAGTAACTTGCCCCTGGGGCATTTACTCTTTGTGCTACATCATTATAACATAGCGCCTGTTCGATGAGGTACCTTGCAGACGCTTGGGTTCAATCAGATCGGGGACAAAAAGCGGAATCCTTCGCGCGCCCCCCCATGGTATAGAGGTCATACGATGTCATGCTCCCCTAGTGGCGGACGCTGGTAGTGGCAGCGTATCTTGCTCGGTGTCGCTGCGGAGGGGGGGTCTGTGCTGCACCCGCTAGCCCCCTTTTTTTTTTTTTTGTTCACATAGATATTTGCACCCAAACTGCCGCAACGGGTCTCTCTTCAGCTTGAAAGGCAAAGGGGGGCCGGCCAAATATTTCTCACCCTCGTTTGTATTGCTTTGTGTATTTTTTTTAATTTAATTCTGTTTTTATAAGACGGAAGCTGGCGAGATACGGACTGTGTTGTATATCTGTTGTTATAAAATAAAGGAAAGAGTCTTTACAAACTCCCGCTTGTCATGTATGCGTCACCGCGTCACCGCGTCACATTGTAGCCGTCAGAGAGTATCCCTGCTGTAATGGAGTCTACGGGCCGGAGATAAAGGACAGCATGGAGGAGAGGCGCAGACCCTGCCGTTTATTTGGAGAAATAGGGAGCCGCGTGTGGGGTTACGGCTGGCGATACGGCGTCCGCGTGCGGGGTTACAGGCGGTGATACGGCGTCCGCGTGCGGGGTTACGGCGGGCGATACAGCGTCCGCGTGCGGGGTTACGGCGGACGATACAGCGTTTTATTACATGGGTTTGGTGGATGCAGGTAAAGGTTTCCTCTGTGTATCCGTGTGACTAATCACGCAGTCATACGTGTGCTGCGAGCCCGAGTCTCCCACTATTAACATGATTAGGCTTTGGAGAGATTACCGTGTCTTTTGTGCTCTGGACAACATGCAACATTAACAGTTTAAACGCCACGCAGTGCTGTGCCCCCCCCCTCTACACGCAGTGCTGTGCCCCCCGTCCCCGTGTGTTCTATGTTGGGAACGTGTGCGAGGAAGCCCCTCTGTCCCCAAAGTGTGGGTGTGGGGCTGATTCTGGGTGAATTTAGGGGTAATGTACATCATACTGTGCCAATCGCATATAAAGGGCTGATGGAGCGAGCACAGGCCATGACATCATGGCCGTGACATCATAGCCTTTCCAAGCCAGGCTAAAAAAACATGATGTAAGCACAGGAGCTGAACCTTTACTAACGATCAATGAACAGCACAAAGAAGCTGAGCCGTCTCAGATTGGCCCCTCGGCCCCCAGGTCTGCGTTCCACGCAATCACAAGGCAATAAGTCCTACCTGCTGCAGCGAGAGGCACTTTAGTACCTATGTCCCAAAGCTGGGGGCAAAATCCCCGGCCACCCACACAGCGGATAAATGTTCATGGCGGGCAGCATGCCGACGGCCCGCGTGCTCCCGGGAGCTCCGTCTGAGCTCATAGAAACCGACGAATACACAGAGAAACGGGCCAGGCGCTGCTCCTGACGGGGGGCTAAGCCTGCGCGGTGGCCGCGTTACTTCCCGTTCCTCTCCACGCCGTGAAGCTGAAGAAGCTGCTGGCACCGTAGGAGATCATCACCAAACAGGCAAAGAACTAGAGGGGATGGAGAGAACACAGGGTGAGCGGCCAGCTCTGCGCCCCACTAATGACCCTCAGCCGTGTGTGTTACCCGGACCCCCCATCTTACCGAGGCGGCTGCTTTCTTGTTGTAATCAGCCGACTGATACCATGACGTAGACTTTACGGAGGCAGCGCAGGTGATGAATCCGGTGATGTACAGCACGGCGGCCGCCACGTGGTAAACGAGCATCTGTAAGAACACACAGGAGAACATGATGTCATCGGCGAGTAATGAAGCCGACGGGGCACAAGAGGTGCAAAGCAGCCCTTCCCTGACGGCCCAACGCACGCTGCTCTCACGGATTATAGCGCTGTGCTACTAAGCATGTGTGGCGCATGCGCCGGGTACCGTCTGATTCAACCCATAACCAGGACAATTTGGGGACAGCGACCCGGTTGCGATAGGCGCTACAAAAACCCCGCGTGGGGGCCACACTCACCAGCAGGGGCCACGGGATGAAGGACATCTTCTGGTGCAGTTGCAGGAGGTAGATGACGTAGAGGATCAGCGTGACGAGCCAGCAGAACACGGCCACGAACATGACCCAGCCGTACGCCGCGTATGTATGGTAATGAGCGTCGGCTATTAACGCCCAGACGAGGAGTCCCAGACACTGCAACAGACAGCAGGACAGTCTAATCACCATGGCAACCATCTTCACCGTTGCTGAGCTGATAAGACAACTTTCCATCCGTTGCCCAGGAAACCGGCTATCATATTTATTAACATATCGCTTATTCAATATAACAATTTACAATGCGCCGGTTACACCAATAAACCCAACGACACAGCAGTCTCATCTTCACAGCAAGAGTTACCATAGTGACAGACCACTTCTAAAGGGACTCGTCCGGATCAGACATGAGACTGTTAGCAGATACTCTGGCAGCCGGCGCACGGAGTGTGTGTTATTGCGTCACAGTAAGTGGCTGTGGGGACATGCGTGTACTCTACACATGCAAACACCACCCTGTGATCACCCTCTGCAGAACACTATTACACCCGCTGACATCACACCGCCTGTACTTACCAACAGCTGACGGCGCCCCCCGGAGGACGCGCCATGAAGTGCACCGCGCCCACATGCCACACCGTTATGCATACTTTCCTTGATTTATTTAAAGGGGCACTGAGTGGCTACACCTCTGGTAAAGCAGGTATTTTGGGGAGCAGTAGGATGTGTTTTAGGGGTGTATACTTTTCGTTCTAAGTTAGTAACCAAGTCCCACTATATACTGCGTGACGTCACGTGTGAAGCTCAGGCAGCTGGATTATTAGTTTCATGCTTCTCTGGCACGTTAGATATGATGTTATATGTTGTGTGTGTCACGCGTGATCACGCGTGATCACACGCCATGACACCCACAACCCTCCGGCTGACGGCAACTACAGCACCCATGACACTCAGCCGCATCTTAAAATCTTTGCTGCGGCCAAGCAGCGCGTGAGATGTAATTCCGTTAATAAGAATATTAGGACGTCACAAGCAAAGAGGCGTGTCGGGAATGTTTGTCGCAGGTGCATGGCACGGCCGCCCGGGGTGGTTGGTTCTAATGCGTTGGCGATGCCGAGTATCTCCTGTTCGTCCCGGTACATCATGGCAGAAGCCCCCAGGCTCTGGCTGGGAGTAGTGAGTGGAGCGGTGCCGTTAGCGTTTAAGCCGGGGATTACTGCTGAATGTGAGTGCTTCCTTCTGCCCTTTGTATTCTGCTCACTCACTCCCAGCGGGCAGGTGGGGGTGGGGAGAGGCAGCCATACACTGGGATTCTGTTGCCTTGTCTATCAGCATCTCCATAACAGCACCGGCAGCACCATGGATGACTGCCGGGGGCCTCCCCGTGTGCCGGGGCCCCGTCACCCTCTTGTATACCATGCCCACCCTTCTCATACATCGTGACCAGAAGCTGCCCTAAGACAAGAGCGAGGAGCCGGGTCCTGAAATCTGGGGCAGATCTGCCACTCAACTCAAGAAATTGCCCCCGCACCAGTAATTAGCCGGGGCAGGTGTCACGGATAAAGCGCACGCACATACACCCCCCCCACACACACAGGCCGTACTTACAATCTGCACCAGCATGAGGATCCCCGGGATCGATTTCAGAAAGCCGACGTCCGGGCTGACAAATCCCATCACTCTGTGCGAAGACGTAGAGGCCTCCGGAGTGCTGGTCTGAGTGCTCACTTTGGAAGGAAACTCAGACATGATCGCGGATAGAAAGAGACAGCCGTTCCTGCTCGTCTCGCATGAACCTGCGCGTCAGGCGTGTACCTGGAGAGGGCACGGAGCCAGCCGCGGGGAGAAAAGCGAGCCGTCGGTGCAGAGACTCATCTGCCGGGCAGCTAATGGGCTCCTCCACCCACACCCAGCTATTGAGACACCAAGGTGCGAGGGGGCGGGGCAGGCAGGTTAAACAGTAATCGGATCCGGCACGGAGAGCACCGGGCAAAGTCTGCCGAGAGATGGCCCCTCGCATTAACCCTTACAGCACCCTCCACCACGCCCGGGCACAGCCAGTAACCTTTATTAACGAAAAGCCTGAAAAAACGTGTAAAAAAAACCAAAAAAAAAACACAGCACGAAATAAGAAGGTAATAAGTGTGAGTGTAAGGTGTGGCATTCTGCGCACCGCGTTATCGGTTTGTAGCAACGTATCGTATGCCTAGCGGGCGGCCGCGTGCCCGATATATGATTATTAGCCGTGTGACGGGGCGCGCATGAGCCGAGCCCGCGGTGAAGCATGAAACGTTTGCTGCTGGAAGCGGCCCTACTTAGCGTGCAGACAGCCCACGTTTCCTTGAATGTTTCGGGATACGTGGTGTCGTTTGTATCTGCAGTGCGGCGGCCCTCGCCCCGGTATAAGTTCAGCCGTTGAAGCGCTCAGCCCCTATCCCTCTAGTATCGACGCACGCATTCCTTCAGAGAGCCGCTCCTCGGTTTGAAACGTCATCATCCGAGCAAACTAAATAATAGTAAATAGCAGGACTTTCCCGACTTCCACGGCATAAAGTATCACGGGAAAACCCGTTCGGCCCGGTATTGGGCACGCCGCGTCACATGGTTCTAAATTCTACATTTTAGAATCTATATATATATTTTTTTTTTCGCTTAAGGGAAATATTAAGCAAATCTTTGCGACGATCGGCTCACTTCCAGCTGACGGCACAGAACCCCTAAATCTGTCTTTATACATAAGCACAAGCCGTGGCCATATACATTATATACGCAGAGATTGCAACGCGCCCTATAAAATAAACGTTACTTCTCACAGCTCAGCCCTCCTGCCCAAAACGTACCAAACCTTACCCAAACGTACCAAACCGCACCAATCCGTACCCAAACCGCACCAAACCATACCCAAACCGCACCAAACCATACCCAAACCGCACCAAACCGTACCCAAACCGCACCAATCCGTACCCAAACCGCACCAAACCTTACAAACCGCACCAAACCTTACCCAAATGTACAAAAAAAAAACGGACCAATCCGTTCCAAACGTACCCAAAACATACCAACTGCTCCAATCCATACCCAGTCCGTACCCAAAGCGCACCCAATCCATACCCAAACCGTACCCAATCCATACCCAAACCGTACCCAATTCGCACCCAAACCATACCCAGTCCGCACCCAAAACGTACCCAGTCCGCACCCAAAACGTACCCAGTCCGCACCCAAAACGTACCCAGTCCGCACACTTCAGTGGTTTTATTGCGAAAACGCTTTGCTTTACAGAAAACATCTCCTACAGATCATAAAGTGACTTTACAGCAAAGTGGTACAATTACTGACTTCATAATACTGTTCTCGACATGTGCAAGTACACGGTAAGTGACACGTGATCTGTACATACATGTAGCAGGTGCTACTGCCGGTATGAGGAACACGCATGGATTATTGGAGTGCGTATGAGCCCGGCGGGTACTAAAGCGAGACTGATCCTTGTACGGGGATCACGCCATCTTCATGATAAGATCTTAAAACGAACGGCGCAGCCATGGCCCCCCGGATACGGCGTGTCGGGGGCCGCAGCATCGTGCTGGCACTTGGCGTTGATATCTCCTCCTTCGGACGCGGGGGGCACTTTCAGCTGTGTTTACCAGGGGTCAGCGTGAAATCTGTACGAGGGACGAGGTCGTTCCGATCCGTCATCCTCCAGATCACGGAGTCCATTATCTCCGGGGACAACGCCAGGACACACAGGGCATGGGTTCCTCGGTCCCAACAACCTCGCTTTCAGGACAATAAGGGGTTTATTAACTAAACCGCGAGCGGAAACACGTCATCTCCCCAGCTTCACCCTGCGTTTATATAGAGAGAAACTCTCCCGGAGCGTCTCACCGCCGCACACAAGCCCGTAATTAAAGGCTAATATTACCCCCGGCCGGCCGGCCCCTCATCCAATCCACTGGTCTCCGGTTCAGCAGAGAGTTGGGGAGGACGGCAGATGGTAACGAAGGGAAATGCAGTGTTTGTATTGCCGAGCCGACAGTAACATTCATAGTGCAAATTATACATCGGCGGGGGGGGAGTGTCCAGCCAGCTCTCCACCTGCAGCCCAGTATGCAGATGAACTGCTGAAACTCATTTGCATATGAGGCCGTAAACTTGCGCTAACAGTCGTGTCCGTCAGACGATTCTACCCACTTGTGCTAAACGACGCACAGAAACACGGAAAAGCAAAAATAAAGTACGCAATTCTCTCCGTGTAGCGTAGTATTTCAATTCTCGTGGATCCACCTCCCAGTGGCATACTGAACAGTGGACTCCCCTCTTATGCTTAAAAAAATAAAAGGTGCTTTAAAATCCTAGGAGCAGTGGAAGGTTCAGCAATAAGTTATTCCTGGGAGCCTCAGGTTATCGGAACGCAGGGAGCAAGCGTCTTCATTCAAAAGAGAAACACAAGAACGTTGGCTTAGTGCACTTCATCGTGATATGAAAGGGTTAAAAGGCCTGCCACGCGCACCCTGCTGTGTCCTCCTCATACTTTGGGGCACGCCGTGCGAGATCTGTCCGATCGCTCCGATCCAGGAGAGGGAAGCAACGTCGGCTCTGTGAGCGTCCCGGCTCGTGGAGTGCAGGGGTCGCGCATGCAGCCGTCACCTCGCGTCACACAGCCACTTCGGAGGACTTGGCTAAGCCCAGCGCCTGCACCAGGTCATCGCTTAAGCCGCTCTTCAGCGTTCTTCGCACTGCAAGAGACCTATGGTCAGGCACAGCATTGAAAACCTCGCGGAACTGCCTATCAGGGGTCCGTGGGCATCATATATGTATATAGTGAGAGATTTACACCCGGTACACGTGAACCAGGGGCCGCGCTCGGAATATTTCACTCGGGAAGATAATACCCGGCTGGGACTGGATACCCGTCGGCG
Organism: Spea multiplicata; assembly: GCA_009364415.1. NCBI lineage: Eukaryota > Metazoa > Chordata > Amphibia > Anura > Pelobatidae > Spea > Spea multiplicata. The sequence continues at coordinate 6,428,375 of VKOC01000004.1, read as the reverse complement.
ATGATCTCTTTCTAGACCTGAATCTAAGCACCGCGGTCGGTAAAAAGAAACGGGTTACTCACAGGATTTACGGTTCGCTCGTGACCTCTTTCGCTCCTTCGGATTGACCACCCTGGGGTTGGGGTTCTGGGTCACGGACTGTACGAGTCGGTCCATGATCTCATCCGATGTATCTGAGGGGACGGACTCTTCCTTGTTCCCCGACAGGTCTGGAGGACTGCAACGGCCTAAACCTACAGAGACACCAAAGAGGACTGTTAGAGGGGTGAGGGGGCTCTGGCGATCATACCCTTTACTAGATACAGGGCTCAGGGTGTATGAAATAACCAGCAGAAGGGCCCTGCGGCCCCCTGAAGCCCTACTAGAGTTTATAGGAACTGCGTGCTGTTGGCGACCGGCAGGTGGATCTGCCAGATCCTGTTTGACCCCTTTGCTTGTTTGTTAAGAGAGTATAGCAGGTACCCGAAGGGCATTAGCCTCAGACTGGGCTACCGGTTAGTGGCGAGGGCCACCTGCCTTGTCTGCTGCTCCAAGGGGCAGTTTTTGGACCGGTCTAGCCTGGCGTGAAAAGCTATCCCTGTACTCGGCGTATGGCCAGAGGGCGCTGATCCCCAACACGTCGGTTCATACTTCTGACGGCGCGGCTCCTCCGCGTCTGCGGCTCCCCGCTGGAGATCAGAATTGTGGTCATGTTCTCGTGGCCTTCTTCAGACGCCTGGCTTTTGAGCATCGAGGAACTTGTGATCGACGGGTTATTTTCCGTTACCGAAGCGGCGCTAGAAAACTTTGCCGTCTGTGGAGAGAGCAGGCGGTGAATAAACGCGGCTGCATTCTAAATCAAACCGCGCATAACCGGCACAACGGCTTCTCATCTGCCTCTTATTTATATGATCCCATATGTAATACAAGCGTGTAAGTGTGTGCGTGCCCATTATTTCATATCAAGCTTTACACCCCCCCCCACACGCGTGTCACTATTCCCGATGGCTGGCGTGAGCGGTACCTCTGTGATCATCCTGCCTCTGGTCTTGTTGCGCTCTCTGTAGGCCGCTCTCTTCTGTTTCTGCTGCAGGACTCGCTCCCGCGTGGTCCTGTACTCCAGCGCAAACTCGCTGATGATCTTACAGAAGCGCGTGATCTTCATGTCTCTGGCCGCGGAGTACGAGTATCCCAGATAGAGGACGAAGGATCGGAACCTGCGGGGTTACAGCGCCGTCCCCGTCACAGAGCGTTCTCAACACACACATTAATCCCAGAGACAATAATACAAACACTAGATGGGGAGGGATAAGCAGCAAGAAGAAGCTTTTGAGTTTTGCTGCCAGAGTGGACCAAAGATGTCTGGGCTGCCTGGGGCCACAACCCAAAAAAAAACGACTGAAGCAGAAGTCCTCGCTTACAGAATCGTATAACGTCTTAATAAATAGTAACATTATCCCTGTATACCAACGAGGCCGACGCGGGGCGACAGAGATGGAACGAGTTATGGGGCGATGATATAGCGATGGGGCGATGATATAGCGATGATATAGCGATGATATATAGCTACGGGCGATGCCTGATTATAGCTACGGGGCGATGATATAGCTACGGGGCGATGCATATAAGCTACGGGCGATGATATAGCTACGGGGCGATGATATAAGCTACGGGCGGATTGATCATAGCTACGCGGGCGATGATATTACTACGGAGGCGGATGATATAGCTACGGGCGATGATAATGCTACGGCGATGACTTATAGCCTACGGGGCCGATGATATAGCTACGGCGGCGATGATATTAGCGAGGGGGCGGGATTGAATATTAGCGAAATGGGCGATGATATAGCGATGGGGCATTGATAAGCGATGGGGCGATGAATATAGCCGATGGGGCGATGATATAGCGATGGGGCGATGATATAGCGATGGGGCGATGATATAGCGATGGGGCGACGATATAGCTATGGGGCGATAGACGGCTAACCGGTTTAGGATTCTCCGGTGGACGATCTTCAGAATGACTATCTTCTCGGTGCAGCTCTTCAGGAAGTCGGTCATCTTGTTTTTCAGGCCCGGTTTGGTTTCGTGTTTGGCGATCAGCTTCAGGCTGTTCCAGGATTCCCGGCATCTCTTCTCCAACTGGACCAAGTTGTCTGCCAGCTCATCGAAATCTACCTGCCAAACACACAGAACACAGCGGTAGGCTTTACCCTGTCACGGCTCCGACACGGGGGCCACGCGGTCAGCTAGATGTGAGTGCGGGGCCACAGAACGGACAGGCGAGTTCATGTAAAGTAATCCGCTCAGCCACTCGGTAAACGTCCCCATCTCTCACACTCGTCGGACCCGGGGTGACAGATTCTGATGATTTAACCCAAAGTCATGCGCAAGTCTTTTGGGGTATTAGTTTTAGGCTCTTATTTTTCTTGGAATTATGGTTCTCTTTACCTACCTGTCCGCGAGCTATTGAATTGGTCTGTCTGGGGGGCCGGGAACCCCTTTTTACTTTTCTCTTCAAGCTAATAGAGTAATTGCCCCGGGACTCCAGATAAATAACCTTCCTAGCTTTCAGAGTAAAGACCCACTAAGGAACGGTAACTTATAAAAGATCCGCCAGCCACTTCTACTTTTTCTCAGCCAGTTCAGTGACCAAGCGGAATTTTTTAGCCGAATAGCAGGGAGCATCATTGCCTCGTCTGTAACCTGAAAGAGCCGCTACGGGTCGGTGTACACAGCAGGTCCGCGGCCGGCGCGCATGGAGTAGTAGGCGTAGGGAGACGGGAGTCGGCAGCCGCACTTACTTTGGAGGATCTGGTGATGGCTGCGATTTCAGAGTACAGGTCGGAGGTGTCGGGGAATTTCTCGATCACGATGTTACACATGTGGTGCAGGAGGGACTGTCTGTGCACCGTGTCCTTTACCTCCGCCACCTTCTCCAGGTAACCCAGGTCAAAGCCCTTCGCCTAACAAAGAAGAAAAAAAAAAGGTTTCATTATTAGGGCAGAAACGAGTGGCGTCGGGGAGCATCATATAAAGTATAAAGTATATAAAGAGGTAACCGGGGGCTGTTGGTAAATCACCAATCTACTCAGTATCTGGAAATCATAGAGGAGTACACCGGCGGAGCATATAAAAATGATAGCGGTGAAAGTTTGAATGCAGTCGCTATGGTAACCACTGGATTGGCACCGTACGGATCAGCAGAATTACCCGGGCCTCGATTTGCCTCTGAAACACTGATTTCTTGGAATAACGCGACGGCTGTAGAAATCTACGCAGGATAAACGCCATTTAGTATTATTGGGCTAGATAAACACGCAGCAGTTTGCCAGGGGACACCACGCCGCGCAACCAACAGCCACAAAACCTACGCTGGAACCGTTCAGGAAGTTGCCGACAGCCAGGAGAGAGGCGAGAATAACCCTGAAGGTTTTATTCTTGGAAATCTGCTCCATCCCCAGCTTCAAGTCAAACAGAGGTTCTGCCACTTCCTGGGGTGAGAAAGCACGGCGTGAGAGCTTACACTGTACATATAACACGCTTCTCAGTGCCATGACTTTATGTGCCGCGCTCTTTTACCTTCTCCATGGTCTCGTAGTCCAGTTTAAATGCCCAGAGCTGGAGTCTGGCTGCCAGGCCGCTGATGGAGGACAGGGTGAGTAAGAACTGTTCAGCCGACCCCAGCGGCACGTCGGGGTTTGCGAGCTGAGCGTCCTGAATCTTCTGCTTCTCCTCCTCTGTTGGGATCATCGTGAGGATTTTCTGGGCGGAAAAAACACCAAAAATGTAAAACCTGCCAGAAGCCGCACACAGCGCCAAGATACAGAGATGGGGGCAGAGTGCGCGCCTCTACACTACCCTCTGGGGCGGAACAAGTATAAGTAGAGGGATTTGGGAAATATGGCGTTCTCTGAAGCTTTTGGGTAAGGGCGCTGCCGCTAGAATGATTTCTTCTATATAGCTGGATGGGGGGGTAGAGGCGATATGGCTTTAGATGGAGAAACAGGTATGGAGTATCCTCACAGACACACAATGTGACGGGCCGCCAACAGGCACTTCAACCTGTCCAGAATCACAGGCGGGTACAGGGTTTCTTTATGAAAACTGCCCCGGAGAGGGTAATCGTGTAAGTCGTTCCGTCACATTCAGGAATACAGACCTGTTTTGCACCCAATCGAGCGCGTCGTACCTGACATTCTTTGCTTAAACACCAATAAAAGGTGTTTTCTTCGTAATCAGGTTTTTCAACTCTATGAATGCAGGCAGCCGGTAACAGAGCCAAGCCAAAGTTATACATTACACACATATATATATCTATACACACACACACACATATATATATATAGATATATACACACACACATATACATATACATATATATATATATACACACACACACACATATATATATATATATACACACACAAATATATACCTATACACACACACACATATATATATTACATATATACACACACACACCTATACATACACACACATATATATCCATACATACATACACAAATATATATATATATACATATATACACACACACACCTATACATACATACACAAATATGTGTAGGTTATCTCGCAGTTTGGTAAACACTGTGTGCTTACCTCTATTCCCTCCTTGTTGATGGCGTATTCATCAAAGTTCAAGATGGCGGTCTTAATAATGTGCACGGTGGGCAGCACGGTCAGACCGATGTTGATAGCATTGCTTCTCTTGGGATCGAGGACCACCAAAGTCTGCTTCTTCGAGTCACTGCCTTTCTGTGAACACAAACACCTGGAATTAGACAGGAGACAGCGCACCCCCCCCCCCCGGCCCACTAACAGCCTGATGGGGACATGCACCACAGTGGGTGGTTTCAGGTCGCCATCTTTACATTTTGAAGAGCTGAACCTCTACCTTATGAACGCTGCATTGTACAGGGCAATCCATGCCGGCGTATTCTCACCTTGGAGGCAGCTACTTCTTTGGCTTTTGACTCAAACAGATGCTCCAGCTTCTCCGTATCCACCGAAATCTTATCTAATGACTCCCACACTGTGCCTTTTCCAAACTTGCCCCTGCTGGTGCAGGTAGTCTCTCTCACTTCTTTCCAGAAGAGTTTAACCGTCTTCCTCTTCTTATTTAACGTCGCGGGGCCGGAGTCCTGAGACGTGGACGTGAAGCTGGGTGGTGCTGGTGGTGGAGGTGGAAGATGAGGACCTCTTTGGGGAGGACAATGGGGTGGAGGGGGTGGAGGAGGCAAAGGACATCCAGGTAGTGGTGGAGGAGGCAAAGGACATCCAGGTAGTGGTGGAGGAGGTGGTGGGAATGGCAGTCCAGATACAGGGGGCAGGGGAGGAGAACTTAAAAGCGGTGGATTGGATGGTGAAGCAGTTTCCGTATTATCAAAGTCAAGAACATCAAAATCCTCCTCCTCGCAGAGGTCAGAGAAGTCCAAGTCCTTTATCTTTAGTTGCCGCTGCTGTGCCGCCGCAGTCTGCTCCCACAGGACCTCGGAGGACTTCTTGAAAGGAGTCATGAGCGTCTTCTCCAGGTTCCTGGCGTTGGTTTCAGCATCGATGCTGTACTGTGCCCTCAGGACTGCTGTTCGGGATTCAGGCATGTTCTCATTGGCGCTTTTCCTGGGAGAGGTCTCATTCTCCAATTCTGCTCTGGCCAGAGGACGGCTCCTCTCTCTGGGAGAGCGCACGGTCTCATTAGACGCAGCGTTCCTCGGGTGAAGAACGTCGCTCTCTGGGTGGCAGGTGTCCTGGCTCTTGGCATATAGCATATCCAGCATAAACCTCTTGGAAGTGCTGCGGTCGGTGGTTGGCGGAGGACGGCACACGGGGCTTACTGAAAACATTTAGGAGACGTCAGTACCTGCACGTTCTAGGGCAACAGACACCTAAAGCATCTACCCACCAAAACTACTATAACCCACAGTTTGAGGATAATCATATACATATACGTCTGCCCCACCGAGACCGACATACGGCACGCAGCCCCCCCCACCTGGTCCTGATCCCGTCAGACACATGGCACTCTGTTCACTTGCCTGGTTCTGCTCCTTGTTCCTCCCCGTCTCCTCGCTCCTCCCTCTCCAATGTGCTGCTGGCAGAAGAATCGCTGGAGCCAGAACACAATTCTTTTTCATTTACGCTTTCGTTCTTCTCTTCTTTCTCACTGAGGTCCCCCTTCCCTGCGCCCAGCAAACGTCACAAATCACCGGGGGGTTACAGCGACCGCACAGGGCTTCCATACATTATACATTACTGTGCGCGCGACTAACGTAACGACTCCGACGCCAGGCTGGGGTTATTTTTACAACGCGGGCAGCTGCTGGTACCCGACTAAACCAGACTAAGTACCATCGCTTCTTTAACCGTCTGTTTAAGATTCCGGGCTCCCAGTGTCTGTTACCCCGTTCAGCTGCTGCAGACAATGCCCACGCCTGCCCACCGGCCCCCGTGAGTGACACGTAACCCTGGCTCCTGCACCCATTGCCTGTTCCCCTGGGGCAAACGTACCGGCTCTGAGGCTCTCTGGGCCTCTTGGCTCCTCGTTTTGGGGCCCGGGACAGGGCTGTTGCTCCCCGTCTGCGCCACGGGCTGCTTCTGCCAGCGTCTCTTGTCGTCCTTTGGATAAGGCAGACATCTTCTCCAGCTCGGTGGCGGCCAGATTCTCCAAAAAACGGTTTCTAAATAAAGAAAATAAGAAGTTATTCCCGGGTTAACAGTCGCGCTCCTGCATAAAGCTCCAATGCAGTCAGATTACCGACCGGCGGATGTCAGCCGGACAGAGAGCTGCCGCCTGTCAATAGTTCAATGTCACGCCGACTGCCATTTAACCCCTTCCGAGCTGGCGCAAGGCCGCACAGGTGGGATACTTACTGGAATCTCCTCAGAATGGGTTTATTACAGCCGCTCTCACCCCTGCAGGAAGAAGTCATTAGCACCAGGCAGTGATGGGTGTCACGTACGCATGCCCACACGTTATGGAGACATCATGCGTGTCAAATACACCGCAATCACACGGATTCAACATGCCACGAACAAGGGCAGATCACCAGCACGCAGATAATCACACGGAGCCATCATTAGAGAGTCTCCGAGACGACTTCCATGTCCGTAACACGCAGACGCACAACAGACAGCTAGACTGTGTATTCTGGCAGAGAGGGGAACGACCGTCTGACAGCCTGGACCCCAAAAATAACCATTCCTGGAAGTGTATTGAGAGCGCTGGAGTCACGTAATGTATTAGACTGTCCATCCACAACGCAAAATGTGTCTGCAAACCGGGCATTAAAGTAAAGAAAGAGCAAAACCTCTCAGAACTGGCCGCCAGTCTCTGGGCTGTCCCTCCAAGCAATGGACAGACTACTTCTGTGCAGCTCAGTATTTACTACAGACTATGACCAGGAGGGGGCGATACATGGCCAGGCAGCGCACACCATAATGCAGAGAACCCCAAGCGTGTATTAATCAGAACACGACAGACACACAAGCAAACACGAGACACGCTCCAAGTCAGACAGCGCCGCAACCTTCAATGGACGAGGAGAACTTTAAATTAAAGCTCCTTCTTGGTTAAAAGAAACGACAGACAGGACAGGACAGGACAGGACAGGACCAGGAGAGTGCAGGGTTAGAGAGGGAGTCACATCGGAGACACACAGGGCCACTTACCAAACAGGGTCTGTTTGGTGAAGTCTGAAAAGAGAAAGCATCGCGATGTAGAAGGAAGAGAGGATCGAGAGGCAGAGCCCTAGCACGACGTAAACGCTGGCGGCAGCCGGATCCGGCGGCCGTGATGAATGGCCTTCGCCTGCGCTTTGTTTAGGTTTCCCACGAGCGCCGTTAATGCGCAGCTACTGGTTATTTTCATTCGCCTCGCACTTTTTCCGTTTATATCTCCCTTCCCAGCGACTCCTTCCAGCCACGCATCGGATATAAATTAGAGTTATCTGGAAAAACCAGCCTCCAAAACACTCCATCCCGACGGCGTGCGCAGGCATCCCTTCATCCCCACGCGGCAGAATAAAGCCTGAAATAGTCTGTAAAACCCCTTCCCAGTGCTTTCTATTCTATCCGGTCACAAATAAATGATATAATCCTCATATAAAGTGGGCTTCGGTGCCGGGCGGTGAATATCACCGACAAAAGTAATAAGGACTTGGGGGCTCTGAATCTAATGCAGAGAAAAAAGTTCATCGGGGTGACGGATTTCTCTTTAAAGCAAACGGTTATCGCCCGTATCTGATGCAAAAACACAATTTAAAGATTCGGTAACCGCTAGGTTATACGTACTTAAATACGCTCCTGTCCCCAGGGGCCGGCACCATCTCCATCTCGGTCTTAGAAAGCGTAAAGCTTGACGCGCTGCCACCATTTTCAGATCCCGAACTGCGATCAATACACACACAATTATTACAATCTGAATGAGGGGGGCAGCAGCCCCAACACCCCTTCCCGAGGGGGCAATTAACTCGCTAAATGATACCCCCACAACCACAAGAAAAGTTCTCTACCCACCCAAATCCTGCATGCCATGATCTTACTCTCCACATGGTACTTACTGCTCCGCCGGCTTCCTCACAGTCTGAGCTTGTACTTCATTATTAGTAAGGAAGAGGTTGGTGCGCACAGGAGGAGATGGCAGGGAAGCCGGTGGCGAGGGGGGTACAATGCATACTCCAGGAACGCTGGCCTCTTGGATGGCAGGGGCCATAGGCAAGTCGTTGTTAATTAGGGGCTTTTCTGACGAAGCAGCTGAGTTAATTTTTGCCCAAACCTCAGCGCTGTTCCCCAGCGAACGCCTCGATCTCCGGACCTCTTCAACCCCTAACGAGTTTTTCCTGCGGTCCTTGCGAGATGCGCCGGACGATTCCTCGCTGTCTTCATCCTCGTGTTTCAAAGCGTTCTGCGTAGTGATCAGGGAACGTTGCATCAGTCAAAGAAACACAGACGCAGCAAAGTATGCGAATCTGTACGCTTACCTACCTGCCGGGCACTCAAAGGGTTAACAATAAAAAGGCTATCACACGAGGTTGCCTCGGAACGCAATGCGGCTGCGCATCCGGCTCTAATGCCTTCATTATAGTTGCACGCTCATTAGCATAGGAATTATGCCGCTGAAGAGGTGTATGATATTAATGTTACTATATGAGATATTATGTTACTATGCGATATTACATTACTATATGTTCCTATGCGTGATATGTTACTATGTGATATTACGTTACTATATGTTACTATGCGTGATATGTTAAAATGTGATATTACGTTACTATATGAGATATTATGTTACTATGTGATATTACGTTACTATATGTTACTATGCGTGATATGTTAAAATGTGATATTACGTTACTATGCGTGATATATTAAAATGTGATATTACGTTACTATATGTTACTATATGAGATATTATGTTACTATGTGATATTACGTTACTATATGTTACTAAGCGTGATATTATGTCACTATGCGTGAGATATTATGTTACACGGAAGCCTATCTGTAATGGGAATACAGGAAAAACTAGCCCATGTTCATACCCTGACAAAGATGTGACGCGAGGCCGGCGGTAACATGGTGTTCTGGATCTGCGTGTTAGACACGGTAACATGTTATCGCTCTGGGGAAGGGGTGTAAACGCAGATGAAACGTTTAATCTCAGATCTACATGTCCATGCCGGAGAAAAATATTTTTTGTAAGAGCGACCGAGTGCTTCTAGATTACTAGGTAATGTCTCAGTAATAACCTGAACCCCAAAGTACCAGTCTGTGGGATCAAGCAGAAGAGTTCTGCATTAAACTTGGTGACAGATTGCTATATTACAGAGATTCGGTGATGGCGTTCCTGACACACGAGACGTCACCGGCATCTAGATCTGAACTGACCTCGTACACAGCGAGACGCCGCTTCAGGTCCGGGTCGGTCCCCTTGTTGTTCAAATGGCGTTGAATTATCTTTTCCATCCCTTGCGCTTCTAGACAATCCGTGACATCGTAGAAGGAGTCCTGATCGGGAAGAGCTGCTAGAGTCTGAACAAACAAAGGACCACGTTAGCGGTGAAAGGCTAGCAGCCCCTAACCCCGACACACAGTCCCGACAAGTGTTACGAGAAGCCAAATCCCCCCCCCCCCCCCGGCTCACTCACCTTGTTAATGAGAGTCATGGAGAAGATCAGCAGTTCCGAGTCGGCCCCATTCTTCTCTTCCAGAATTTCTATCAGGTTGGACCACGGTTTGGTAACTGGATAAGAGAGTGGAATATTCAGCGGCGGAGGACCCGTGAGCCAACTCCCCGACACATCATGGCTCGGAAAGAAAAACAGATACCAAACTCTGGATATAGTGGCCCCTTGCCTATTGTTTTGCCCCCCAAACGCTTACCTCTAGTATGATCTACAGTGTTCACGGCCTTGATTAGAAGTGGAGCATTCGTGTCGGCATACTCAACAAACACAATGAGAAGCTTCAGAGCCGTCTTCACCACAAGCCGGTACTGAGAGAGAGAAAAGACACGCACCGTGACCTATCCACGCCGACCCACACATCGCGGATAAGACTGGGGTCGCCCTCATCAGCGCCGACGGGAAGAGACCCGGGCCATGCGGTGAGACACACCGTGCGACTCGCGCTAAGCTCACCGGACTGCCGCAGAGAGTGTAGAGCCACTGCACCGTCTCGTTGTGATTGATGACGCCGTTCATTCCATCCACAAACAGCATGATCTGACTCAGAGCTGCAAGAACAAAGTGCCATCAGATACGAGAGCGTGAAGAGCAGTCTAGGACGCCGCAGGAGGAATGGCTTTTATCAGTCAGTGAGTCTCCCCAGGAGATGATGGAGAGTGAGAGGGGTCAGGGCAGCATTATGTGAGCCTTCAGTCCCGTGTGCGTTAAGATGCGGGGAGGGCGCGCAGACACGGCTCCGGTTATACAGACCTCGCAGGATGTAGTTCTGATAGTTCTGGTCAGCCTCGGCCCCCACTTTTATCAGGCATGTTAAACCCTCCGAGTTCACAAACTCCGGAACGAGGTCCTTGTCTTCCTGCAGAATAGAACTAGAAGTCAGTGTCGCCAGCGAGCGGGGCGCTCAATAATATCCCCGTCCGAGCAGAGCCTACAGCCCACTGCTCCGACAACGCAGTGACCGCAGAGCAATCCCCCAAGAGAGCGCAGCACGGGAAACAGCCTGCGGGCCGTTAGAAAGAGACAGCGGCTCGAACGTCCAATATTCCCTTGGCTTCCAGATCAGGACGTGGCAGCGAGAGATCATTGCCGAGCTGCAGCGACTTACAGGATCGCATGACGCTCTTACGGCTTTAACCTAATGCTGTCCGGAAGCGCATCTCCCATGGGTTTTGGATGTCAACTCCCACAATTCTTGGACAGCCGGAGATCTGTGCATCACTAATGTAACTGCGAGCCGATCCCTTTATATATCGTCCCTAACAGGCGATAATTTGAATAAACACTCAGGAGCCGACAGCCACCGAGTAATGCATCCTTTGCAAAACGTCGTTAACATCCCCGGCAGGCGTTAAAACCCTGGACATCTGGAGTTTGTGAAGTTTCCTAAAAGCAGACGGACCCCGGGAATGCAGACGGACCCCGGGAATGCAGACGGACCCCGGGAATGCAGACGGACCCCCCCTGCCACAGAGCCAAATCCCACCTGAAAAAGCTGCTTGAGTGAGAAGAGCGACCGCCGCAGCTCCGGCCCGTTGGAGTTGTACAACTTTTCTGCGGAAAGAAAAAGGACGTTTAATCGTTTAATGCCACAGTGGCCGATTTCCATCCCAGAATCCTTCCCTCCTCAACAAGCTCCACCTCCCTGCCGAGGGCCGGTGCTTCCCCCCCCATCCCATTAAAGTGCCCCATATTGTTTGTCCGTTTCCTAGACAACGCCCGGAATGAGTGCGGGGGGGGGGGGGGTCTCTCCTTACCGAGAATGCTGTGGACCCTCACTGAGAGCTGCGTGCGGAGGATGAGGGTGGGCCGCCGGCCTTTGCTGCAAAGAAGAAGACACAGTTTTAGGCGCATGTTAGGAGGGCAGTGCCCGGTGCGGAGGGGCAGCCGGTCACCATTCTCACGCCGGCAGCTCACACCGACGTCTGGGAGGGTATCGGCTGGGTACGGGGGCCGTGTACATTAAAACAAGGGGGCCGGGGGAAGCTGGGAGGATTCTGCCCACCATCGGGGTCTATACACTAGAGCGGACAGGAGTCTCCTGTAGGTTAATTAACCCCTTCCAGAGGCAGAATGTGTAAAGTGTCACAAAACTTGAAATCTAGTGAGGAAAAGGGCAAATTAGATAACATGAATAGAACAGAAATGTACTTTATGACAGGGGACCTGCGCAGGCTCCCTTTAGTGCTGCCCATGCGTGATGTCACAGCCTCAGGAGCCGGCAGAGGTGATGTGACATCATACGTTATCCCGGTAACACAGCGGCATTTATCAAAGAGAGTGGGGGGGGGGGGCGGCCAGAACATTCGGAACGAAGTCAGCAAGATCGTCTCAGTACCAGACTCCGTGGGGAGGGAGGAATGTTGGCAACAACAACCCGAAAATCTGTATCCAGCCCAAGAGAATAAAGACAGAATATTTACAGCGAAACGCGTTAGGAGAGCAGATCCCGACAGCCTGGGGGGGGGGGCAGATCCCGACAGCCTGGGGGGGGCAGATCCCGACAGCCTGGGGGGGGGCAGATCCCGACAGCCTGGGGGGGGGGGCAGATGCCCGATCGCCTGGGGGGGGAGAGATCCGCGACAGCCTGGGGGGGGGGGGCAGATCCCGACAGCCTGGGGGGGGGGGGCAGATCCCCGACTAGCCTGGGGGGGGGGCAGATGCGCCGCACAAGCCTGGGGGGGTGGGCAGAGTCCCGATTTTCAGCCTGGGGGGGCAGATCCCGAGCAGCCTGGGGGGGCCAGATCCGCCGAACAGCCTGGGGGGGGGGCAGATTCCGACAGCCGGGGGGGGGGCAGATCCCGACACAGCCTGGGGGGGGGCAGATCCCGACAGCCTGGGGGGGGGGCAGATCCCGACAGCCGGGGGGGGCCAGATCCCGACAGCCGGGGGGGGAGATCCCGAACAGCCGGGGGGGGGGAGATCCCGCCGCCCCCAGCCGGGGGGGGGGGGTTAGGGATACAAAAACAAACTATTAATGGATTACTTGATGAAACCATAAAAGTTTGCTGGGGCAGCAGAAGTCATCAGCCTTAGAGAGACGCGGGCCGAGCGCAGCCTCAGCTCACTTCCAGTGCCGCCTCCTAGTGCGGACAGACATACAGCCGGCACGGGGGCCGCCAGCGAAGCAAGAGGGTGAAAGGGCAGAGGAAGGAACAATGGCGGGGTGAAACTAGAACAGACCGAGGCGTTGGGACCCCCGGGAGCCCAGAAGAGAGCCAGCAGCTGGCTGGGGGGAATAAATGCAGAGTAAACCCTGTCTTAGAGGTGGATTCATTTTTCCTGCCATCGATGTCGTGGAACAAGCTCTGCCGCCGCAGCCCGGGGACGTTCTGATGTAATAACGCAGGAACGGACACCGCGCATGCGCTTTCCTACCAATACATGCCAGAATGGCCTCCTCTAGCGCGGTACGAGTGGGGATTACAGTGTAACAGCTGAAGAGGAGCAGCTTCTTTAGTGTCACACGGTTTGGTTGGCGGCATGCGCAGGGTTAAGGGGCCGTGGCCGGCTCGTCTTGCATACTCTTGGCCGAGTCTCCGGGGCAGCGGCTTCCCACAGTGACTCAAACCTTCTAAGAATACCGCCGACGGCAGAGGGGGAAATGACTCAGAGCGGGGGGCAGCTCGTCCCCGACGACAGGAGTACTGCCCCCTCTCACTGACACCGCGGGGCGCCAGGTAGAGGCCCCTCCGGGCACGGCGGGCCACCAGGTAGAGCCCTCCCCCTCTGGGCACAGCGGACCACCAGGTAGAGCCCCCCCCCTGGGCACAGCAGGCCACCAGGTAGAGCCCCCCCACAAAGGTACACAGTGGGTTATCAGCCATTCAGTAGGATGGACGCGGGACCCTCTGGCGCTGGCTACCAGTAGAGGAGGTAAGATGCCTTAGTCCACCTTTGGGCGCGAACGTCTGCGTCACACGGAAGGGGATGTCCCCGGAATGGTGGCCAGAGAAGCCACATGCAGCACATGCGCGTGTGAAAGGCCCCCCGCGCGTGTGAAAGGCCCCCCGCGCGTGTGAAAGGCCCCCCGCGCGTGTGAAAGGCCCCCCGCGCGTGTGAAAGGCCCCCCGCGCGTGTGAAAGGCCCCCCGCGCGTGTGAAAGGCCCCCCGCGC
>VKOC01000004.1:6383688-6396016 GCA_009364415.1 Spea multiplicata | reverse complement strand
TATGTGAATAATATTTCTCCTCTCACCGAGCGTATGTATGTGAATAATATTTCTCCTCTCGCCGAGTGTATGTATGTGAATAATATTTCTCCTCGCGCTGGGCGTATGTATGTGAATAATATTTCTCCTTGCGCTGGGCATATGTATGTGAATAATATTTCTCCTCGTGCCGGGCGTATGTATGTGAATAATATTTCTCCTCTCGCTGAGCGTATGTATGTGAATAATATTTCTCCTTGCGCTGGGCGTATGTATGTAAATAATATTTCTCCTCGCGCCGGGGGTATGTATGTGAATAATATTTCTCCTCTCGCCGAGCGTATGTATGTGAATAATATTTCTCCTCGCGCTGGGCGTATGTATGTGAATAATATTTCTCCTCGCGCCGGGGGTACGTATGTGAATAGTATGTCTCTGTTCCATGATTACAGAAGTTGGAGCACATGCAGGAGGCGTGCCGTGATGCCTGTACATTCCTACAGAATGCCATTAAGAACCTGAATGCTGGCGCTCTGCCAGACAGGGCCGAGGTGAGTGACTACATTCATTAACCTCTACCAGTCGCACCGACCTGCAAGATGTATTTCACTGCAGCCTGTGGGGGGCGCTGTGTCTTTGTCTCTAGGAAGCCAATCGACTCCTGAAGAAATTTGGGCAGCTGATGAGGACGGTGTTAGAAGACACTCGATTGGTGAAGCTGCAGACAGAGGGTGGAGCTATCCTTGCACGGCTGAGGAAGGAGGAGTCATGTGTCGCGGTCACTGAGGATTATAGGTGAGTGCCGAGCACTCGCGTGTTTGTGAACCTAGATGTGTACGAATATAAACGTGCATGCGCCGGTAGTTAGTTTGTGGCCCCTGCGGGTTCCTTTATGAATATATGAAATGTTACACACCGCGTGGGGGGGGGCGATGGATAGTGGGAAGCGGATGCTCTTCCCTGTCATTAATGCGCTCGCCCCCTGCGTTCCTCCCTCTCTAGTCAAACATGCCATTCCCGTTTGGTCACCGACTGTAAATGTGTCGTCTGTGTTTGCACTTCCCAGGGCTGTGTGTTTGGGGGCCGGTGACGAGCCCCTGTGAGAGGGCGGCAGGACCGAGCCGCGTGCCCCTCTGTGCGCAACATTATCACAAATAACCCCGTTTTTATTTTATATTCAGGGTTTTAAACAAAATAAGCGGGTCTGTTATAAATCCTCCCGGTGAGATAAAGGTTAGCGTGAGTCGCGGTGGCCCCGCTCGGTGTAGTCACCCCGCCATGCTGGCATCTATGTCTGTGCGGAGTATCTGACGTCTCTTGGTGTCGCTGTGCTAGGGACGCGGTGGACGCGGCTGCCGAGCTGTATAATCGAGTGGACGAGGACGTTCACAGCCTCGCTCGGCTATCCAACAAGCGCATTCAGGACATGGAGCTGGTGATGGAGTTTGAGGCCTTCGAGGAGAGGTTTCAGGAGGTGAGGATGTCGGGCCGATGTCTTTCTGCCGGTCTGAGGTTTGTATAAAAGGTGCCGTAAGATCCTGAGTCTTTGTGATCTGCAGATCAGCGGCTGGATTGAGAACGTTGGGGAGCGCTTACTAAGTGAGTGCGGTGTTACGGAGGACTCTCTGGAAGTGGCCATCCAGGCGCAGAGACGCTTCCAGGAGTTTGATGGTGTGGCGTGTGTAAGTACCCCAGGGGCCGCCGCCTGGCTAGTGAAACGTTGAGAGAGACCTCGTTTTCTGTAAATGCAGAGAGTGTTGCGCTTCTCGCCTCGTTGGCCTCTTTTTCACCCGTATCGTGTTTGGTTGGTAGGAATACTGCAGACGGGGGCAGGAGATCCTGAAGTCCATGGAGAGGTGGGAGAGCCTCTCGTCCCCGGACTTCCAGAAGTACAGATGGAGGCTGCAGAAGTACAGAGAGAGACTTTGGGGTTTCTGCGCGCGGTTGGAGGAATCCCGCAGCAGGCTAGCGAAGACGCTGCGGCTCTATCAGTTCTTTGACAAGGTCAGTGGCAAACACACACAGCTATGATTAGCAGCTCATAACACGACGTCCCGGCCGTTATCGCCCGCTGGCCTCGGAGCCTGGGGTTTGTGTATTCATGGTCCTGTCTCTGGCCCTGAGAGCGGACGCTGGCCGGAGGTCTGTATGTCTTCTTCATCATGCGGTTTACGAGCTCGTCGGGGATAACCCTGTGACTGCCAGACGGATGTAATAAGGGTTGAAACGGACGTCGTCCATAAGGTGTATTATATTGTTTTATGAATGTCTGCCCCGGATGTCACGGGACGCCTCTGTATTGCGTGTCTTCTGCCTGTAGCATGCGTGTTTTCTGCGCTCCCCGTGTCTGGGATAAGGAAATGTTCCCTCTGCTGGCCAGAGCTGGTAAGGCATGTAACATGTTACATGTAACTTTAGCCTGTTTAATAGAGTAGAAATGAGACGGGGATTAGGATTAATCTCTCTCACGCTCTATAAATATTTCCCTACCTTCTGGGCCGACCACTTCTGCTTCCGCATCTTCTTCGTTTATCTTCTTCCTCATCTCCCGGACATACCCCAGCGGGAACTTGTGTCATCCTCACCCCGAATGGAGTATCCCACCGGGTTATGTCTGCAGAGATGAAGATAGAACGAAGAAGATAGAGGAAGCGGAAGTGATCGGCAGAGAAGGAAACATTTAGAGAGCGTGAGAGTGTGAATGAGAGTGAATGAGAGTGTGAGTGAATGTGGGGTTCTGGCCTAGTGTTCGGGGCTTCGTACGAATTGTTGAATTTACCAGAATTTGCAATTTACACTGCAAGTCTGTTATTTCCTGGCGTCTGTTTCTCTTGGACCTGTGAACCCCAATTACTGTGAATTATTAGTGTCTTTCGTGCCCTTTAGGGTGAGAACTCTATAGAATGTTCCCTGCGTGTGGCGGCTCGGCGTGATGGGCTCAGTGACACTCAGCAGTTTAGTTAATAGGCGCAGAGATAGATTGTGATATCGAGGGGCTGGTTCATGGACACCGTGGGGTAATTCCATGTAGAATATCCTCCCAGGGGGCTGCTTCTGGGGCAGATTGAAGGAGTGCCTCGGGATGCTCCAGGAAAGAGGGGGGCTGCGCTGCAGCTGTCCTGTGGGCAGGTGTTGGACTTTCTGCTGTCCCCACGGGGAAATGGCACGTAAAGGGGGCCGTGGATGGAGCGTCGGGGTGGGTCACGCTATACGCAGCGCTTTATACCCCGGATAGTGTATTCTGATGCCAGCGCCTGTTACTCCAGTGTCTATTGAGCTCCCCTTCCCCCTCTCGCAGACTTCAGACCATCCCCCAGCAGTCCTTTCTCTTGGTCCAGGGGCTGCCCATCTGCTCGGCTGCCTCACATTTGCTTGTGAATAGCTGGGCTTGGCAGGGTGCAGGCGGCGGGCGCCGGCCCCTCAGTCCTCTCGCCGGCCATGAGAAGAGAAGCATTAGCCGCGGCGCTCTGAGACATGCTGTCCACCGACACACAGGTACGGAAGGGACCGTCCGAGAGAGTGTGTGAGGGCTGTGCGTGTAGAGAGGAGCAGGTGAATCGCGGAGACCTCGTGAGCAAAACTTTTCTTTAATTTCTGGTGTTTTTAGTTTAATGAAATTCTGTTTGCTGGAGATTTGGGTTGAATGTAAGAGATTTCAGCAGCCGGTGGGATCGTCTAATAATCTCATTGTGAAGATCTGATGGAGCGTCCCACCGGAACCTGAGACGAACAAACACCCACAGCACAGGTGTGAACTGAACCCAAGAGCTTACAGTCTGCTTATCATAAATTCCAAATGCCACTGGGTGGGTGGGTGTGTGTGTTAGTGCAGGTGGCTGAGGGTGTTGGGGGTGGAATGCTCTTTCAGACACGGAGCAGTAAAAGCAAAATAGTCATTCATCTGCGGGAGAAGCTTCAGCGCAACCCCCTCTCCGTGGTCCTGTTTTTGCTCCACCGTTTTAAAACCATACGCAAAGTATAAGTGAGTTTACAGGGGTGTCCGGTAACGCGGTGGGACCGGAATCTGACGGCCGCATAGTGTTTGGGGTGCCTTAGCGGGCTGTTACCTGCCATGTGCTATATGATGGCCATGCTGTATCTGAAATGCCCATTATCTATGCAAGGGTTAAGCCTCAGGAGGATCTAAGTGTAAGCTCTTTGGGCCAGGGACTTCCTTTCCTAATGTATTTCTAATCCTGTGAACTATCGCTGTGTTTGCAGACCGTGCGTTATAATTTGCCTGTATAGGTAAGTCTTACTATGTATGCCAAGTGCTCAGAATTGCCCTCTGGGTGGTTATTTGCCCCGTAGCCGCAGCGGGTTGGCAGATAATGGAGGTAGGGAATGGGGGGGCCGTGCGTGGTGCGGGGAGGTACGGGTTTGTGTGTCCTGGGTCTTTGGAAACATCTCAGACCCCTTGATTGGGATTGAATGTGGAGATTGTAGACGCGGCCCCCCGGAGTCGGATCTGTGGTTTAGGTGACAGGGTAGAGGCGCATCCTTCTCTGTGAATCCTATCCGGGCTTCTTTAGCCCTTTGATGTTCTTCCTGTCGTTTTCGGCAGCAGGGGGGTCTATAAGACGGCTCTATTCATTCGGGAGAAATATGTGCCGGACCCAAATCCTGGCTCTCCTGAATTGCCCCGAATCTGAGATCCCGTCTTCCCCTTTCAGGACCTCCGCGTGCGCTAATTCCTTTCAGCCGAATTAAAATTCCAGCCGCCAAGCGCCTGAATCGTCCTCTATCCCCGAGCATTTCTCGCTGAGCCGGAACCGGGCCGTGCCGGGCATCGAGTACCCGTCCAAGTCTGCCCCCCGCTTCAAGGAGAGTAATGTTACGGCTGCGGGGTCTCCACCTGTGTCTTCTCCCCGTACCTGTCCGTACGTCGGGCGATGGGTGTCGGGACTGATATCCCGGGACTGTCGCAGCTGCTACGGGTGTCTTTTCTTTGGCCTCATTCATTCTGTGGCCTCCGCTCACCCCGACGCTGAATGGGAATGAAAAGGATGCGCATCTGTCTCATTCTATGAGCAGATGTGATCGCCATACAAGAGGGCCGCTGGGGGCAATTATGTAGTCAGTCACTGAAGTTTAATTGCCCCGGAACAAACTTCAGCCCAGTCCTGCCGGGTCCGTGCAATGTAGCATTTACTGCCATCGCTATATATGTTTATAATACAGTATACAGTCTTATCTGCCCTGCTGCCGGCCCCTCCGGAGAAATATCCAGAAGACACACGGTTACACCATGCGATTGAGGGGAGGGGGCGTAGCGGGGCCGCGGGGGCGCTCTGTGTGTATCTAACGCTGATACTGGAGCAGCCATTGTCATTCCAAGCTATTATTCATTGTCTGGTGAGTGGGAATAGACCCGGCCGTGTCACCTCATTCATTACACGCACATCGCGGCAGCAATGCGGAGCCCCCCCGTCAACAATCAGCCATTTCACAGAAATACTATTATTGATTTATATATCGCTTTCAGAAACAAAAAGCCAAGTGCGGCTCGCACGCTTTAAGTGGAAGGCTTGTGATATATATATGTATGTATATATATATTGTGTGTGCAGAGACTACCCTGTAAGAGCTGCTTTCTGTGACCCCCGATCCCGTATTGTGGGGGGACGCAGCAGGTACGTGGAAGCGCTGCTCCTGAGAACAGCCCCTGCTGTGTCCTCCAGTGCCCGGCTGGGGCATATAAAGGTTTGCTTTGTTTTCTTTCTGTCCTAACTTGTTGGATGAACACCAAACTTTCCAGTGTCAGCCAATATTGTTGGTGATAAATCTTATTCACAAAACATCCCGCTGTACCTCGTTCTTTCCAGTTCTTTATCGCTGCCTTTCAGTGATGCAGATCTGTGTCTCGTGTCTATCGTTTGCATGATGATTGTGTGTTTTTTGTTGTTTAGGCGTATGAATGGGCCCTGGAAGGAATGCGCCGCCTTGCCTCCATCAGCCTGGATGACTGTAATTCCCCCGATCTGTGCGGCGGCGCCATCGAGGGTCTGGAGAGGTACCAAGCGCAGCACCCTGAGATCAGGGAGAAGAAGTTCGAGGAAATGAGGGAGCTGGCGTGTGAACTGAAGAGCGAAAAAGGTGCCAAGCAGTGGAGGTTTGCGTGGTCCAAGTGCCAGGAGGCCCGACATGTTTTTGAAAAGAAGCTGGAGGCTGCACTAAGGACAAAAAGGGCATTATCTGCCGAGCGGAGATCTGCGGGCTCCGGTGCACCGAGGAGGCACTCGGATAGCACAGAGGAGAAGGACAGCAACGTGTCATATTTCCATAGCCAGCTACTGAGCCCCCCACCCTACTCCAGGGAGAGGAAGCCGGGGCAGGTACTCGGTAACCGACCAGAGCTTGCGGATGACCAAGCCCCATTTAAAAGCAGCCCTTTGCCCTCTGCTGGCTCTGTGTTGGCGCCGGCCTTCAGGGCACGAAAAATGTCGCTGCAGAGCATCCCTGGGGAAGATCTTCCCTTAGAATTCCTCCCCCATCAACCAGCCAGCTCCTCCACACCCAGCGCCCCCGCTCGGCCGATCACCAGGCACGTGCTGCGGAAGGCACAAAGTTTTGACCTCCCTTGCAGTGAAGGAGGAACTTACGGGTGCCAGCGGAGGCTGAGTGAGCCCACCAGACATGGCAACACCGGCGTTTTCATCAAAGGCCTGGAAGTGAGTAGCACCGAGTTAGTAGACCGTCCCTGCGGCCCCCGCCAGCCGCTGCCGGTGGACTGGTCATCTGAACGACTCCATGGTGAACGGAGGAGCAGCGTCTCGTCCGCGGAGGGAAGGAGCTGCAGCAGGTAAGGGGCTTCTGTGTGAAACGCACGTGTTTTGTTTACAAGGATCATAAATGCCACGGGGACTCGAGTCTTTCTTTCTGAAAGGGATAGCTGGGATTTCAGGAATCTGGACGCGTCTGCCTCTTTCTTTAGTGTCAAAATCAAATGATTCTGGAAACGGTTTGAAAGCTACCAGCGATGGTTGGGCAATGTCTGCAGACCATACCTGCCGCTTTCCCGTCCATGAGAGCTTCAGTCCTGGGTGGCCCCGGTTCCATTCAGAAAATTTCAAAGTGTTTGACAAAGGGTGACGGTAAACTTAGTGCCAAAAAGGGCTGGATGACCAAATTCACACGTCCCAAATGTGGCCTTGTAGCCCCCAAACAACCCGACATGTGGGGTATCGCTGTACTCAGTAACCCGTTCCCTGCGTCGTTCTTTATCTGCTCTTCTCTTACAGTAAACTCCGGCACATTATCGATGAGATGGTCACCACGGAGAGAGAGTATGTGCGGTCGCTGTGGTACATCAGCGAGAATTACTTCCCGGAAATGGAGAGATTGGACCTGCCTCAGGACCTCCGCGGGAAGAGGGGCATCATTTTCGGGAACCTAGAGAAGCTTCGGGATTTCCACAGTCAGTACTTTCTAAAGGAGCTTGAGAGCTGCTGCAACCATCCGCTGAGAGTCAGCCACTGCTTCCTCCGACACGTAAGCCACAGCCGCCCCAAACCATGTGAAAATCGTGGAAAATCACTCTTTTCTTACATTTCAGAGACTTTCCAAATGTGGCGTTAGTGGGGATGTTGGGGATTTCTGTAACACCCCACCCTGTGATCTGCCCCGATATGCATTAAGAATTAATGGCATCTAATAAATAAGTCTTCAGCTTAGCTGATAAATTCAAAATTCTTTGTTAAAATCTGATGGCTCAGAAATATTCAGCGATTTGATGTTTGTTGGATGCCTTTTACTAGATGTTTTTAATTCCTCTTTTTCCTCCTCTTCTGTAGAAAGATCAGTTTGGGATGTACGCTTTATACAGCAAGAACAAGCCTCGGTCAGACGCGTTACTTGCCAGCCACGGGAACGTATTTTTCAAGGTAACCGGAGGGAAACAAAGTCATCACCTGGAGGTCGAGGGATATCTCTGCTTGACATGCAGTGCCTCTTCATTGATGGTTCACGGTCTTTAGGCTTCTGCCGCTCTATAATCATAAAATATCATTCATTCTCTTACTCCGTCAGTCAATTTGCTTTGACGCCGTTTGACTAAACTTGGGAAATCTGTGTGTTTTATCAGAACAAGCAGCACCAACTGGGAGACAAGATGGACCTCGCCTCGTATCTGCTGAAGCCCATTCAGAGGATGAGCAAGTACGCCTTACTACTGAAGGACCTGATCAAGGAGTGCGAGGAGGCCCAAGAGCAGGAGCTCGTTTACCTGCGAGCCGCCGAGGAAATGGTGAAGTTTCAGCTCCGCCACGGGAACGACCTGCTAGCCATGGACGCCATCAGAGACTGCGATGTAAGTGCGGCAAACTGAAGGCCTGGGTCGGCCACTTGCCTTGTGTGTTAAACATCTACCACCTCTGCTGAGATTCAGTTCCTTTTTTTCTGGAAATATTCGGGCTTTGCTAGACTTGAATTGAGCAGAATAAGTCGCACTCTGTGTTTCGTTTGCCGTTGTGCTTCATGTCTCCTTTGTTTTTTGGGAAACAGGTAAATTTGAAGGAACAGGGGCAGCTGGTGAGACAGGATGAATTCACTGTCTGGCTGGGGCGAAAGAAATGCCAGAGACACGTCTTCCTTTTCGAGGATCTCATTTTATTCAGCAAACCCAAGAGAATAGAGGGTGGGCTCGACGTCTTCATTTACAAACGCTCCTTTAAAGTAAGAAAAACATTATAGCGCGAGAGAGGCAGACGCGCCCAAGCGCCGCGGCCGATCCACCGGGTGAATCGCATGTCGTCAGGGATTCTGCTCTAATGCATTTTATGAATTGCAGACGGCAGACATTGGGCTGACGGAGAATTCCGGTGACAGCGGATTGCGGTTTGAAATCTGGTTCCGGAGGCGTAAATCCAGCGATACCTACATCCTACAGTCCAACAGCCCGGAAACCAAACAGGCCTGGACGGGGGACATTGCCAAAATCCTGTGGCAGCAGGCGACCCGCAATAAAGGTGACATTCGCTTGGCATAGGGAGCTAGCTGTATAATTACTGGAAATACTGTGTGTCGCGCTGAGCGTGAGCTGACCGGCTTTGGTGTAGAAAATCATTTTATAGGAAACGCTTAAAATGCCTTCTAAAGACCAGGGCTGGCGCTCAACCAACGTGGCTGTCATTTGGAGTCGAAGCATGGTACGTAGGACAGTCGTCTGGTTTATATAGAAGACGAGTATATAATCCCGCAGGTAACACAATCATGAAACTGGTCCTCCATAGACAAAGCTTCCAGCGCGCTCATCGTACAGCCGCAGGGGACGGCATCATCTTTAGGTTTGGTCGACATGAAGGCTCTTCCTGAAGAGCTTGGAGTCGGGATGGCATGTGTGGAGACGGAAACTTTGGAAATCTTTAAGGCCTGACTCTTGGACACCAGACTGTCAACGCAGCAGGAGAAAGTCCCTGGAGGCACACCGGGTTCAGGAGCTACACCAGCACCAGATCAAGAGAAGATTCCAGAACAATGAAGAATCATTGACTGGCTGTGACTTTTCATCAGTACCCACCGTTGTCCCCGAGAGACCCTGTCTAGCTAACAGCCCCATCTCACCTGCCGGCAGCCAGATTCGGGTATCCAGATGTAGGATGGACAAAAGGACCTTCTTCAATCAACCGACAAAGGCTTTTGCACTCTTATCATCCGAATAACTGGACGCGGGGGTGGGGGGAATACCGTAGACGCCAGACATGGGAAAGAGCATCAGAGGCTGCCGGGTGACGTTTTGGAAACAGGGACGGAAAACAGCATCAGCCCTTCATGTATCCCCGAATAGCGACACGCTTGTCCAGCAGCAGACGATTGCCGTAAGATGTTCCAGGCTTTAAGTGAATCGGTTCCTCCGGTTTCTCAGATGTGCCGCCACGATTGTCACACAGGATCTTGACGTTTTGATGAGGATGATGATACAGACTGCTCGACAGCCTTACCAACTGACGAGGGTTCTCAATATCTATGTGCATGAAGGCCTCTTCCTCGAAAAGCCACTCACTGGACCAACTTCCAGTGAAAGAAACTGTTGGAAACCACCTCGATCCACCAAGGCGCATGGAACCCATGGAACGTTGATCATGTCCTCCTGCAGTCTTGTAAGCAGCTCCCTTTAAGGTCCACTCAGGGACCCACAAGTAAGAGAACCCCTATTGCTCCCAGCCACCCAACCGAGGGCAGAGGAAAGGGCACAGAGAGAGAAGAGCTCTCGCTTATCATAAAGCGCAAACACAGAGGAAGAAGCTGGTGTTTTGGGGTTACTGCTCTGCCTATAATAATAATAATAAAAATAATAATACGGCGCTCGTCTCCTTACCTGTGCTACCAGAGATAAAAACAGGTTTTTTTGGAAGTGTTTGGTAAATTAGGTTTTATTTGGTTATTAAATGGCGGTGCTGCCGTGGTGTGAGCTCCTCACGCTCCCGTTCCTTTGTAAAAGTAGTTGTTGTTTTTCACGCAGAGATCCGCATGCAGGAGATGGTATCCATGGGAGTTGGGAACAAGCCATTCCTGGACATAAAGCCAAGTGATGCAGCGATAAATAACAGAGCCATTGATTACATCATGAAGGGCAGAGGTATGATGTAATGATCCGTACTTGGAATAAGTGCGTTGACCTGCCTGGGATCAGGGTGCAGTGTGTTACTGAATATTATTTTTGTTTGGTTTTAGGAGCACGAACAAGGGCCTCCATTGCAGTGTCTCTATTTGACCACTCCGATCCTTACAAAAGGAGTCAAGCGTCCAGTGCTGGCAGCTCTACACCGGCACCTAGCGGACCCTCTTCTGCTTCTTTACTGGGACCCCTGAACCTCCACATGTACATCAATCAAACACTCCTTCCGGGCATCCTTCCTTCCAACAGGTCGTTTGAGACCAGCATTTGTCTTGAAGAAGACGAGTTGGAGAATGAGACGAGTAGCAGCCAGCCCTCCATGAGTGAGTGCATCACTTCTCTGTAGCCTCGCGTAGCGACGGTGCTCATCACATGGTGGCCGTTATGGATCTAATGGTTGAGCTGTCTCTTTCCTTCAGCCACCGAGAGCTCGGGGTCGTCGCAGTGCGTGTCGGGCGCTGGATCCAGCGGCTCTGACAGTGGATGTGTGTCCAGTATACCTCAGGACAGCCTGTCAGAAGACGCTGCTTCTCCTTGTCATGCGTCTTCACCGTATTCTCTCCAGGAAACAAAGAATCGTTCCAGCCTGAGGTCTCCAAATGTGGAAAAATCGAGGTTTCCTAACCGGCAATACATTTCTGCGGTAAGAACGTATTTTAACTTCCAGCTTAGAAGTAATTGCAGAGGTGCAGGGAGAAGGGAACTGAATCAGAGAGGCAAAGGTTTCCACATCTGGCCCATGTCTGCTTAATGCTTGTCTGTTGCTTAATTTCTCCTTTATCCTTTGCAAAGTAATTCACTTAAATGAGTACTAACTACTTAAAAATAACACTTTCCATGAAACAGTAAAGCAGTGTATTTGTAGCGGGATGGGATAGGTGTCGGGAGCGGCATGGGATAAGGGTGTCCGGTAACGATGGGATAGTTTGTCGGTAGCGGGATGGGATAGGTGTTGGTGTCGGGAGCGGGATGGATAAGGTGTCGGGAGCGGCAAAATGGGATACGGTGTCGGGAGCGGCATGGGATAGGTGTCGGGGAGCGGGAATAGGTGTCGGAGTCGGGATAGGGGTGTCGGTGGCGGGATGGAGATAGGTGTTGGTCAGGTGGGAGTAGGTGTCGGGAGCGGGATGTGGATAGGTGTTGGTAGCGGGATGGATATGTTGGTCAGGGAGCGGCATGGGATAGGTTGTGGCGAGCGGGATAGGTGTTCCGGGAGCGGGTGGGATCAGGTTTGTGGTAAGCGGATGGGATATGGTGTCGGGAGCGGCATGGGGATAGGTGTGTAGCGTGATGGATAGGTGTTGGGTAGCGGATGGGATAGGTTGTCGGGGAGCGGATGGGATAGGTGTCGGAGGATGGGATAGGTGTCGGGAGCGGCATGGGATAGGTGTCGGGAGCGGCATGGGATAGGTGTCTTGCATCGCGTGTCCCTCAGGAGTGACCCTGCGTGTATTTGTTCAGTGGGGGGGGAATACTAACCGCTCATTTTTCTCCCCAGAACACAAGCCACATTTCCCCAAGTCCTTCCACTATAGTGTGAGCTCCTCCTAACCTGCGCACTCAAGTAAGTGAAACTTTCCCATAGGGCTGCAACTAACGATTATTTTCATAATCGATTAGTTGGCCGGATAAAAAAAATGAATGTACATTTTTCATGAATTTAAAATAACTTAATAGACAAATGATGTTAAATACAAACAGCAGAATAAAAAAAACTTGATAAAATGCATTTCT
>VKOC01000004.1:6361238-6383588 GCA_009364415.1 Spea multiplicata | reverse complement strand
TACAGTTTATTGGGGTGTATGGGGGTGATTACCTCAGTGTACAGTATTCTGGGGTGTATGGAGTGTAATTACCTCAGTGTAAAGTATATCGGGATATATGGGGGTAAATACCTCAGTGTATAGCATATCGGGGTATTATATTACATTATGTATATATATATATATAATTATATATATATATATATATATATATATATATTACATCACTGTACTGTTTATTGGGGTGTTTTGGAGGTATATGCCTCAGTGTACAGTATTTTGGGATGGATGGGGGTAATTACCTCAGTATATAGCATACTGGGGTATACATATATTGGGGTAAGTACCTCATTATACAGTATATTGGGATATATGTGGGTAATTACCTCAGTGTACAGTTTATTGGGGTGTATGTGGGTAATTACCTCAGTGTACAGTTTATTGGGGTGTATGGGGGTAATTACTTCAGTGCACAGGATATTAAGGTGGATGGAGGTTATTAGTATTACCTCAGTGCATAGCATACTGGGGTATATATTGGGGTAAATACCTCAGTGTACAGTATATTGTGCTATAAGGGGGGTAGTTACCTCAGTGTACAGCATATTGTGCTGTATGGGGGGGGTAATTACCTCAGTGTACAGTATATTGAGGCTTGTGGGGGTAATAACCTTAGAGTATAATATACCAGCTGGTGAAAGGAATAAATACCCCACTGTACAGCATACTGGGGTATATATATATTGCGGTGAGTACCTTAGTGTACAGTATATTGGCATTTGAAGCTGATAATTACCTCAGTTTAGCGTGACAGTATCTGAGGTATACAGGGTCACCGGGTCACAGTGCTCTGGGTGTAATACTCGGTTTGTACAATAGTCCAGGAATCTGTTTTCGACGAGTAGAATAGCCCAGGGGCAGTTTTCAGGGGGCTCGGTACCCGAGGGGCAATTTTCGGGGGGCTCTGAGGCGCTTTGTGTTTCCTGCAGTTTGGCGTTTGGCCTCCAGGGGGCAGCAGACGCCGTTGGCGGGAACAGCCCGCTCCGGAATTGGAGGTAGTTTGTCTCACGCCGCTCTCCGTCCTTGTAGTTCTTTCAGCTGCACTTTGCCCCGGTCGTTTCTAGTTATCGACCGGTTAACGCTCACCTATCTTCCTGTCAGGGCTCCGAACCATGGCATCCAGCGGCTCCATCCAGATCCCAAGGCGCCTGCCCCTGCTGCTGACACAGGAGGGGGTGCTTCTGCCTGGCTCCACCATGCGGACCAGTGTGGACACCCCCGGGAACATGGAACTGGTGCGCAGCAGGCTGCTGAGGGGAACCTCGCTCAAGAGCACCATTATCGGGGTTATACCCAACACAAGCGACCCAGCCACTGACACCGAGGAGCTACCTGCCCTGCACAGGTGACAGGGGGCACGGGGAGACTGGCAGGGGCAAGAAGACAGTGACAGGTGGCAGGGCAGTGTGACAGGATACGAGAACAGTATAGGCAAGGACAGGAAAGAGTGACAGGTGAGAGGGCGGTCTTATGATAGGGGTACAAGAACAATATAGGTGACACAGGAAGTGGAGTAAGAGGGCAGACGGGGGGCAAGAAGATGACAGGTGAGAGGGCAGTGTGATGAGTGACAGGTGAGTGTTGGGGGTAAGAAGACAGTGACAGGTGAGTGTTGGGGGTAAGAAGACAGTGACAGGTGAGTGATGGGGTTAAGAAGACAGTGACAGGTGAGTGATGGATGTAAGAAGACAGTGACAGGTGAGTGATGGGGTTAAGAAGACAGTGACAGGTGAGTGATGGAGGTAAGAAGACAGTGACAGGTGAGTGATGGAGGTTAGAAGACAGTGACAGGTGAGAGGGCAGTGTGATGAGTAACAGATGAGTGATGGAGGTAAGAAGACATTGACAGGTGAGAGGGCAGTTTTATTAGGTATAGGGGTAAGAAAGACTGGTGAGAGGGCAGTCTGCAAAGGGAAGGAGGGCACAAGGACAGGTGACATGGCAAGGTGCCAGGATAGAAGAAGTTGAGTATTTATCTGAGTTAATACCCGAGTCAAGTCCCACAACGGTGCTCCACTGAAATAATGAGCTAAAAATACATGATAGACAATTTATTTAACAAGAACAGAGAGATTGCCTCCAGCCTTTCTCGCATCAAACCCATGATAAGTGGTTCAAACAACCTTATACGTGTATCTTTTCCTCAAGGATACCGCCACGTGACTATTAAATGTTAAAATGTGATGTCTGGCAGGTAAGGAGTTCCTCTCCTCCATGTGGCCGTGTTTCTTCCCAGGACAGCCATGCTATTCTATAAGCGATAGTTTTCATCTGATTAAAGAATTGGACGTGACCGAGGACTTTGCGAATGGACGTAAAATATGTTTAATGGTATGACATGCCTCTGTCACCTAACTAAAATCCAGGCAAGGAGGTCACAGCAACTAAGCAACACAAACACATAACAACACGTTGACTTGTCCAAATCACCGGCACAATCTATAGATTAGGTCGCTGTTCAGTTGGCTAAATCTTTTCGCCTCCTGAACTCCGGCCTTTTACCTCTTTCCAAATTGGCGCCTTATCAGGTGCTGTCTCTTACGGAGTTCTTCAACCTTTTTCACTGACCTTCAGTGTTTTAATCTTATCTGTTCTGCTATGCAAGGCACAGAGCAAGCTGGTAAGAATGTCATCTTTATACGGGTCGGGTAATGTCTCCTTGTGATGCCGCAAATATCCGGTGTAAACGGTGGGGACTGCATTTACTCCAGCATTGGGCTAATTGTCTCATTTCTTCTTTCCCGGCAGGATCGGCACAGCAGCTCTGGCGGTCCAGGTCGTGGGCAGTAACTGGCCCAAGCCTCATTTCACTCTGCTGGTCACGGGCCTTTGCCGATTCCAGGTGGCGGAGATCTTGACGGAGAGACCTTATCCCATTGCAGTGGTTGAGCAGTTAGACCGGCTGGAGCAGCTGAGCAGTAAAGCTGAATTCAAGGAAGCTTTGGGGGGTTTGTCAGAGCAGTTTTACAAGTACGCTATGCAGGTTCGTGGGCTTCTTCATCCCTGCATGCCTGTACTGTACAGATTGTGTCTGCCAGTTAGTGCTCCGCATAAACCATATGGGGTTCTGTCTAATGATTAGTTGAAGCTAGTCCTGGTGCCATGTTTTGCTTTTCTCACTGAGTCAGGAGTAGGTGGGATTCTTGTATTTTTAAGGCAAGTCTCCATAATTTGACAATAACTGTTCAATCCATTCAGGAAGTAAATGAGAAACTCTGACACGTGTGCCAATACTGCAAATGCCTGAAATCTACTTTTATATAAATCATTTTATTCAGTTTACTCATTTATTTTTGGATACAGTATAAATTGTCATATTTGACTTTATAATTGAAGGTGCAGTTTTTGATATAATTGAAGAAGTGATTGCTCGGTTTGCGCCGCATTGTGTCTTACGTGTCCTGCCTTTGTTGCCCTAGCTGGTGGACATGCTGGATAACTCCGTCCCTGCCGTAGCCAAGCTAAAGCGTTTATTAAATAACCTGCCCCGGGAGCTGCTGCCGGACGTCCTGACGTCTATAATCCGGACGACGAATGAAGAAAAACTCCAGGTCAGAGGACAGACTTACTCTTTGCATCGTTTTATGTGTAAATTTTCTTTGGTTAAAAATGAGGCAATCGTCATAGCAACCGATCAGCTTTTCCCACTGATCCCTCCACTATTGTCAGTGTATATCAAATAGATATTTATACAGAACTCTTGTTTGTTAATTATGCATAATGTAATCTTTCTTTTCTTCTTTCAGATTTTGGATGCTGTTAGTCTAGAAGAACGTTTTAAAGTGACCATCCCACTGTTACTGAGACAAATCGAAGGATTAAAACTCTTGCAAAAGACTCGAAACCCCAAACTGGACGAGGATAAAAGGGTTTGTTGGATTAACAATGCAAGCATTTAACCCTTACCGTTAAAATCCCGTTTATGACAGCAGCAGCTCTGTCCTCTGACCTCTCAGTTGCTTCTCAACTAGTTAACCAAGTTAAGACTGAGCTTGGTTAACTTGGTTAAGACTGAGCCAACTTGTACAGCTCCTCGTCTGTTCGCACACTGATAGAATCAGACAAGTTCCGTTTGGCAGCGGCAGTTTGAGTGGCAGTGTCCGTGGAGTCGGCTATCAGTATGTCATGTGAAGTGGTCAATTTGGGCTTCCCTTTTTAAATTTAATGGAGTCAAGTGGCTTCCTGGCTTGATCTCTTTTCTGTGAGTTTGATTTTAGTCTAGATGAGTTTCTTTTCATAGCAACTTATTATCAGTAGAGTTGAGTAACTGTGATAGAGATGGCAGTCAAGCTCACTTTAGTCAGTAAACCTGCTTCACGTTGTCAGCCAACTCAGTTGTATTGACTTGTAAAATGTGACACAACTCACTTATCTACCCTGAAAGTTCCCGATGCAATGCGTATAGAATAGGTTGGATAATAACTGTTCTGTCCCCTTTTTAATGTACTGAGTGATATACTTTTCTGAATTATCTCTAGGTGGTAGCAATACGGCCCCTGAGGAAAATCGGCGGAATTGGTGGAAAGCAGTTTTCCCTGGAAAACACGGAAGATGAGGAGGAAGATTCAGATGACATCATCCTCCTGGAGAAAAAAATCAAATCCTCAAGCATGCCTGAGCAAGCCCTGAAAGTCTGCGTAAAGGAAATAAAAAGGTAAAAGCTTTACACCCCGCGTGGAGATATCAGGCTTCTCCCGCTCTGTAAAGAGCACCTGTGTTTTTGCTTGCCAGGTGAACATATAACAGGCTGTGATAACTGTGTCCTCCGCCAGCAAACGGACCTGATTTTTTCTCTTGTGCCTTTGGGATGTGTTAATGGAATAGCTGGGTAATCACACAAACCCAGCTGTGGGAATACGACCTGGGTATGGCAGGCTTAGTATGTGTGTGGGCAGCCTTTAGATGCCAACGGGTGATTACAATAAGATGAAATTCAGTATAAGCCTGCGACAGTGGGGAGAGAACAGAAGGTCAAAAAGATTAACACCACCCAGGGATGTGTGATAAAACGGATACAGTAACAATAAACCGGTGGGAGCGCTTCAAGCGTCATTAACATCAACAGGGTAAATTAGCAAAAAAAATGTATAAATATCATACATATTGTAAAATAGTCCAAGTCCATAAAATGTACAAAGTAATTTTAGAAATGCCGTAAATAAGATGTACAGTGACCTTGTAACTACCCAGAAGAGAACCGTTCCTTCACCTTGTAAAGAGTGTGTATAATAATTAGTACAATAAACAGCAGGGAGAGTAATTGATTCACATGATACCCTTCTAGGCTGAAGAAAATGCCCCAGTCCATGCCTGAGTATGCCTTAACAAGGAACTATTTGGAGCTGATGTCTGAACTGCCATGGAGTAAAAGCACGACAGGTCAGTGTGTGGCTGCTCCTGACTCTCCTGACTCTTAGGGGCTCCGTGCCCCTAAGACACGGTGGAGTCTTACGATTGAGTGTTTTTTCCGCATCCCTCCTGCCATTGAAATGTCCGAAGGGAAACTAGGTGGTGATATTTTATTTTGGTACTGAACATTTCAGCTATTCTTAGAGTTTTAGGGGCTCTGTCTCTGATAATTCTTTCTTTGTGTTCTAAGTATTTTCCCATAAAAGTTGTTTCCTTTCTCCAGCCTGTGTGTGTCCAGATATCTCGTGTCAGCCATCAGAGCTGATGTTATTTAAGGAACCTTGCAAGGTCTACCAGCATTGCGAGGCACATTAGGGAGGGATGTTCTTTCCATGCTAATATAGTGAAACTCCAACCATCTCAGGTAGGGCAAGAACCAAACCTAGAAATTTCCCCAGCCTTATACCCTCCCGTGTTTTTTTTCTGCCCTATCAGAGATGGAAAAGGAGTTCTTTATTATTTTTACGCAGGCACCTTTGAAAAGCTGCGGCGCGTTTTACCGACTGGCAGCATACCCCCGGTGTCAGGAGTTACCTTGAGACCCCATGGCACAACCTACCCTTCTGAAGTGTATCCCCACTCCACTTCCAGCAGGGGCTGGGCTTGTGCCAACCACAAGATGGTGACGGGCATCCGTTTGAGCCTCTGCAGGAAACGTCTTTCAGATTCCTCCCATGACTTTTGTGACATCTCCAGTGTAACGACTGCCAGGAATGGCAAGGAAAAATGACAATTCTACATAGAATTCATTTTCCTTGCTTATGTTCTGGCAGCCCTTGTTCCCACCTAACAGAACTGATATTTTGCATTACCATCTGGTATGTATTTTTAATTACATAGATAGGCATAGGGGGTGATTTTACAGTTTAGGAGATGAGCGAGGCAAATAAATTCTCGGTAAGTAGGTTTTCTTTGTGCATATTATTCGTGCCTTGAAGTTGCCAGAAGGTGGCAGTGTAAGGTAAGAGTGATTTTATTATAGCCTTATTGACAGATTCGGCGCGGTATTCACATTTCCGTGTCAGCGTGCCAGAAAAGCAAGTCTTCAGATCTGCCCATTAGTGTTTTTTTTATGCATTTGGCTTCTCATCATTAATCTGTTCAGCAGAGAAACCTAGAAGGTGGCCGCGTTCGCACTTACTAAGGAACGCACAGAACTCAGCGCTGCCACAGATTAGGACCCTGTCTACCCTTTTAGATGTGTGTGTATATATATATATATATATATATATATATATATATATATATATATATATATATATATATAAAACAGAGAATCACTATGAAGACATTCTGGCAGAAGGGTCCTGCTGTGGGTGTATGGCTTTGCCTTCAGGCAGATAAAGTAGTCTGTAGTGAAGACCTTTAAAGCGCGTTATAAATCTGTAGTACTAGTAGTAGCAACGTTTGTTATGTGTGCTTCTAGTAGCAGTTAGGCAGACTGAGTGGGAATTCCCTGTTAAATTATACATAAATATATTGAACGCCAGCTCCTAAATTATTACATATGGCTAGTGAAACATTAAGCATGGGACCTATGGCTGGGAACGCGATTCTTAGCGGCCCGTGTGATCCTTCCTGAAGTAGTCACACATTGTAATCGTTACCAGCTGCCTAAATATACGACTAGTCTGTGGCTAGCACTGGCCCTTAGGCTGCTGCTTGTGTGTTGTTGTGTGCTGTGGCCAGATGACTGGTGTGATTGTTGTCTGAATTCCTGGGCTGCCTCGGCCTGTGGGTGGATCACACGCTGCATACAGGCTTACATTATTAACTGACCTCCGGGGATTGGCATGGACTCTTCTTTTGTTCATGTGGTGACCCGTCTTGTACTCATCAGCCAAGTTAGCGTGTGATGCCACATGTCCCGAAGGGGTTAACGGTGCCTTGTATAATGTTGGGGTTGTAGACCAATGTAGAATGTGAGCTTTACTGTTTAAAGCATGAGAGATGCATAGTGCTGAAAGGGTTAATACTGAGTATTTAAAGTACAGCCACGGAGACAATGGTCGGGGGGGGGGGGCTTAGATCTCATGTTTGGCTTGGTTCAAGGGATGCTTAGAGACCCACTGTATATTCCCTTAACTCCTTAGGTGCCACAGGGTGAGCTATACATGCAAACCAGGAGTGGGAAAGGCATCTGGAATGACAACGCTAGACGCGAGATTAGTATGGCGTGTATCCGCACTATTTGGGTTCAAACGTTCCCAAATAAAATCAGAGCGGAGCGGGAAGCAGAAAACTTGGGGGCGCGCCAAGTCATTGTTTTTGCAAAGTAAAGAATAACCTTTTAACCACACAGAGAGGCTCAATCCTCGCAGCGGAATAACACAGATTCCCAGGGGAAAGTCTGACATTCCAGCCATGTGATACGGCTGAAGTCCCACCGCCTCGCCTTCATACTCCAAAAGTGCTCTGCCCACTAACGATGTCAAAACACATATGAATGCACTAACTATGAGATCCGGCCCAAGTAGGCGCCTGTCGTCAGTCCCGTGTAATAAAAGTAAAATGTAACAGAATACATTCCAAAAAAATAAACAGAGAATTAAGTAAAAAAACAAACAAAACTCTTTTAGTACTCATAACGTACATAGAGAAGTGTAAGAAACTATCATTATGAGAAGTGTTTTATATATATAATGAGCAAATGCTGCTACTTTGGGCAAAACTTTGGGAAATGGCCTGTATTGTGGGGGCAGTCATTGCGCTTGGTACTTGGGCTGTATCGTGACTCTGAATCTCTTTCAGATCGCCTGGATATCCGAGCGGCCCGGATCCTGTTGGATAATGATCATTATGCCATGGCCAAGCTGAAGAAGAGAGTTCTGGAGTACCTGGCAGTTAGACAGCTGAAGAACAACCTGAAAGGGCCAATTCTTTGCTTTGTAGGGCCCCCGGGAGTGGGTAAAACCAGCGTTGGAAGGTCCATAGCAAAAACCTTGGGCAGAGAATTCCACAGGATTGCGTTAGGAGGAGTTTGCGATCAATCGGATATCCGAGGACACAGGCGAGATCCTTTTCTCTAACGCATTGTATCCTCTGTGTATATGCGGGGTGCCACTCGCTGTGTTTTGTTTACCCCATCCACGCACTTTCTATTGTGCGCCGGTTCCTGCCTTATAATGTATACAGGAACCTAGGCAGATGCAGGGCAGAGCCATATGCTAAGCACCACTAATTAACTTAACGGTAGCCGTTGTAAATGTGCTCCCTAGCAGAATCCTGGAACATGTTCCCTTTCATCCGCTGGTTTGTGGATTTTATCTTTGCTTTTGTTAAACCAAAGTGACGGATATAAAAGGACCAAAAGGGCCAAAAGTTGGAATGTGTAGGGTGTTGGTTTTGCAGCTGTCGGTGTGCTGCACGTGTTAATGAACAGCAGTGCAGAAAGTGACGTGTCTAATAATGTCTTTATTGGAAAGTAAACATTCCGGGCAGATTTAATATCTGTTTTACAAATCTTTTTGTCTGGGGAATGTTCCTTTTTCACAAACACAGCATTTTGTTCAGCAGAATACTACTTTTGTATAAACCACGGAGAGATAAGCGTTTTAAATCAGGAATTCCCATCCTGCCCTTCACAGCTGAACCTTTAGCAGATGGCGATATCGCTAGTCCTCTCTACTTGTCAGGGGGCCGCAGTAAACTTCCTCCCACCCCAGGGAAACTTATCACACCTCTGATATCTGTGACTACCTGCGCTGTCCTGGGGAACCTCTTAATCTGTGTCTTTAACAATGTAGAAGTTCCCATTGTGGCCCCGTTTAGGCATTAACGCCCCCATGGCAATGATAGAGTTAAAGAGCATATCACGTTCAAACCCCTTAATACCATGCAGTGCTATATGAAGGCCCGAAACACAAACACATTCGTCTCATTCACCTGTGTACTTGTTTTCCAGGCGTACCTATGTGGGCAGTATGCCAGGCCGTATAATCAATGGGTTAAAGATCGTTGGGGTCAATAACCCCG
Organism: Spea multiplicata; assembly: GCA_009364415.1. Lineage (NCBI taxonomy): Eukaryota > Metazoa > Chordata > Amphibia > Anura > Pelobatidae > Spea > Spea multiplicata. The sequence continues at coordinate 6,374,165 of VKOC01000004.1, read as the reverse complement.
TCTTCCTCCTGGATGAAGTTGACAAACTGGGGAAAAGTCTCCAAGGGGACCCAGCCGCAGCTCTCTTAGAGGTAAACTCCCCCAATCCTGGGGCCATTTCCTTAGTTATTTTATATATTTATTATATATATATATATAAAAATGTATTTTTATTTTTTTGTTAAAAACAGAAACGTGGTAGCTCTGTGAGTTTGCATAAAATATTCCTAATAACTGTGCCGGGGACTATAAATCCAATATCACATTTTATTTATTTTGACAATGCCACCTCATCGTTATCGTCACAAATCCCGAGCAATTGCAGGGAAATTCTCGCAGGGAATGTCATCGATATAGCGGAACCGGGTTACATGTAAGGAACCTACAACATTTCAACACCTGCTGGGACCGGCTATATGTTTGTGTGTGAAACAGCAGAGCAAACGCAGAAGAACCGTGGCCAAAGCACACGATCTTTATTATTTTTATTTATAAGGGACTCGTTTTGGAGCAAAAACTGGCTGGAAATTCCACAGTTTATGGCGCAGCTTAAGAGCCGTTGTAAAAAGCTAGAAAATTACGAGGTGGTCGCACGTGAAGAAAAAAAAAACTATTTTGGCCAACATAACAGAAGAATTCACATGAAAAACAAGAAACCCTTAATGGGTTCACAGCTGTTAATCCTTGTGGGGCAGCGAGAATAATATTCCATAAATAATATTCCATAAATAATGTTCCATAAGCGTTTTGGTGTGGGCATCAGAGATTATTCCATGTATTGTAACGATACGGTAGCAGCCATGAGCCCTGAGCTCTCCTAGAAGACATAAAAAGTGAAACCGGTTAAAATACCATTTTCTTCGTGTTGTCCGGTGAAAGAGCGAGTATTGCCGGGAGGTCGGCCGCTGGCGGAAAATGGAATTTCTGATTTCTTGGAGGGGGCGTTCGTTAGCAGAGACCTCGTGAAGCTTGTCCCGTACGCTTCGCGGAGCCGACTGCCACGTGATTTCTAAACAGGAGAATTATTTCGACCTCGTGATGCTGCGAGCGATTCCACGTTGTTTGTTGGAAGGAGATTCTCCTGGTTTCTCTACTGCTAGGGGAGATGGGGGCTTTATAATCCCCCGGAGCTGGGAAGAGGGATCACGTTATGTACAGAAATCGCTCGGAAAGCCCGATCCTTGCATGTGAGGGGAGAGAGGCTACATTTGAATTATATATATATTATAGATTATCCTTCATGATGTTCAAACTGTGCCTAACCTTTGACAGCGTGGTCTTTGTGCCTGGGGTAATTTGGCCCCTGGAGGGTAGCCTTGCTGAGGTCACTGTTGAGAAGAATAACCCTTTGTTTGCTGCTGTATTTGAGCTGCGGTAGAAGCGGCCATAAGGTTTAGCGTGACCCCAGGAGGCCCTCGGATCAGCAGCTGGCCGTAAATGATCTCACGATGTCCTCTGCCCTCCATCCCATTCATGGATCAGCCGATCTGCAGAAAAGGCGTGGGTATTAGGGACACGTGGAGCGCATAAGCCAAACGTTGCCCCTTCTGGTAACACTCATCGTGCCTTTTCCCAAACATTTCTGGCATTTATAACTTGCCGGTGGAACGCTGATGCTTCTACTCTTGCCCCTGATGGACCGGCTGAGAGTGTTGCACGCTGTAAATAAACTGGCTATTCACAGCGGGTATAGGTTGCCTTAATGACAATGGCTTATTACTGCGGCATACAGGAATATCACTATATAGGATGTATTTATGTGTTCATATGGAGGTTACCGCTAATCTGGCCCCGTGACAATGCGGGCGCATGGCTGAGTATACTGTCAGCTGCCCCATGTGACTTCTGCGCTTTATTTCTTCTTTAGAGGGACATGATATCACGGCTCAGATCCCAACGGAATCTAATACCCTGCCTCTGAATTATACAGGACGGATGTATTTGCAACACTGTAGTTAGCCGTGTTTTGAATAATGTATACAATGTATACAGAGGTTTGTGTATTCCGACACGGAGATCCTGCGCGGTCTGCTACACGCATTCGTAATAAGCGTAGATTTGAGGCTGCAGGAAAGTAAAATTATAAACCTACACTATTAACGCAAAACTAAAAAACCCCGGCGTGGAACGAAATAATCAGTTTTATTAACGTAAAACGCAAAAACACCTCGGGAGGGGCGATATCTGTCGTGTGATCGCGTGCCGCCCCCCCGCAGGATGTGTACGCCTCGGCGCGTGACAGATCGCCGAATGCCCCTTACTTCCTGTCCTCCAAGTCTTTAAGGAAAACAAAACTCCTTCCTGTTCCCAAGCCCCGAGGAACAACTGGGGGACTTGTGTTCTAATTTTAGGTGACCTTTCTTTTCCTCTCGGGGAAGGACGGGGCAGTCTCAGCCGTCCGAACGGATCGCGCATGGAGCTTGAGTTGTTTCCCGTAGGGCCCAGCTGGTTGCTGCTAACTATTCATTTGGTGGCACAAATACACTTTTACTTTATCCCCCAAGCTGGCGTACTGGTGGCCCCTGGCGTACATGCCCTGCTTTATACTGGGCTGTAAACTGGATTTATTTGGTTTGGAAGACTTGCTCCATGTTTTTAAGATGTATTTGGGAACCAGGATCCCCCGGGTCAGTCTGTGGGTGCACAGAACCCCTTGCAAGTTCTTTGGGCGGCACTTCAAACAGCGAAAGTCTGGACATGGGTTTAGATGCTTCGATAAATTTAAGAAGGCGTTTGGAAAATTAACTGGTTACATTTGCAGCCTTTTTTTAATTAAACATTTAGCGCACCCTGGCAAGGATCCCTCCCTTGAAGGAAATTAAAATGAAGCGAGTGTGTGGGAAAACAGGGCCGGTCGGTCTGGCTTATGGTGGCAGATTCTGTGTCTATTCCTTTTTAGTATCATTTACTGGAGTTGGTATAATATCAGCTCTGGATGGCAGCCGCTGACCTGGATCGCCCTGTCTAGTGTATTATTTTAATAGAATATTATGCTAAATAATTCAGTTTACATGGCAGACCCGGCTGACGTTCGTAGCCGGCTTGATTTTTTATTTTAATGTGATCTGCTGATGTCTGGCTGCTGGGAATGTCATGGGATGAGGAGCTTTTATTTGGTGGTGGGTGGGATTCTTTATCCTGGTCCTATAACTACCGGTCTGTGTGGTTTTATGTGCTGGGAATATAGTTTCCCAGTTATTTGTTTCTTAAGGTTCTAAGCTGCTCAAGTATACAGTAGCCCTCTTCTCTGCGTACTCAGGTTCTAGGATGCTCTTGTATACAGTGACCCTGTTCTCTGCGTCCTCAGGTTCTAGGATGCTCTTGTATACAGTGAACATGTTCTCTGCGTCCTCAGGTTCTAGCCGTCCTCAGTTCTGGACTGCTCTTGTATACAGTGACCCTGTTCTCTGCGTCCTCAGGTTCTAGGCAGTTTTTTTATACAGTGACCCTGTTCTCTGCGTCCTCAGGTTCTAGGCAGGTTCTGCGATGGGCAGCAGCTGGAACATCTCATTGTTCCCCTGTCGGATCCCCAGTATCCGGATCAGCCCCTGTTTCTAGATTCCCACAGGTTAATGCAGCGCAGCTGAAATCTGATAATCCGTCATATTATTGTAAGTTGGCCGCGCTCTTTGTTATGAAATCGGAATACTATTTTGCTTGAATGACCCCGCCGTCCACATTCCAGTAGTGACCCTGTTCTCTGGGCTTTAGGTGAGAGCAGCTGCGAGGTTACAGTGGATTGAAGTCTGCGTCCTCAGGTTCTCCGTCTGGCTTGGGGTGGGTGACAAATCGCGTTGGCGTAAAAGCCACGGTCTGTGAGCTTGGTACACAACTGGTAGAACGTGGCCGCCTCGAGGTCTGCGTGCGGGCTTATACCGAATGTGACTGTCCAGACCCCAGTATTCTTTCTCTCGTAACCACAGGTATTGCTATTAACATTTGATGCCTCTTTTGCGCAGGTCCTAGATCCAGAGCAGAACCACAGCTTCACTGACCACTACCTGAACGTTCCTTTCGACCTCTCCCAGGTCCTCTTTATAGCCACTGCCAACACAACTGCTACCGTCCCAGCGGCCCTTCTGGATAGAATGGAAGTACTAGAGGTTCCGGGTAAGTGCCAGCTGCCCTCTGTTTTGCGAGGCAGAATCCTCGGTCTGATATGCACCATGTAGGGTTAGACTGATCTTTATTTATTGTGGACCTAACCTGGCCATTTAATTAGAACTCCTACCTTTCTTAAGAATTCCCCGCTTGTTTTGGTGAATGGGGGTCTCTTGCATGTGTCTTTGGCTTGGCGTGTTCACGGAGGGGCAACGCGTGTCCTGTGTGTAACACGTAACCACGCTCTCTTCAGGGTACAGCCAAGAGGAGAAGATCGAGATTGCCCATAGACACCTGATCTCCAAGCAGCTGGCCCAGCACGGACTGACTCCAGAGCAGATCCAGATTCCCCAAGAAACTACGCTAGAAATTATCACCAGGTAATAAAACCCGATTACAAATATTACTTCGATCGCTAATACCCGGAGCCGGCGTGAATGAGCGAAGCAGTGCACTCTGGGGGATGTTTAATGTACACGGCATTAGCAGGGCCCACGGCAGCGAGGGACGTCTCACGATGGTTATTAATAAATGTCCGTACCATTCAGTGTATCTTTATTGTGACCGGTGAGAGATGCTTGCCTTTTTCGCGCAGGTACACCAGGGAAGCAGGGGTGCGCTCGCTGGAACGGAAATTTGGGGCCGTTTGCAGAGCTGTTGCCGTTAAAGTGGCAGAAGGACAACATCGTGAGCCCAAAACGGGGACGTCGTATGAAGTCGGCGCAGAAGGTCAGAATGTGATCAACGACCTAAATTTAAATGTTTATGGGGTGTTTAACCCTTCACGCACTACATGAAGCAGTGACATTGTCTTGTCCATCTTTCTTCTGTAATGCTTCGCTCATTAGCTTTTGAGGTGTAAAGGTAACGTGCTAAGCAATATCGTTAATGTTGAAACATAACCCGCGCATGCTAGGTCGGCCCTGGGCCGAAACACTTGAAAAAGACTTTTTGTGTGAAGCAGGCCCCTTGCTTGGTTTCAGGGTTTCGCTCCGGCACCTGGCAGATTTAATGCGCTCGTTTCCTGAGTGGCCGACGCGTTCTGCGTCCGTTTCTCACCTTCCCCGCACCTGTCTCCAACGCCGCACAGCTTAATGCCCCTTCTCAAAGGATTAATGTGCAGCCGCCGGGTGTTAGCCGTCGCTGTTATTACAGGGGAAATGATTTTATGACGCCTGCCGCTCTCCTAACTTTCACTAGCGTGGGGGAGCGATGGCTGCCGGCCCTTTTGATTGTACCTGCTGCTGTGCGTGTTGTATGTTTATTCACGCGCTCTGCATCCATTAGGATATCGGCACATCATCCGCCTGCTTACTCGCTGGGGAAAGCTTGCGCTCCGTTCAGTCCCTTCTCCTCTAACAAGTCTGGAAAGCATCTGACTGATGCTTTACTCACGGCTGTGAAACATTGTATGGAGGGTTTGTAAGGCGGACCCGGGTGACACTACCTCCAGTAAAAGCCGCGACTAGGCGTAGGACTGATGTTTTAATACGGCTTTTGTGATGTATGGCTGGGTTTGTTACACTTGTGTTTAGTGCTTTATGGGATGAGGCTGCTCCCTCCGCACAGTATGGAGGAAAGCGACTTCACTCCACAAACAAAGCGCTCGGCAGGGAAGGACAATACGTCCGCTTCCTGTCCATGTGGAGCATCCTCCGGCTCTCCGTCCGAGCCTAAAATAACAATGCCGAGGGAGCACCCCGAGAGGCTGCTGCGGGCTATTATCAGCCAGTCGCTCGTAGTCCCGGATCGAGGGCCGCATTCTGCCAAGCTTCGGCTCGATCAGCTGGTTGGATTCCTGTGGCCTTAGAGGGTTAAATCCATTAGACGTGGATACGCAATCCCGAGATCCTGTTTCCGGGCGCATTGTGTTACATTGCATCTGGACATAGCAAACCTTTACCTGCCCCAACATATTTCTGTTGCCCGAAATGCCCCGAGCTGACCGCCGAGGCGTAAGTGTGCCTGACCTTTGCGGGCTGCTGGCGCGGCCGGCCCGGGAACCTGATAGGCGTTGGCAGGACAGGCTGTATATCGCTTCACATGCCTGACATTCAGAATATTGGCAGGTTACGGGACCTCTTTAAAGGGGCAGCCGATCTCCCTCTTCCCTTTAACGCCGAGGTTACTTGCTGAGTTTGTAAAAGGACTCGGAAGTTAACTCCTTGTGCTCACAATGTGCCCGGTACAGATATCATACACTGGGGCCCTCAATGTGATGCCACCTGAGCAGCGTTTATTACCCGTCACCCCCAGCTGGGGCAGGTTCTACCTCCTCTCCTGAGCACAGGAGGTGCCGTTACCAGCCAGTCCTGTCACAGCTATGGGCAATAGGCATTAACACCGCGTGCACCAGTACATAGTAATCCCACCAGGCAGATATCTGTGTAGACTGTTATCCTGCGTGCTTTCAAGCCCCATGATCACGCCGGCTGCATTCAGATCAAAATAGCCCCATCGCTACTGCGTGCGCTCTAATGTGTATTATTTAAAGGCCATTTCTAGTTCAAATGAATGGGCCGTGAATGAATGTTGTTCCTGTACCTGACATAGCATGTGATTCCCAAACCTGCGCATGCTGCCCCCTTCTATAACATGCGCCTGATGTCACTAATTAAACAAAACCTGCCACGCAGAGTCTCCCTTTAACGGGGGTCTGTAAATGTTTATACGTGTTCACGTCTAACGTATCCTGCTGTTTAAGCGCATAAGATGAATGGAGATTGGTATTATTTAGGTAAATAATGTATGTCCCCTGGTACGCTGCGTAGGGGACCTGCGGGGATGAGTGTGGCCATTAGTTCTTTATAGACGTCACGTTCAGCTGATGAGGCAGTTCAGGTCCATCTCATTTATTGGTGTCGTTAATAATCCTCTCGCTGTCCCGTATGATTTTCTTATCGCAGAACCCAAGGCGAGTTTCCCAGAAGATCCCAAATCCGGAGCCATCACAGCGGATCTGGCATTGCCGCCGGAAATGCCGATTCTTATTGACCGCCATGCGTTGAAGGACATCCTTGGGCCTCCCATGTATGAGGTAGAGGTAAGAGGTCATGGAACTGACACGGAAATGTTGCTTTTTGCCTGGAGCCGCCATTTAATTTGAGCAGAAAAAGTAACCGTTGGTTAGCAGACCTGCCCACAGGCGCTTTGGTGTGATTACCAGATGAAAAACGTGTATTGTACACGTGTGTATGCTTCTGCGCTTTAAAGAGAGTCAGCTGCAGCCTGCGCGTTAACAGCTGCATCTGCCTTCATGTATAAGATGGGAGGGAATTTATTAAATTGTGGCCGACGCTGGCAAACCTTCCGACAGCTCAAAGTTATTTTGGGTTTCTGGGACAAATGACCGGGAACGTATTGTGTGAACGGCAGAAATAACCTGCGTGGTTAGGCAGGTGGATGAAGTACAGGGACCTGCAATGTGATTGGCGAAGAGTTTATTTTGAGCCATTACGTTTTTGGGTTCAAACTACTCTCCTTTATCTTAACACAAAGTATTTTCCCTCCCTTTGCAGGTGTTTGAACGTCTGAGCCAGCCCGGTGTAGCTATTGGTTTGGCATGGACGCCTCTCGGGGGCGAGATCATGTTTGTGGAGGCGAGTCGCATGGATGGGGAAGGACAGCTCACCCTTACCGGACAGCTAGGGGATGTCATGAAAGAGTCGGCCCATCTGGCCATCAGCTGGCTGCGCAGCAATGCAAAGAAATACCAGCTCACTAACGGTACGTGGCGGCAGCGGCACGGCGGCTCGTTCCCCGACAGCGAGTTACGTTACCAGGCAGAGCTCAGGCTGTAAGGATGGGGAGAGAAGCGGCACGGCCTCCTCTGCAGCGCCTACGTTGGCTTCTATTCCAACAGGCTCTGTGGTGCAGTACAAAGTACAATAAATTACTTAACAAAACCTCAAATCACTGCACAACTGTAAGGATCAGCGATGGGCTGCAGCTTGTAAGCTCACACTTCCTGCGTCGTGGGAGGGAAGTCGCTCCCTTACACAGGAAGTCCAATCAGGCAGTGCCAGGATATAGTTATATGGCCTCCGTCAAGTTCAGCCTTTCAGGCGGTGAAAGCTGCATGAACGATGTGTGCTGGAGAGTAACGAGTAATAAGATTAATGTAACGTCGAGCGCTGTTCAAAAGAGAGAGTCGCACAAGAAACAATGATCCCCGTCTCTTTTATTCCTGGCAGCATCTGGAAGTTTTGATCTCCTTGACAACACAGACATCCATCTCCACTTCCCTGCTGGAGCCGTCACGAAAGATGGACCATCTGCAGGGGTCGCCATAGTAACGTGCCTGGCTTCTCTCTTCAGTGGCCGGTTGGTGTCCTCGGACGTGGCGATGACAGGCGAGATCACGCTGAGGGGACTCGTTCTCCCGGTGAGTAGGAGGATCCGAGCCCTTTAACAATCCGCAGGTCCGCGGGGTTGGTTTTATAGAGCGATTCATGGCGGTGTCCATCAGTGATCGATGCACCAGGAGGCTTGCGCAGGACAAGCGTCATCCTTCTCATTCATTCACAAGTAATTAGGACAAGAAGTTCTTGCTGGGAGACGCTCTGCAGAAACGGGAGTCATGGTTCCTTAATGCCCCGATTAGGGGCTAATCTGAGTCACAAGTCACTCTGTTTCTGTATTTATTGTTTTACCGCCCTATATAAAGACATTTAAATATCTCTTTAACAGCTGTAACATCCTACATGATAAATGAGTGACTCTTCTAGCACTGGTGGGGGCTGTAGATTAATCAGATACTGGACTGGAATTAGCACGATTTCTTTATACTTTCTATTGTAGATAATCATTCCGATCCATTTAGGGGCTATAATATTACTGTATTCTTTTGTACATTAATGATCCAAATTGGTTTTCTTAGGTTGGAGGAATCAAAGACAAAGTGCTCGCGGCTCACAGAGCCGGCCTCAAGCGGGTCATTATTCCCAAGCGCAACGACAAGGACCTGGAAGAAATTCCTCTTAACGTCAGACGCGACCTGAGCTTTGTGCTGGCGGACTCGTTGGACGACGTTCTAAACACAGCTTTCGACGGGGGGTTTTTATTAAAAACCCCACCTGAGCTCCTGGACAGTAAACTGTGAAACGCCTGCGCAGCGCCTCCTGTCTCGAGGGCTCTGCCAAAACACAGAGCGAGTCCTGCTCGATTCCGGAGAAGGCGACGTTCTGCGTAGATCGGTGCATTACTAGTACGGCACGAAGGGTAGGTTTAATTTAATGATCAACATGTTATATATTGTACTCAATGCACTGCGGCCTGCCAGGCGGCTACCCATCTGTGGCACTGCACCTCCCGGCCTGTTCTGAAGGTGGTAGTCATGCTACCCCGGCCCAGCTTGAAGTTGGCCGCTGTGTTTTAATCATACAGATTAATGTCCAAGTGGAATAAGTCACGAGTACAACCCCATTCCTTATCATACAACAGGCTGTTCTTAAGGAAAGCGCTCCAGCAGTATTCAGTGCCCTGTCTGTCTGCGGTACAAGCCGTCTTACACAGCCTGCCCAAGATCCAAAGAAAGAAATTAATCTTTCTGATTTAGATCCCTAATTTGACCTCTGGCCCTACATGAGGAATCTATAGGTCTATTGGCGGACGTCACATTAGTGCAAGCGATGATCAGAGTATCAGGGTTGGTTACTAGGAGAGTAGCGGGTTCTTAAATACATTGGGGGACCCTTTGTGCCCTGTTTTGATAGAATGATTGTTTGGCACTGGGGCCGGGATTAATATATTCCAATAGCATTTACCAATAGTTATAACCCCACTCTGCGTGATAGAAACACAGCCTCAGAACGAGCCTTGTGGTCTACGGCGTGCAGGAGGTAAAAGCTTCGCGTATTATGTTTTTTCTCTATTACCTGTAAATTGAGCACTTAATTTGTAAAATCCGCTTGCTATGTCTGGTATTTAATCTATGGATCATGCGCTATTCAAAAACAAAAAACACAGCACCATCATTCTAGCAAATAAATGTTACTTTCCCATTATGCGAGGTATCTTTACAGAACAAAGCACATGCTAGTCCCACGGTACAGATTTCCCACGGTCAGCCTCAGGGGTTTATTAGCCTGGTGACGTTAACTCGTGTAGATCCAGTACCATTGAGTCCTGCCCTTTAAATGCTGAAACGAGGAATGGGAATAGTAAAGTGTGGATGGGGGTCCTGCATTTATATTTTATATACGTGCAGACGGCCCGCCGCACCCGCTCACGTATCCCAAATACAAAAATATATATATATATCCGCTGGACGGACAAACGTGAGGCTTACGGCCGCGCGCAGGAGCTCATAAATCAGGAGAGAGAAAGCCTCTTCATTGCGGAAGCATTTCTTTTATTAATAGAACATGAGGCAGAGCTTGGGATACTCTTTGTATTCAATAACATCACGAGACCAAAAACATTTTTAAACAAGACAGGAGCTTTGCTATCCGAGACTCTAATCAGTAACTCGTCCAACGGTAAAATGAACCATCATCCTAACATTGTGCACCCGGGGGAGCCCTTACAGGGGTATTTAAAGCCCCTTTAAATACCCCGACCCGTATAAAGAAACAGGCAACGTGTAAGCGTTACAGTATTAAAGTCTGTATCTGACCAGTAAAGGGCATACACTGCAGACCACAGATGCACTCCCATCACCCCTAGCCACAACTGCCCTAAAACCAAGCAGCACAGGGGCATTTAAACTTGAGCTTTTTCTGAAGAAAAAAAAAAAGCCAAACAAATCCCATCCAGTACTGAACGATTACACAAAGTAAAGCCAAGAGCTGGTAGTTTGCCAAATAGACATTTAAACCACAATTATAAAAAGATGGAGAACGTCCCATTCCCCAGACAGCTCTTTAACAATATCTGCTTTCACTTATTCACAATGAATTCTTGCGCTACAAAAACAATTCCACCCTTTTTACTGAAACAGCCCAAAAACTATACTTACACCCGGAAGCAAATCGCAGAACGACACTTTGAAATATTTTCTTTCAAGACAAGACAAAAAAAACCCCGAGTGTTCCATAAACCAAACACTGTGTCGTCCAACAGTCATCCAGCAGGGTGGGGATGCGACTCCCTAAATACAGGGCTTACCATCGTCAATTAACTACAATTCCTACGATCCCTTAATGAGCAGGAATAGCCACATGTCACCCGTCATCCTCTAACTGCTACCAAAAATCAATCTCTTAGCTTTCCTCCAAATCGTACCGGAGAATAAAACAAAAAATAATAACATTTAACCCCAACGTATGCGTAGCAAACATGTACCCAAAATAACCATTACAGAAAAAGTCAAATTTATTGAATGAAAAACTAGAAGTTAATAAAAATTAGCAATACACTGAAAATGTACAGACAGCAGCAATGCTATATAGTGATGAGGGGCGCAGCGGCGTCACGCAGTGCACAGAGACGTCACGCCATGCACAAGGACATCATGCCGCGCACAATGGCTTCTCCGTCACAGGAGGGGAAGAAACACAAACTGGGTTTCACTGTACAAACTACAAACACAAATTCGGGATTATTTTACACGTTCATTTTTTGACTTTAATTATTTTTGATTTTTTTTTTTCTGGTAAAGATTTTCTGTTTAAATACAAAAGATGCCCAGCTTGGGTGCCTTTATACGTTTATATATCTCTCTCTCTCAGTGGTTTAGGAGTTTAAATATTAGTGTTTCTACATGCAACGTGCAGCCCCGGCTCTTGGGCTGCCTGTTTAATGGTAACTGGTGTGGGAGGGGGGATTTTGAACACTGGCCCTGGAAGTGTCTGAATACAGTCTCAGCACATGGAGATGGTCACGTTAATTCCCAAATTGCCATTTTCCGCAAAGAGCTGTGCAATGCTGGTATCAAAAACTAGGCAGTCACTGTTCATTATGGCCGTCGCAATTCCCTCGTGAATGGAGCGCGGCGTGGCTTCCCAAGTCAGCCTCCTCCGGTGGCCGTTTAGCTCCAGCCGGTAGGCGAAGTTCTCCGCTTGCTTGCGCGTTCCTATTAGTTGTACAATGGCAAAGAACTGTTGGTGCCCGTCGTATTTCTCCTGTTTCTCCAAGACCAACATGAAATGAAAGCCAAAGCACGACTGCATCATGACCCAGTCCACGGCACCAGGGAGATTAATGTCCGTAGCCAGAAAGACAATATCCTCTCCTTGTAACGTCGTTATGGACTTATGCTGATGCATTAGGTGGGGCATTACTGCATCCAGGGAGCCCTGCCATTTGCACGAAGCTCCGGGGCAGGGGCAGGAGTACGGTCTGAACTCGCACAGCTCCTCGTGATCCGCTTTTTCTGTGTGGGGTAAGGTTATCTCGCAGCCAGAACTGGCGTATTTGCAGGGGAAGAGAACGGAGTTGGCCACCTTCTCCATAGCCAGGTTACGGATGGAGCCCAGGGGGCCCCTGCAGGTCGGACAGCATGTGAGTTTGGGCCGGCAGTTGCTGCAGACGAGGTGGCCGCTTTGACACTGGAGGATCGGTGGCAGCACATAGTCGAAGCACACGGGGCATTCAAAGAGACTGGCCAAGTCATTGTTGGAGGCAGTGGTTCCCGTGAGGGCCGGTACTCGCTGCGATGGAGGACACTTGGAAGTACCAGTCGGGATGGCTGTAGCAGTCTGACGGCTCATTTCTGAAAGGAAGACGGGAAAAGCAATTAGTGTTAATGAAACGGCCGGAAAGGAGTAAACACAGAATGACAAACCATCATTAAACCGGAACCGCAAGCCCGGCACACCCGGACCATCAGTCTGAGCAACAACAATCCCCTACAAACCAGAAAACGCACCCAAACCCGGAGAGGACCCCCGCAATCCCCTACAAACC
>VKOC01000004.1:6322028-6355513 GCA_009364415.1 Spea multiplicata | reverse complement strand
CGCACCCAAACCCGGAGAGGACCCCCGCAATCCACTACAAACCAGAAACTAACCCAAACCGGGAGAGGACCCCGCAGCCCACTACAAACCAGAAACTAACCCGAACCCACTGAGCAACAGCTCAAGGAATAGGGACCCCCGCAGCCCGCTGTCATCTCAGGGCCCCATAAAGTAACTTTTCACATGGCTTAAGCCATCAGACGGCCCGTGGCCGGTGCCAAAGCCCCTGCCACGTCCCCGTGGGTACCGCCTGGCCGAGGGGCAGTGTTATTACGGTCTCCCTAACGCCGAATAATCCAATACGAGCCGATTACCGGCCGCCGATGCATCTTCCGGCCGCGATAATCACAGACATAACGCCTCCACCGACGCTTAACCCGCGTGGGGGCAGCAGCAGCTCCAGGACAGGCTAGTGGCAGCGTGAGGGAAGCGAGCCGGGGGTGATCCTGTCCCGGGCATTACCTTTGCGTTTCCTGGGCTCAGTCCCGGACAAGCAGGTGAGGAGTACCCCTTTCCATGAGTAGAGCACGCGGTGAGTGGCCTTGCCGGTCATGGGGAGTGAAGCAGAACCCGGCGCAGCCCCGGCCCCATCATGCACTAGGCTCCCCGGGACTCGCAGCAGCTCCAAGCGCGGCCACACCCGCAAGAGGCAGACGGGGCATGCGCATTGCACCCCCTACATCACAGCCGCGGCACCGCCCACGGACCGCCCCTAGCCTGAGTCATCGCCCACACTGGCAGGGTGTGACCAGCAGACGGGAGGAGACGGCAAGCAGACCCTCCCCCAGCCCTACATCACCCCACCCCTGATATACCCTCCCGTTACATTACCCACAGCCATGGCCCCCCCTCCTCCCGTTACATTACCCACAGCCATACCCCCCACCCAACCAACCCCCCACCACCCCTCCCCTTTTTTTTCCCCGTTAAAACCCCCCCCCCCAATACCACACCATGACCCCCCTCCTTCTGTTACATTACCCACGAGCATGACCCCCCCTCCTCCCCCGTTACATTACCACAGCCATGACCCCCTCCTCCCGTAACATTACCACACCATTGACCCCCCCCCTCCTGTTACATTTACCACAGCCATGACCCCCCCCCTTCCCGTAACACCACAGCCATGACCCCCTCCTCTTTACATTAACCCACAGCTATGACCCCCCTCCTCCCGTTACATACCCACAGCGTAGACCCCCCTCTCCCGTTACATTACCCACAGCCATGACCCCCCGAGCTTATCATATCCATCAAGAGATAAATAAGCTTAGCGTCCGCTTGTATTAAATACGACACACAGGGGTTCCACAGATATAAATCAAACCGCTGCAGTAGGCCAAGGCGCTTGGCTGTATACACGGGCCCCAGGAAGCAATGGGCAGCAGGGGGTCCGCGCAGGGCAGCAGGGGGTCCGCGCAGGGCAGCAGGGGGTCCGCGCAGGGCAGCAGGGGGTCCGCGCAGGGCAGCAGGGGGTCCGCGCAGGGCAGCAGGGGGTCCGCGCAGGGCAGCAGGGGGTCCGCGCAGGGCAGCAGGGGGTCCGCGCAGGGCAGCAGGGGGTCCGCGCAGGGCAGCAGGGGGTCCGCGCAGGGCAGCAGGGGGTCCGCGCAGGGCAGCAGGGGGTCCGCGCAGGGCAGCTTCAGTCTCCCCCAGTAAAGCGTTACAGGGGATTTAGCCGGAGGAACGTGGATTATTGTTACCAGGCATGCATTATAATGGCTTATAGCGCGTGAAATAATAAAGCACATGTGAAGGGCTAACTAACGAACAACATGCAGTGTATTCACAGGCTACCCCGTCACTTCCTTTCGAGGGCCACTCACTTGAGTCTGAGCAGCTGCCAGCTTCCAGCATAGCACACCTCCGCGACGCAGATCAGTAAGAGAGGGGTTCGCCACTCATATGCCAGAGAAGGGTCCTGAAAGAAAGTGACATCATATGTGACCTCACACAGAGCACCAGCTCCCGACCTCCCTCCCTCGTAGCGGCAGGTAATGCGCATCTATGTATTTACCCCAGTATTTAGCACCATCAGGGGCAATTACCATTCCGCGAGCCACCTTTAAGGGGCAATCACAGGGAAAAGATCGGCGGGACCACAGCAAAAACGCAGAACCAAATGTATGCAAAATGAGGCAACGCATCCCTCGTGGCGACATATCAGCCTCTTACCCCCCCTCGCTCCGACATATCAGCCTCTTACCCCCCCTCTCTCGAATATCAGCCTCTTTACCCCCCCCGCTCCGGACTATCAGCCTCTTACCCCCCTTTGCTCCGACATATCAGCCTCTTACCCCCCCTCTCTCCGACATATCAGCCTCTTACCCCCTCGCCCGACATATCAGCTTTACCCCCTCAGCTCCGAAAATTTAGCCTCTTACCCCCCCCTCGCCTCCGAATTATCAGCCTCTTACCCCCCCTCGCTCCGCCATATCAGCCCCTTACCTCCCTCGCTCCCCCATATCAGCCCCTTACCCCCTCCTCGCCTCGCCATATCAGCCCCTTACCCCCTCCTCGCTCCGAATATCAGCCCCTACCCCTCGCTCCGGACTATATCAGCCTCTTAAGCTCCCCCCCCCCTCCTCCGACATATCAGCCTCTTACCCCCCCTCACGGCAATCACTAAAACCCCGCACGGGATCACTTACAGGCTCGATACCGGGATGTAAAGGGTATTAAGGCAAATGGACATAAGTAGGTGAAGCCCCCGCAGCGATTTATTCATTACATTTGCCACCTGACTACGCGACGTGTGTTGGTTAGCATTAAAAAGCATAAAACCTGTCGTCCGGGTGTAAGGACTGCGGTCGCCCATCGCTCGCACTATTTAAAACAGGTTACAAAGTGTTACAGGGGTCGATCCACTAAACAAAATATCCGTTTTTTGTTTCTATGGCAACAACCCATCAGTCACCTGAGTATTCCAAGATAAACTTACAAACGAGGCAAAAAACAACCGGAACCGGGAAGGAACTCGTTTCTAGAGCATTTCGTTCAAAAAGTTAGCAATGGATCAACAACGTTTCATAAAGGGGGAGATTCGTTGCCGCCTGAGCGGAAGCGAACATTTAAATGTATTAAACGCAGACCCCGCTGTTACTTCCAGAGATACCTTATAGCAGATTTATAATAGAAACTGAGTATCCAGCGCATGATGCAATAAATGTAAAAACGCACAACGGGCGCACAAAGCAAAAACAGGACACACAGAACACACAGACACACAACAAAACCACCGGAAATACAGAGGACTTCGCAAAGATTTCACACCGTAACAGATCACCGGCATGGTAAATAAAAACAGCACTTCCCGGCAGCAAGAAAAACAAAACAACAAAAACAAACAGATTAACACAAACACTACAAACACATCCCTTCCGGCCGCAAGCGGCACCCATCACTCTCAGCCACACAGGTTGGAACAATAGAAGTGTCAGACCGACAGCCGGCAGGAATGCATTCAGTCCCCGCCATGTTGGCAGAACAGACGGAAAGCTTCCTATTCTGTAGACAACAAAGCCAGCGACGGTGCAAGTAAACAGCGCATCCCCGCCGCACACAGAGCCACAAAGGGGGCCCGGGAGCCGCAGCGGGGGCCCGGGAGCCGCAGCGGGGGCCCGGGAGCCGCAGCGGGGGCCCTCCTGACGGGGACTGAGGACACGGATAAAGAGAGTAAAGAACGGATTAGGCTGCAGGCCTCAGGCTGCCAACACAAGACAATACACTACGGGGTACACAATAAACACACAATCACACATGCTTACCGGGACACCTCCAACATACAAAGGATCACCGCTGGATTAACCCACACAGTGCCACACTGCCAACCAGAAATTAACCCTTATAGTGACAATCTGTCTTTGCCTTTTTTTAAACATGGCAACAGGTTTTGTTTGGGGGTTCATGGGAATTTTTGTGTTTTCTGTGCATGTCACCGGCTTACGTTGTTAATGATCATCCTTCTACAGCCAAGACAACCAGTGTGCAACACAACAGGTGTAGTGAGTGTAAGCTGAACATTACCCCGGGTGCTCATGGGTTAACACACACACACAACATACGTTCCAGGAAGACAAAGGTTCCCCAGAGTATCTAAGACAACCATAAGCAAACATCACATCACAGGGGGTTAGGCTGAATTCCGGGCACCTAGAAGAAACGTAGCGAGAGGGGAGGTACCCCGGGCCACTGGGGGCCAGATCTCCACCGAGACTGTGGCCTATGAGCATAAGAGTTAAATCAGGAGGTATACTTCACACGTACACATTCTGGTAACCGAATTCTCCAGTAACGGGGTCTGGGCTCATTCTAGTGAACATTTCAGGCAGGCAAGAGTTAACTTCAAGTCCAGGGGCGACAAACCATCAGGGGCACCCAAACATTAACTCTTCAGGGACACAGAAACTCAATTGGGAGCATGAGGAACAAAGGGTTAATTTCCCAGTCACGCAGGAGTTAACACTAGGCCCAGGGCGCGCATAGGTTAACCCACCGGCCATGAAGGGGTTATCCAGTAGGGCACAGGTTCGCCGGGCGACAGACTGACCTTCCCGCGGAGGGCCTGGTCTCCCGGAGCTGCGTGCGGCGAATGCTCGGTGTCCCCGGTCTCCTCTAGCCGTTAACGTGCCAAGCGCGCGGCCGCCCTCACAGAAACACACTGCGGAGGGAGCGTGCGTACGTGCGCGGGACCGGCCGCCTGACGTCACATCCGGCACGCGCAGCGCGCCCCATCGTCGCCAAATATGCTCTTGTCAATGGGCACGAGACTAAGCCCGCCCTCTGCCAGTTGTCCCCGCCCTCCGCCTGCCTACCGCGGTTTTCCCGCCCTTTGAGCGCCAGGGGGGCTGTGTTCCCGGTACGTCATGTAGCCTGGTTAATGAACGTGTGGCAGGGGCCCCTCCCGTTACTGTGAAGGAGGTCAGCTCCGGTTATTGACATGTATTTATAAGCAGTCTGAGGTGAGGCGATGCTTTACACACAGCCGGCTTTAAGATGTGGCAAAAAGGGGTTTCTGATTGAAAAAACATAAGCATTAAACTGCTTTCTTATACCCAGGGGTCAGAACCTTTGCCGGCTCCGGCGGGGATCTCCCGCTTCCTGGTGTAGTACGTCAGACCCCTTTAAGGGAATGTCTCTAATGGACATCACTGCACTCTACGACATCCCCTAATCCTCCTTCATGTTCTGGTGAGATAACGCGTCGTTTTATCGCTTTAAACGCTAGCTATTTTTAGGAGTTTGCATTCTATTTAAAGAAATGCACGACAACGATGAACAGGGTCCGGGCGAAACGCGCCAGTAACGCAGTACGGTGATACTGAGCATTCTTGCCCATTCCTCTCAGAGAGACGATGTAAGTTCAAACATTTTGGGAATTTACCCCAACAGGATACATAAACAATTTGTTGTTTATCCCTTTGACTCTCCTCTAGAACGACCTTCGTGTTACTTTATTACGCACTCGTTATAAACGGATAATTCATTAAAGCCAATGTTTCCGCGCGCCGCCTGAGCCGGACGGCTTCCAAAAGGCGGTTTTCAGGCGAAACCTAGCAGTTTCACAGAGCAAGTCGTGGCTTGTAGACGGGAACTCCCAGTAACAGCCGGGGCTGCGGGGTGATATAAGAAACACGTGCAGATTATTCAGGGACCTACTGGAAACGACACCTCCCACAACGCTAAGCCAACAAATCCGTCAGCTGCCCGGCGGCCCTCTCTATAATAACAATAACCGCACTTAATGGGTTTCTCGTGAAGGGTCAGACAAGGTCATATTTTGGTAATGTGTTTTCGTAGTAATTGTTGATTTTAATATCACGGTTAGTTTGTACGTCTCTTTTGCAGCAGAGCCACGCAGTCCGATGGTGCCGTGCAAATAAAACGTAATGTAAAATGAGAAGTCTTGCTTTTAGGTGACGGCGAAGGCTCCGAGAGCATCCCGCCGCCGCGCGTGATTTACCCGTTTGTGCCGCACTCTAGCCAGACGTGGAGAAGCTGCTTTTAAGACGTCTTTGCATCTTCAAACGGCATAAGTGATTTTTGAGGTGTGTGGTTTTAAGTCCTCTACAACTATATCAGAGGGCGGTCGCATGGAATCGGTACAATACACAGAATTGCGTAATGTTATGAGACGTTTGTACAGGTTCCATGCCCCGAAGAAAAGAAGTCTGAGACATTTCCTGCAGCGCAGGCAGACCGTATGACGGGTCAGCAGTAACGTGAGAGCAGCTCCGATTACATCAGCTCTTACCTCCGGGATCTCCTCTCTGACTCAATGTCACCTGATGAGATGGGGCCGCTGGTGGCCACGTCTGTAACATGTTGGTATGACAACAGAAGTTGTGTGTTACCCAGTACCGGCTGGCGTATAGAGAGGTACAATTGACGAAAGCCTCTGCTAGTCCTTAAACAGCGGAACATTAACATAGAGGAAGGGATACATTGGAGGCGATTGTTACATGACGCATGTGACAGTCATACCTGTGTCTTACGCAATATGCCAGCCATTTGTGAAAGCGGCACTTTCTGTCCTCCCTCCGTCGCCTGGCTGATGACTCGTTGTGTTTTGGTCATTTCACAATGTGCCAAAATACCTTGCAAATAGAAAATGTATCATTTAAGACCCTCTAACGTTTCATTTCCTTAAGTAAGCTAGAACTACAGCCCCTCGCAAAAACATTTAATTATAAGGGGCCAGGGTGGTCCACTAGCCAACTGAAATGAAATAATTTGCTGCCTCTTAACCCGCTCTTTTCCGACGTGTAGTATTGTGCCTGGCGTGCCGTCCCAGTCGCTTGTTTTAGCAGCGCAGTTGTTTTGTTTCCGCGGACCCCCACGTCGAGTAAGCTTTACAAAAAGCTATAGGCGTATTGCGTGGTTTAGCAGATGGCGTAGAATCCAAACATGCTTTTTTGCTGATTTTGCCGTGTTCAGGAGTGTATGTCGGATCGGCAGATGGTGAGCATTAAAATCTTGCGCAATGCAAGCAGTTTGTTGGTGCAGAGAAATGTCAGGCATGAAGTTTCCTTTCAGGCGCCCCATATGTGACCCATTAGCCCCCGAAAGGGTCTCACATTGCGTTGAATTGCTTTGCTAGGCCAGGTACTCATGGAGGAGAGTAAAGGAATTTAGAGAAAGCGAGAGATTTTAAGGACACCACTGACGGAGCGCATGTTTGTCGATGAAAATATGTGTTTGGGGCCAGAGAGAGGCAGCCTCTGGTAGCACAGATGCAGAGGACTATAACTCCCATTCAGCTTAGCCCAGCATCACTGGGGACATAGCCCAAAGCCGTCAGAGAGCTGAATGTGCCCTGTTCTGTCTTTGCTCAGACACTGATCAGTCGTATTCTTTTGTCTGCCCTGAGGACTCACATTATTCACTCTTCAGATCAAAGGAACCAGAAGAGAAAGCGCTCGTCGGTGTGGTGGGGGAACGATCTCCTAAACCTGCAGAGAGGATGGGGCCTTCCTAATCCTGATGGCTCAGTAGATCTCCAGAACCTGGAAAAAATACCACAGGAAAATTGACCCGTAGAATATATTTATCCTTTCGTGTCTGTAAAATGATGGTTTTAGGTAAACACTGGCATTGGTTTTATGGAGACACTGGCGGAACACTCCGGTGAAATGGGCCATGAATAATTGAGGGAAGCCTCCGTCAGCGTGACACTCACCGGCAAGCGCTACTCAGAGGTGTTTGGTTTCATGGTTAAGTAAATACGCTTATTGGCTTTTTTCAAACTCACTAACAACAGAAAATAGAAAGACTCGCTGTCGTTGTGCATGCCGGTGAAATATAGTATTTATAGTCCGCACTTTACTATTTTATTATATATGCTGTGTTTTTGTGCGGAGGCAAGGCGTACTTTTTACACCTCGATGTACCATGAGTTACTATTCTTTGGGTGCCCCTCTTGGCCCATGGAAGCGTAGCTTTTCAAATGCATACCTCTTTTTTGGGGTCTGTGCTTGTTTCTTATGTCGCCCCCCTAAAATAAAAGTGTCTGTCTTTGGCCATGTATGTTTAGTAATAGTAACTCTTGTAATCTTGTGCTTTTCCAGGGCTGAAGCCGGAGCGTAGACCCGCGCACGCCAGTTAAGAGGCAGTTCCGCAGAGGTATCCGCTCACAGAAAAGGTATGGCTCGTTTGCTACGTTTTCATTTCTGAGATCGTTACATTATTATTTTCTTCCTGGACACAATGTATGCAGCCCAGGCTTGGGTTATAATATTATTTTTAAAGTTACATTTTATTTATGGACTCGGTACATAGCACTATTAATATGAGGGGCAAGTTGTACAAATAACAATTATATTTCACGGTATACAACATCAGCCATCACATTACATTATATTATCCCATATATTAGGGGTCTACTGGTGATTTTAAGGTATTATAGCTGGCATCTAACATCGTTGAGCCATTTTAAATTGATATGTATTTATGTTTATATCTGTTTAACGCTTTGACGAAATGGAAATGTATCTAGTCCTACATTATAGCATTGCCGCGGAATTTCCACCCTTATATATGGACAAATCCATCTGAATTATGGGTATGAAATTAAGTCAACAAACAACATCACAGACAATTAGAGCATTCAGACATGACATCATGCAGTTGGAAGGGTGTGTACCTCAGGATAGTATTCGTTTTCAGAAAGTCCCCACTCACAGAGACGTCGATGCCACGTCCTGCATTGACAAAGGACCACGTCCCACCGATCTCTTGTAAAGGCGATTTAGGTCACCGTCCTCAGACACTTTGCAGCTGCTTCATAACCTCGTATAACGCAGAGGATTAAAGCTGTATCTCACAGCTTGTGAATGGGAGCCAACAAGCCGGTATCAGCTTCAGGATCACCCGACAAAGGACCTCATGGCAGGTGTATTCCTGATGCCAGAGAGGCGTTTGTCTGAGGGGCAGAATCATAATGTTATCGTGGGTCGAAGGGGGTGAATTGGCACAAAGACTTTCTTAAACCCCAGGCATTGGAGGGTTAACCATTTTATCAATGAGCCATAAAGTTTTACCACGATCTGCACTTTCACTCTTGGATGAAGTCATTTTTTGCAAACAGCAATAAATAACCAAAATAACAAATTCCTTGGGCTAAACCCTTAGGAAAAAAATCCCTGGCAGAGTGCCATGTTTTTTCACCGCATTTATTGAAAAGAGTGCGATGGGGCCACAAAGTTGTGTTTTCAAACAGAAGAATACATTTGGCTTTTTTATCCCCAGTACGCATGCAACGAGAGGGCAACAAAGCAGCTGGTGTGTGGATAGATTTCGCACCGTTGGATCGGGTTAAGAGCGTGTTTGGGAGGAATGTGGATGCCTCCAATTAGTTAAAAGCATCACAGAAGAGAATCATTGTGCTGAGACCTGGAAGCGCTTCAAGAAAAGGGAAAGTTTCATTAACTACTCGACACTAATTGGATCCTTTGTGCCTTTTTCTCTCTCTGGTGAAGTGAGGGCTACTTTCGGAAATAGAGCTCACTTCAGCCCAACGTCAGTTTACACAGTCAGAGCTTTCCTTTATTCAGGGGAAAAGGGCCAGATTTAATCCGTTTAAAGTATACAATCTGGGAAAATTGTGCATCGAACGCCACTAAAACACACACAAAATCTTGTCGATTCTCTGCACCTGGTTGTAAATGTACATCTTGGGAGATTCGCACAGGGGGTAGTGGGTTGCATGCCCTAAACATTTGTAAGTGCCTGTGGGTTACGAGATAAATTGGGATCTAAACTGCGCTCCTGTTAGTGGATTTTTTTCTCAATATATATATATATAAATATATATATATATATACACACACATTAAACGCTAATAATTTCTGTTTGACACTTTCAGCACTAGATGGCTTTCTGTAGCGCAATTTGGGTCGAAAGGGTCGTGGAGGAATAGGGATGCTACTTTAAATGATGTTAGCATATGGGCTGTCTCTTGTGCCTTGTCCTATTTAATTAATTTAGTTTTTAGGCACATCAGGTCACTGTTACAACAATGAAGACGGCTAGAAGGAAGCTCCAGGAAATGAAATGCTGAAAATATTATAAGAAGTCAGATGATAAGTTGAATGTTTTTATTCTGAAATGCGAGCTGCTCTGTTTATAAAACCATACACTTTATCCATTAGGTTTAAGAGTTTTATAACCAATCGCACCACAGGCAGCTCAGTAAATCTCCCAAATTATCCCAGGAACGCAGAATTGTCCTCGGCTGCTATTATAAAGCTGAAACTGCTGGCATGCAACGTCCCGGAGACCGCGGAGTTCCCTCTGGGATTGTCCAACTTGATTCATAATAATACTTATTTTCTCTTAAATGAAATATTTGGCATTACTGGGGACCTTCGACTTGTACCCTGAGAAAAAGAGTAAGCGGATGAGTGGCTTTCCATCAGATCCACGTATAAATGGCGAATTTGGAGAGCTCAGATAGGCAGAGCTGGGGGCCGCCATTCCCAGCCCGCACCCAGGCCTCTCACGTTGCATTGGACAGGCGAGCCTCCGCAGCATCCCGAAACTGCCATGGCAAGGAACCAAGCGACCGTGCCAAGAAACTCTCAGCAGCGCTACAGCCAGCTAGTTTATTTCGGCTGCTTTGAACCCTTTCCACATGCCCACTCGGATAACCTACAGGGGCTGCGGTCGCAGCATTCTATGGACACTTGCCCAATACATGGCCGACAGCGGTCCAAAAGCAGCCTCTCACTTTGTTGATTTGCTTTTATCAACTCGGGCTAAAAATTGCTAAGGGACATTGAACAAACAGTTTTCTTGTATCCAAAACAGAGGCAGATTATTTGTGGAAATGGCCGCGCCGGGAAGAGCTGACAGATGGCCAGGAGTGAAAGAGGTCCATGAAATAATGGAGAGGAGCTAATCCACAATCCCTCTTCTCTGGATCTCTATTTCAGCCTTTGGCAGGCGCACCGTGTTAGAGCTTCTCTCCAAAAAGTCTTCTTTAGTCTCCAGGGTCCACGCATTCCGCTTTTTATGTAGAATTTATGTTTTTCCTTAGGCAGATGTGCAGGATTTCTGAATATTTCATATTCCGCAGATACTTGAACATCCAGGAGAAGGCATACACTGAGTGACCACGGCCAATATCACAGCTACGTACACTGAGCTAAATATATATATACATTGTGCCATCATACCTTGCACCCTTACAGGTGAGAGGAAATCCGTTCTCATCCTTATGACATCATTAAACACAGTTTTATCAATGGGCCAGCTGCTTTCTCCGTAAGATCCCCGTGTTCAGAATCAGCCATATTAATGCCCATCACATTAGTATATGATATTAATGTACAGCAAGCGGCTAGGCATGCATTGCCGCTCGTGCAGAATATTTATAAAAGCAATCATGTTTTGTTCCTCCTTGTGTTATTCTTAGATTCCGTCCTGTCATGTTCAGTAGGCTTCTGTCATTCATTAAGAATATTTTCCACTCAATGGCAGATGGATTTTTTTCCTCCTATTTTCTTTTCTTTTTTCGTTCTACTCTCGGGGGCCATTTGTTAATATTTTATTCCATGTTAACATCTGGGTCTGATCTGTCTCCTGAATATTGAGGACGTTCGGCACCTTTCCAAGTTCATTTCCAAAGAGACGGTTGCTTTAACTTCATATAACGTTACCGCTGTTTCATTCCGCTGCGGTTCCACACATTTAAAAAAAACACCCATAAAGCTGAGAAGACTGGGACAAAAAAAATAAAATATTTATTCCCGGCGGAATCCCTTATTTTTACTGCTGGGATTTATTTCTGAAAGACTTACAAAGTTCATTATTCCTTTAAAGCATTTTCTTCTATTTATTTTTTGTCTGTGTTATCTTTTTACTATTTTATGGATTTTACAGACTGATACGCTTGGACGATCCCCCCCCAGTGGAAGCCAAATGTGAATGGGCTGGTAGCCCCAGAGCTTGGTTTTGTCTATGGCTGCTCCAGTGTACTGGCCGTTTAAACGTGCTGCAGTAGGAGAATTGCTTATTGGCATGAAGGAGACAATTTTCTTTATGGGTCTCTGATAGAGTAATCCATCTGCTCACAGATCAATGAGAGCCACTCACTGAATGAGTATCCTCTAACGGTCGCCTCTTCGTTATGTTGGTTGTGTGTGAGTAACCGTACTGTAAGATTTATTGCTCCATTCGCTTTGTGCTGTCTTTTCTCAGCCTTGTGAACCCCATTACTGGAGTGACCCTTTGTAAGTGTACCTCGTGCACCCCGCTGCCTGAGTGTGCCTGCTTGAGAAGGCAAAGCCATCAGAGGTTTGTAATAGGGGTATGCTCACACTCATCCACGACGACTTTCGCCCTCCAGTGACATGTCTCAGACAAACACGTTTCACGGGCCTCTTTTATCTTCTTAGCTTTCACTCATCCGTCATCGTTTTTCCCTCAACAGTCACCTCCGTCGTCTCCTAAACTAATGTAAACTTCAAAGGATTTTCTACTATTCCGCTCGATTTGAGTGAAGAGCTGGAGCAACTGTGTCTAGGACTTGTCAGCTGTCACAGCAACCTGCCATTCACTCTCCACATTATCTTAACTGAGTGCCTTGTAACCCCCGGAGCCGGCGAGACCCTCTAAAGTACATCCCGGATGAGTGGAATGGGCCAAACTCGGCAGTAAAAGATGTGTGGGAACGTCCGCCGGGAAGATCACGGTCGCTGTTTAGCGTTGCCTGTTTTTGTTTGGCTGGAGGCTTTTAAGTGGCCAACGGGCTTTCGGCAGGACTGGTCTAAATGATTGCCGTTTATACGTGATGTGGAAATTGCTTTTTAGAGCAGAGTCATTAAGTATTCTGACTTGAATGCCATAAAGATATAATTGGGATTATTTTAACTATTCTCAAACTCTTTGTAAGTTAATAGGGGGCAATCTGAAATAATGATGTACCAAGAGACTGTTTTAGGCTCTCGGGATGATCGGTTAAGAAGTCGTATTATAGAACATGCAGAGATCTGCAGACAATGGATCTGTAGCTTCACATTCACTCTGGACAAGTCCTCTCTGGACTATTAATAATGTACTGTGTAATTTAACGTGGATGCTCTCATTTCTCGTGAGGCTCGTCTTAACCATGAGATGATTACCCTCCTCTGTTGAAAAGGAGATAGAACGGCGAGATTGGAAATGCCTTGTGTATTATTATGGAATCATAGCGATGACATCATCTGCAGGAAACTACTTTGAGACCAAGTTGATGCATTATAGACTTCATTAAGACCCAGGAAGCGGCCGTGGGGACCGGACCCCGTTTGTACGTTGTTAACGCTAGCGGAGAGACGACAGACAGGTTCACTAAAGGAACTTGGTGAGACAGCCGTGTGAATCCTTTGCAGAGCTCCTGAGGTCCTAATTGTTCTATCTGCCAGGATGCACAGAAAATGTAAGGAGATGCGGTGTTCGGCTTGCGTGCGCTCGCACGGAATTTTCTCATTAACGACATAAAGCAGCCGTAGTAAAGTCCCAAATTAGAAACGCTCTATCTAATCGCCGTGGCTTGACGTGAGCTACTGCCGAGTGTCAAATGCTTCCTTATCCTGTGCCGTGACACCAAGCTTCCACTGGTTTATGGAGAATAACTTCATTACCAGTATGGTGCAAATCAGTCAACGGCCTGCTACTAACGGAGCCGGTCCATGGCCCTTCACCAATAGCTTATTTCAGGTATTTGCATTATAATAAATTGGTATTTAACAGCCCCTTTGTATTAAGTAGGTTAAATGAGGTCGAACAAAAGGTCGAATGGCCAAGCACAGAAGCCGGGTGAGCAATGGGTTTGTTTTTTAAACTCCCCAGGGCATTAACACTCCTTGCCATCCGAGGAAGACGGCTCTCCAAAGCTGGAAACCGGTAAACGTCTCACAAACAGCGTGTCTGCGGTTTCACCAAACGTGGAAATGTTCTACGAGGACACGTCTGCGAGCGCGCATGCCACTGATTCATGTCCTGGGAAGACCTGGACGCATGTTGCCTATCCAAGTAACATTTTACGTTTCCCAAGAGACCTTTCAAACCTTTATTATGATAAATCCGCGAGCAGACGTGTCTGACGTTTGTGTGTATACATACAGAAAATTCTTTCGCTAGCAATTCAAGACATTCGGCCCCTGGATGGAAGAGCAGCTCTGTCTGGTGAAGCTTCACATGACAAAATCTATTTCAGTATCCGCGTATTAAATGTGTCCGTGTTACACGCAGGGACCTGTAACGTTATGGGAGTCCGAAGTCATTAAGTCACGCAGAGAACCTTTCCTTTCGGAAATATGTATTCCCCGCGGCTCGCTTATCATGCAGAACAGGGACTGAACTGGCAGATTCCCTGCTCGGTTATGGCCGCGGTTATGTGGGGTGACTATTTTGTTACATGCACGGAATGGATGTCACCAGGACCCATCAACGGGAATGTCATAAAGCAAACAAGATCCAGCGAGGACTTGGGTTCACGCCATGGGAATGACGTGCAGAAGGTCCCTAATCTCCAAAGTGCAAAAAAAATTTGTCTCACGGCCAGGAAAAGCTGCGCTGAGTTTGCTCCAAGAGGAGAATTCCTGGGGTCTTTGGCCGGCTCCGCGGTCGGATTCCGGGACTCAGGACAAGGGCCGAGGACAACTGCAGCCTGATATGCGAAAGGCGACTTACGGAGCGAATAGCTGATGAGCCGCGTCATTGTAGCCTCCTATATCCAGCTGCTTTCACCCCCTGTTTGAGTGGATGTGGGACAGGTACAGCCGGGGCAATCTCCATGGAAACCACTGGAACGTGCCCGCTGCTTGCTTCGCATTTAGAACTTTGCACCAGAACCGCTCCCATGGCACAAAGTCCTTGTTTACTGTACAGCAGTGTAAAGAGATTTCCACTTCGTCGGTTCTGAATTCAGAGCTGTTAAGAAGGGATCCGTCGTACTCAGAGTGAGATATATATTGAGTGAACAATATAAGCGAGCGAGCCACCAGTAACCAGGTTCACTCAGTTATTTCATGAATGTGTATTACAGACAATAAAAACCAGAGCCAGATGGTAATCACAAAGGTTTTACTGCCCCACTGTGGACAAAAATTGTGTATCAAGCAGCCATTAACCGCAAAAAAGTTACTGGTGCGTCGTTTCCCCAAAACAGGACTGAGCGACAGTCACTGGATACTCGAAGCGTTACGTAGATAAAGCTTAGGCAGGAAACCCGACGTCTCCACGCGGGGCAGCTGCTGTAACGTGACCGAGCCGGCCTAAGGACGAGTATCTGCTTTCCCAGCTCTTTCAAACAGTCTACGTTTCAGGAATAGCGCGACGGTTTCATGACTTTATTAAATAAACTATGGCAGAAAACTTTCTCTCATATCCAATTCATACGGCAAATTATAAAAAGGAAACACAGCTTACAGTCTACTCAAAATTAACTCTTGGTGGGAAGGATTCCCTCTTCCCATGTGAAACCGCCTTGGCTGAACTCTGCCGGTAGTTACCTGTTCTTCTAACATCTCTCACTGCAGCGGGACTCATTCAGGACACAATCTCCATCCGAAGCACAACGAGGGACTGTTCCTTCGGTAACGCAAATTCTCTTTAAATTTAGGTACACGCGCCCCAAACACCCGGCTATTGCCTGGTCCCAAACTATACACAGGGGCACAGAGGACCATTAGGGGATTATCCGCTGGGAATTGTGGACAGGGTACAGTGTTTACACACGAGGGTACCTTTAAAGTAACAAAACAATAATAATAAGTACAAATAAAATAACCAACTCAACATAAAATATTCACTTTGTGTCATAAAACGTGAAACAAACTCTTCAGTCCAGGACCATCGCCGATAACGCATTGAGGTCTCTCATGTAGGGGTGGGAGGACAGTATCTGATGGATTTTCTCCTGCTGGTTCGATTCAGGGAAAATCTTTAGAAGGTCTTCTTTTAATTGTGAGGTTTCGGCCAGAGTCCTCTGAGGAGGGGTGAGGGGGAGAGGCCGCAAAATATTTTGAAGAGTTGTGTTGAAAGCCATCCTTTCTTCCCCAACCGGAAAGCGACAGGGATTGCTGGCGCAGACACCGGTCGCTACCGACTGGCGCGGGGCGCAGACACCGGTTACCACCGACTGGCGCGGGGCGCAGTTAGAGACAGGACGACGTATTCCTCCGTTGAGTGCATGACCACCGGGCGCATTCCTACAGGAATAAAACACAAACATTGGCGTCTTCAGCGGTAACGGCGACGTTCATTCATCTCACATAAAGCACGGACCGGGGAAGATCAGTATGACTCTCGGTGCGGGAATAACAAAGACATTGCATCTGCCCATCAGGGAAGATCGTGTTCTTCACCACACCCAGCAGACATTGTCCAAAACCATATTTATTAGGATTTCAACCAAAAACAAGAAGTAATAGGTAGTTTGCAAGTTATTTATTCATTCCTTGCTTTACCAGTAAATGCTTATTATATAGAATATGATAGATATGAAAACACTGTCCACTGTACAGGTTGGCATTAAACTACAGAGGTGACGCAACAAAATTTGTGTCTTGTCCAAAGTCGATCGGCATTGGCTTCAGTAGTAAAAATACGGCCTCATTCTTTTACTGCGAACAGGTACTATTCCCAGATCCCGCGCATGCCAAACACTCATCACAATTACACCCCCCACTAACAGTTCTATGCATCAGCCCAACACACCTAGTTATTGCTCGTTACCCTGTTACAGAAGGGGAGGTCAGTATACTCAGCACTGACATAACTACTTATTGGCCAAGAATGATTTTCTTTAGGCTTGGCACCTTTGTTTTGATGAATAACTGGATCAAGATGTTTGGTTCTGGTTAAGCTTTTTTCCCCCTTCAGTAATCTCAAACCCCCTGCTGCCTCCTCTGCCCTCTTGTGATCTGAAAGTCCTGCTGCACCGGCTTGGAAACCTCATTCGGGCAGAGCATGTCACGTTTACATTATCACGTATATATATACCAGATGTCATGGTGGTTCCTAAGGAAGTCATCCAAATTCGGACCATGTCTTCCCAAAGGATCATCTGGGATCATGAAGAGATCTCCGACAAACGTATACTGCAACAACCTGCAATTCAGGAACAGGTCAGACTTCTACAACTACCTCGTCTTCCAGCGCAGATTATTACTCAGCCTCCTCGCGGCGGCGTTACGCTATAATGCCGCAGACATACCTGTGTTTAACGATCTCTCTCCAGACGGGAGATTCCACAACAAATTCCCGTAAGTTATCATTCGTTAGGATTACACCTCCCGTCCTCTCTGCAAGGTGCAACAGAAATCTGCAACACAAGAGACGCGTTCAGAGACCCTCCGCACACTTCTCCAGCGGCAGCTGCGTCCAGGAAAAAGGGGTCGCATTGATAGAGAGAAGGGGTCTACGCCAACCTCATTTTAAGGAATGCAGAACACCATGAGTATTGGACTTATGCTTTCAAGTTTGCCCCCGGCTGGCTACAAATATATAAAAGCAGCAAGTAAAAAATCTCACATTTTGACCCAATAACCCTGACGGGAACGGGCTGTCAGTAACGGAGGATGTGCGTTCTGTAAACACTGGACAATAGCCCACCAGCTGACCTGTCATCGTGCGATGCGATTCGGGCACCCAGCACCATCCTGGCCGGAGTGAAAGACAGGATCCCCAAATCTTGTAGCTGCTGTAAGAAGTGCTGTTCTGTATGTGAACAAGAGCTGGCCTTAGAACCGGGGTGCATCACCTCTAAACTCCATTGGATTCTTCCACATGAATAACGGGGCACATAAATAATACATCACAATTTTCTCGCCCCTCCATGATCTTTAGAGTCTGATCCTTTGAGAACTACATTTCACTAAGGATTCCACGTGTAACCGTGCACTGCAATTACCTTCAGCGCTGGAAAGAGAAGTCAGCTATGTGTGGCCTAAAGCTAACCCCATTACACGAAAAACAATAAGTGAATGAATGAGTGAATGAGCGCTCCCTTACCGGTTATATTTGGATCACGCTTCGTTCTCCATTGTGGGACAAACACTGTTATATCCCGGTGGCCTCTCCTCCAAAAGTACTCCACCGCTATAGCGATTCCCCGGCAAGAAAAGAATCTATTCAAACCATGACTGAACACAAGACAAAATAAAGTACATCACAACAGGGTGTAAGTGAGAACACACAATTACTCCTCGGCAACGTCAAATCATTCTGCGCCTAGACCCAAAGCAGAGAGCGTTGGTGATCTCTGCGTATTTAATACACACACGCATTGTGTTGTACAGTCAGCCATTGTCGGATTATACTTAAATAGATGTTTCTGTCTAGCCAAGAGGTCACCCCTCCACACAGAAGGATGACTGTCTCTACCAAAATACATCGCCGGCGTTATTTCATGACACGGCTATGACTCGTTTCTGACAGACTCGCTTC
The DNA here is from genome assembly GCA_009364415.1 of Spea multiplicata. Lineage (NCBI taxonomy): Eukaryota > Metazoa > Chordata > Amphibia > Anura > Pelobatidae > Spea > Spea multiplicata. The sequence continues at coordinate 6,337,084 of VKOC01000004.1, read as the reverse complement.
CTCATGAATACAATATCTGCTGGCATGTGACACCTCTGGAAACCCGTCACACACAACGCTCTTCATTTATGGACACGAAATCTCGCTTCCCTATTGTGTTTTCCAGTTTTACTGAGTGACTGATCTCATATCTACTGTAAGGGCTTGACACACTATTAGCCTTATGTCTGGGATTTAGTGAGAATGCTCAGTGCTTAGAGAAGTCTCCCCAAATACTAACTAATGTGGGGTCACCCGCTGACAAGTTCGCATAGCCTGGTGTCTCTATCAGAAGAGTCGGGCAGGGCAAGTGTTATACAGGCCGTGTACGAAGAAGACATCAAGTAATAATAACCAATTCCAGATACTGATCCCACCGACCTACATCCGACTACAAGTGTCCAGCCCGCCGTACATGACCCACGTATGTTACACAGCAAAGAGGAGAAGAACATCTAAGCCTCGGTACAAAACCTGTCAGGTCAGCAAAGAACACAGACCTCATGGCCACATTACTGCCGTCGATAATAACACGCTTTAGGTCTCTCCTTCCGGGCTCGTTTTTCAGTTCTAAGTGGTACGGAACTTTAATGGAATTAAGGAATATCTGAACTCCGGTTACAGGAGGGTCATTCTGACATCGGGACGGTCTCTCGCCTGGTGCCGGAGTTAATTCCCCCCTGCGGGCTAAAGGGACTTGTGAGCTCCTGTTTGTAGATGTCACAGGAGTCATCCTGGAAGGTCCTGCACCGTCTAAGACAATCAAATCGGCACACGGGGGAGACGGACCGGATGCGCCTCTCGCAACAAAATCTAAATTTTTCAGCACTGTCCTTTGTGCCTGATGTCTGGATTTGAAAGAATCGCATGCGCCGCTCTCTATATCACACGTGCTGCTGGGGGGAGTCTTGTCATCTGAGGAACCCTTGTGGATTGTTAAATCTATGATCGCCTCCTGCACCGGAAAGGACTCTTTGACAGGCAGCCTAATGTTTTTTTTCCCAGGAATAGTTTTGTTAGGCTTGAATTGGTCTGTACTGGTACCACCATTGGAAACACTGGGCAGATCTTGCACTTTGTTGTTCTCCTTTTCAATTTCCTCCAGGAGTTTAAGGGGTTCCTCGGATTGTCCAAGTTCGCCAATAACCTTCTCAACTACTTCCTGGGAATATCCCATCGTTTTAAAAAAGTCGACGAGGATTTTATATTCGGTTTCTGCACTGACGTGGTCCTCGCCTTCCACCAGTATCACAGAATCTTCCCAGTCACTGGATTCGGAAACCAAGTCAATAATGGGAACATTGGACGCGTCGTCAGTTCTGGCGACTGGTCCATCTACCTGAATACCGTCCAGCGAGAAGAGCTTCTTTGCGCACCTTTCTTCGCTTTCAGAGTAACGCCTTTTAACCGACAGACGCTCCTCTAGGGATGAAGTCCCGTTTACCGACCCTCCACCGGAGTCAGAAACACTGAAAAAAACCGAGTCCAGCTGACAAGTCAGCTCTGTGACAGGCGTCCCTGCTTGCTTTCTTTGCTTTTCCTTCGTGTTTATTTGGTGCTCAGATGAGTGATCCGAACTATTCAGCTGGGCATCCAAACTATCGTCGTTCTCCCGACGCCGGTCGTCCCCAGTCAGCCCCAGGAGCTCATCCTTCAAGGCACTGGGCAGCAGTAATAAATCCACCGTGTACTTGTCTGCATGCGCCTCCACGAAACACTTGAACTTCTTTTTCACGTGGGGTTCTTTGTCGCAGGGCACGCTCTCGTTATTCCTGAAGAGTCTCACGAACTGCTGGACCTGACTTTGAGCCATTACTACAGGTTCCGTAGCCCCTTTGATACCGAGGAGCCCGATTTCCAACACCCTGATGTTGGCGTAGGTATCCTGAATGAGGCGATTGAGAAACAGGCTCTTGGCCCCGACGAAGATGCAGTGCATTTCTTTCGGATAGCTTTCCTTTGCCTCCATTTCTGGTTCACAAAGGCCCTTCACGTATTCCTAGAACAGAGGAGGAGAGGCCGCCATATTAGTTGCAGGTCAAACAACGCTAATCGGTTACTTTCTCGTATTTGTAAAAATATATTCTGTTCTCTCAGAAGCTCCAGCATACACCACGTGGGACTTCCCAGACACAGACTGGTTTCCACTCACGGACCTCAGCTCAACCACAACAATGCAAACACTTCCTGAACGAACACGACATCGGCCTCGCGTAAGGAAATACCCTGCTCGCTGCTTCCTCCTCGCTCTACTCCCCGGGTCAGGGCTTTCCAGTCGGGGCGGCCAGCATGCGCAACCCAGGAATCTTCCTTTGTGGATTGTAACAGAAGGCTTACAAAATAATCAGAGCAAGAGATGATGGTGTGAGGTGCGAGCCGGTAACTTCACAGCCCGCTTACGTTATAAGTAAAAACGTGGCGGAAATGAGAAAGCTTCTGTCAGAATTAGCAGGTCTTGGAATTTTTAGCACATATTAAGAGATTTGGATCTCCTGAGTGCCGAGCTGTGACCCGGCAGCTTCCTTTTACCAGCGACTATGAAGGAATACCAGTTTAACCAGTTTCACAACACCTGTCCGAAGGCATGTACCTCCATACCCCGAAATAGCCTCAATACACCCATTGACCCGAACAAGCAATTTCTCCAACTAACGCAGCATCACATGCACCTAACGCATACGGCTGTACGGGCAGCTGCGGACGGCCACCGGACATATGGAATGTATACGCACCTTGGCCTTACGCACAGCCTCTCTCTCCCCTTTGATTTGCAGCCAGATGTGACCAGGGCTTGGCTCATCCTCTCTCTCTGCATAATGGAAGCTCTCCAAAGAGCCCAGCACGGTGAGCAGCACCGGAAAGAGCGCCTGAATCCGGCCTCTGCTTCTCTCCAGCAGGGACCTCTTGTCCGCAGGGGCGGTGAATTCATCGACGAGCTCCCTTCCTGATCCTCCGCGCGCAGAAGCGTCAGCCATTCCTCCCCGTCCTCAGTCTGGATCTCCGCTGCTGCCCAGCACCGCCAACCTGGAGAGGTAATCAGAGCGTTGTGGTTTGTTAGGGAGTTTCTTCACAACGTATCCTTTAACCTGCGAGTCGCAGCAGAGCGGAATTCTGCCGCGGGGTCCTACAGGAGCGATAGGGTGGGATGGATGAGATAACTGCGTTCTCTGCTATGGCTCATGGGCTGTAAGAGCGCAGAGCTTCATCCCACGTCAAGCTCTGGATTTGGGGAAAGGTGAGGGAATCACGCTGAGGTTTATTCCGTGGGGTGCGATCCCCACACCTTTCCTCAGGTAATAGCAGGCGTCCGTAACCAGCAAACACACAGCACTAAAGGCACCGGGCGAGCACACGGAGCAATGACATTTCTTCAACTATTAACCGCTGGAAGTAATACGGCACCTATGATCCCCCGCACGAACCCAGTATATGCCGCTCCACATTCCAGCCCCGCTGTCACCCCAGCCGGTGGCCGGCAGCACCCCCCGTGTCACCCGAACCTCGGACGGCATACGCACTACTCACGGGCCCATTGGAATCGCCTGTCTCTGGCTCGCCCGTGCGGCCGGGTTCTAGGCCGTTAAACGCCTCTGTTTATACGGTATACCCCACCGACAAGAGTAAGAACACTTCCGGGTGCGGGGCACGTTACGTAAACCTCCCTGCGTCAATAGTAACAGTTCAGAAAAGGCTGGCGCGAGATCACCCTGCTGTGCAGGCACCGCCCACACAGGGGGCGGGCCTTAGACGGCGTGGCAGATCACATTGTGGAGAGATGTTATAATAATCATTTATAGAGCGTTTCCTGTTGTGTCTGCGCATTATCGGGGCGGAGGTATACATCTCACACTGCGCCCTCCGCGCCCCCCTGAATCTCACGCAGGGGTTGCGGGATGCGCAGTCGCAGAGAGAAGTAGTGAGGCTGCAGATGCCCGGTACCGGAGGTGTTTATGTAGATGGCGCTTGGTGGGACGCGATTGCTGCGCAGGAATCACGTGACTCTTTGGGGTGGCTGCAGGGTCTGGCATGGAAGGGGTGTCATGCATTATTATTATTTGAACAGACTGAGATCGGGCTGCCCCAATATTAACGGCGCCGGCTACAGACTGTCTTGTAAGTCACACAGCGGACCTGTCACTCAGAAACTAAGCCCCACCTTAGGGGGGGTCCGCCCATACACCAACGCCGTTGGTCTGTCTGAGTGACAAATCTAGCGGCCAATGCGGATGTTTGTTTACAGTAGGCTTTCCATATTGGCTGCACCGAACTACAGAGAGATTACGGGGACAGGCGTGTCGGCCAGTAAGCGGCGAGGCGCGCCGGATATCCGCTCTTTGGCGGAAGCTGCTAGATGACGCCTGTTGTCAGTAGGATAAGTGGCGTATAATTCTCCAGAGTAACGGATTCTGACAGGTGAGTATGTCCGTGATACCGGCCAGCTCCCGGGTGTAAACTACACTGTCCCGCCATCACCGAGGGGAGCTTTATGTTGAGCCAATCAGCTCGCTGGTTATGCTTGCTGGTGCACTGCTGCGTCCAATCTGCAGAGGGCATGACTGACAAGTTCGGTGCCCCAGGCCTTTTAGCAGGTTGGAGCATACCGATTACCTGCCTGCCGGTCCCCGTTGGGTGTATCGGTACAGCAGTGTGCAGGATGTTTTCCTGAGGTACCCGAGTAATCTGCCTCTCAGGAAGAGCTGTTTGCAGGGCCTGGTTATCTGGGGGTATAAAGCGAATAGTTTGGGGCTCTGTGGTTATGAGCGGCTCGGTTGGGTGTAATAATCCTGGCCGGCTCCATTGGGTGTTTTTGGAGGGGTTTGGGCCCGGCATGCGATCTGCTGGCAGGTGGTTGCCTTTGCTAGGCTGTCGGTGATTACATTGCGTGTGTCGCCTTTCTCCGGATTTATCTTTATTATTAATCCAGTGTCTGTGCAAGGCCCCGGAGGAGGTAGCGGTGGACGGGTCCTCGGCACCCTGGGTGATCCTGCGCAGCGCGTTCCCCTCTTCGTTGCTGTTTGGGGCGGAATATTTTTATGCCGGTTTTCCCAGTCAGCGTGGAAGGGACTGGCCGGCCCTGCCCTGTTATTAGATCTCCCGTAATCCCTGCGTTCCTGGCGATGCACCCCTGTGAGCCGTCTGCGAGGCCTGCCACACGCCATTCCCAAAATATCCCGTGTCCCCTGCCACGCGCTTGGCGTGTTACTATGTATGATTATCCTGGGAGTTATGCCAGTGAAGGTCTCTTGCCGTGGTTTGCGTGTCGTCGCTGTGTTGCATTCGTTGAGGGAGATGAACGCTCTCGGTGCGCTGTGTCTGACTCTCGTCCCGTTTTGTAAAGCGCTGGGGTTTTAGTGTAACGTTCTGTATGAGAATTCATCAGAGAACACGGGAAGCACTCGATGAAGCGGACCCAGCGCTGTTATCCGTCGGTCTTCCTGCTAACCGGGGTGTGTTTGGCTTGCAGTCAGGTGGATCTTCCAGAACTGAAATGATGAACCCCTTCTGGAGCATGCCGGCCGGGTCTGTGCGGAAGGTGGGTGTCGAAGAAGAATAACCGTATCGACTGTCTCTTTGTATCTTTATGCAGAACAGAGGCAAGCGTTCTGCTTTCTCGTGGAATCCCACTCCTATCACTCCTGTTTGCATTTGAGTCTCCGTAAAGAACAAGGCGTTACAATTGAATTGTGCTTTAGAATCGTTCGTCATTTTGGGCTGGATGATAAATCATTTCCTGCTTGGATTTTCAGAGACCAGACAGCGAGGAGAAGATCGGTACGGGGGACCAAAAAATCAGCCCCCCTCGTTCCTCCTCAAGCAAGAAGCAGCTCCCTTCCATCCCCAAAAATGCCGTTCCCATCACAAAGCCCATCTCCCCGTCCCCGTCCGTGCAGTCCACAAACGGCACCCACGCCTCGTATGGCCCCTTCTACCTGGAGTACTCTCTGCTGGCAGAATTGTGAGTTTGCTGTTACGCTTTTAACGTTAAAATGATTATTAAGTGAAAACCCCCCAGCGGATTATCCTTAAACTATGTGATTTGTGACCGGCATGTGACTTTGGTCATAGGGGGGTCAGATTTTACCCCCCGCTAGCTCATCATCTTCTATATTAGTAATAGTGTTATTGTGTTTATTTTTCCAGCACCCTGATGGTAAAACAGAAGCTCCCTGGGGTGTACGTGCAGCCGTCGTACCAGTCTGCCCTCAGTAAGACTCCATGTTTTATTACTATTCAATGAGAATACCTGGTGATCGCTGGTGATGGTAAATTCCCTTTCTCCTGTTTTCCAGTGTGGTTTGGTGTCATATTTATTAGACATGGACTCTACCAGGACGGTGTGTTTAAATTCACCGTGTATATCCCTGATAACTATCCCGATGGAGAGTGTCCGGTGAGTGATTTGGCTGTTAATGTGTCCGTTCTCTGCCTTAGGAGCTGCTTTCCCATGCGCTTGTTGCCCCAGTCTGTTCCTTGGGTTATGATATATACAGCGGGACACACAGTGTCACTGGATGAACTCTGGTGTAACCGTCTATTGTCAGAGCGTCTCGCGGCAGCTGTTTAGCTGACTTGTCGGTGAGATATAATATTTAATGATCATTATTAAATGATCTGCTGTAACAATCGGATTCATTCGAGAAAACTCCCCGAGTGAAGCAGAGCTGCCTCCTCCCGGTGACGGCTGTATAAATGCAGATCATTACTGATCCGGTGACTACTGGGGTCCCCCAGGTCTGGCCGTACTAGGTGTGTCCGTCTTCATTTATTCCTTGTAAAGCGTCAGTTAACGTTAATATTTTGTTCCCCTCAGCGCCTCGTGTTTGACATCCCAGTCTTCCATCCCCTAGTAGATCCGGTCTCCGGCGAGCTTGATGTTAAGCGAGCGTTCACTAAGTGGAGGTGAGTGTGGGATTACTGAGCGAACCGGTTTAGTTGGGTTGCTGCACACTCGGCGAGGTGTAGGGAGATTTGATAACAAGCGCCCGTTTTTTGAGCCCTTTCTTTGGGGTAATGCAGCAGGATTTCGTTAACGATGTATTGCTGCCATTAAGGTGAATCTAAGTAGCCAAGTGCTTATGTTTTATACTTTGCTTCGAATGTATGTGAAAAAGCCCCGCGTCCGGTCACCGGACGGCAAAGCCCCCGCGTCCGGTCACATGGTGGCCTGTGATATCTTTACGCTTTAGTGAATGTTTTCTTTGCTCCGTTAGGAGGAATCACAATCACATATGGCAGGTGCTGATGTACGCACGGAGGATCTTCTACAAGATAGACACGGCCAGTCCGTTAAACCCTGAAGCTGCCGTGCTGTAAGTGCCCGGGAAGCGGCAGAGGGGTTCTATCGAGTAACTCTCCGAAAGCATTTTTTTTCACTAGTTCTAAACCAAGTATGGTGCGTTGGAGCGCGTCCGTTCGATGCATCCAGCTGTGTGACGCTTCTTGCATCAACAAAGTAAACTTTATCTAATATTAATAAAGTTACCCAACTATATTGTCCCTGCTGCTCAGAAACCGGCACAGCTGACTCTACAGACTTTACTAAATGAGTATATAGTGTCTGTAACCTATACGTTTAAATGCTGAAACCCATTCGGCGATGAGGCTGAGCAAACCACAGGATATTCTCCTGGTCTTTGTGTTGCAAACTGAGTTCTGATCTGTAAAAGGTGCTCGGAAAGAATATTTTCTAAGCGTCTCCATCCGTGTGACAAACGAACCAACACGAGTTGGCGACGCGTGTGTTGGGGCTGTAGGATTTCTCACTGCTTTTCTTTCTGTATCAGCTACGAGAAGGACGTCCAGCTGTTTAAGAGCAAATTGGTGGAGAGTGTTAAGCTGTGCAACAGTCACTTATTCGATAAGCCGAAAATAGATGATCCCTACGCGATTATGTAAGTAAACTTCGCTCTTTCTCATATTCTCAGGGCTGACAAAAATAAATTTACGTCTTTTATTATCTGTGTGAATTAAGCTGATTCTATGTTTATCTTTATTTTCTAGTTTTTCCCCGTGGAATCCAGCGTTGCACGACGAAGCCAGGAAAAAATGCTGGCGCAAAAAGTATGCACCTGAAATTGCGTTGATGTGAGCGGCCGTGTCAGACAGCTGTAGGGTAGACCTCTAGACTGGGCATTACCGGGATGTGGTGCTTGGCGAGGGTGACTGGCATTAGCTGTGTATAAAGGCGTTTATCCTGGGGCCGAGGGGTAAAGACCATGAAGCCCCGTCACTGTTCCCAATCGCGCTCAGTGGAGGTTAGACTGTCGCTGATCTCTGGGATCTCGGATATCCTCTTGGTCATATGTCAGATGGCCTTAAATGTGTTTTCTGCTGGCCTTCGTTCGTATGCTGCGAGATTCCTGGGGTAACAGTCTAAATGCTCCTCGCTGTGCGGGTGACGGTTGTCAGGTGTGTGCCCTCCACGAGTGACTCTTTAGGGTGTGTGTGAGATTGCGCAATACCACTCCACGCTCGCACTTGTTTGCATGCTTGTCGATCCAACGCTTTTAAACTGTTTATTGGAGAAACGGCTTTTCAGTTTCATGTCTCTTTGTTTCCGCACAGAAGAAGTCAGAAGAACAAATTAAAGGTCTCCACGTGTCTGGATTATCTTGGGTGAAACCCGGCTCTGTCCTGCCCTTCAGCAAAGAGGAGAACGCTCTGCAGACATAGTGCCGGCTCTGCGCACTTCGGCACCAGGCAAATATGTGGACTTGATCTCTAATTTAATTATGAAATTAATTGTATGCTGGGGGTCGGCCCTTCTGCCCGCGGAGAAATCTCCTGATCCGTTTTTATTTTCCTCTCGTGGATCTCTCATCGCATTAGCGTTTTCTAAACCGGCTAAACACAATGGTTTGCAGAAGAAATGCTGTGACCTTTTCTCAAACCGGGGGGGGGGTCGAGGCTGCGTATGTTCTGAGGTGGGTCTGGAGGACGGGCCCCTGCGGCTCTATGGTTTGGGAGGTTCGTTTGCCACATGCAGGGATTGTTCAGCTTGTTGGGTATTATAGCTGTAGGTTTTAACGTTGGATTTTGCTGCTTGGGGTCTCTGTACAGAGGAATGATGAGGTTTATCTTTTCCGAGAAGCTGCGCTCGTTATACTTTACAAATAATGGTCTTTAGTATTTAACGGTTTTAAATGGTGGGTTTTGTTTTCTCATTTTTTGTAAATACTGTTAGAATATAAAATTGTAAATATTGTTAACTCCACGTCTAGCACTTTGCGGGGAAGATTGGAATTTGTTTGAAAACTGTGGTTTAAGATTCTGCCGTTTCGAATGATCCAGCGGTCACAAACGCTCACGTCCGTGCAAATGGAAAGAGACAACCGATGCTATCTTTTCCTTAACGACCACTTGTTTTGAAAACGGTTTTATTTGGTTTCGTTTAATAAAATGTTAAAATTGAGCATTATTATTGGAGGGTACGTACATTCTCTCTCGGCTTATCCCTTTGTCCGCTTTAGCGATGACATTGATGCCACGATACGGAGCCACAACAGGCAAAAAATATGAAATATTACGGGAGATGTCAATGGCAGTCGTCTTTTAGTCAATAGACAACATAAAACAAGCCGTTGCCACGCTTACCACAACTTTTTTATTAAGTAAATTTGATCCAAGGTACATTTTTATTACAGAAGGTTATTATTATAAAAAGGTATGATTTGTGATTATGTAAATGTTCTTTTTCACAGACATACTGTTGGCGTGATTTGTCTTTCTCTATATTCAGACAAGAGGGAAGATCATGTCTATAATAGATTCTCAAATGGGGGGGGGTCCTATATACCTTAAGTGTTTATACATTTGATTTAGTCATGAGACATAGAGCATGGAACACACATGTTCAATTAAAAGCAAAATATTAAATATAGTATAAAGTGTTGGTTGTGGTGGGGAAACCATGTCCAGGATAGTATTATAATGAACCTCCCGTATTAAATAGAGAAAGAAGCGCTAAACACCGTCGCGCAGGTGGGTATGAAGTCATTTAGGGGATATATGGCTACCCCTGAAAGGCGCAACTGAAGATAAAGCCCAAGTGTGCCTCTTTTCCACCGTTTCCATCTCATGCGGGGATGTTCAGAATCTCGGACCCCACAGGTCCGCCGTTGGCGTTGTATGTGATTATAAGGGGCACTGGCTGAGCCGCTCTGGCTTTCGGTATTGCCCCGAGGTGGGGGCAGATGGAGAGGAGGAGAGTCCGTTAAGGTCAGAGTAGTATAGTTTGTCCGCCGTGCTCCTCTGCTTGTGTGGAGCGGTGATGGAGGTCGGGTCCCTGGAAAGTTTGTTTAGCTGTTGCAGGAGGTATTCGTTGGTGCTGACCAAAGACCTGTGTGACGGGTAATAGAACACGAACGGTTAAAAGTATTCCAGACTCTGCTCTTCCTGAACTAACTGCCCAACACACAAACCGTATGAGCGAGCGGGGCGCTCGCTTACCTCTGACTGTCGTGTAAAAGGTTCATCGTGTCCTGCAGGTTATGGGACTTCAGCTGCTGCTGTAAGGAGTCCAGCTGTGTGCTCAGCTTCTCATATCTCTGAGCCAAGTCACCTGCGAGATACAGAGATACATGTGTTATATCGCCAGCCAACCGTTCACTGGAACCATCACCACTTGGTACATACAATTAGTATAAGAAGAAATAATGATTATTATAACAAAGTGGGGGACAAAGGCCGGAGCGTCATTTAAAGGAAACGTTTTCAGGAGTCTTTAAAGATGATTTATAATCTTGTTTAGAAAATTGTCTGAAATATACTTTTATTATTAATATTGTGTTTATTACTTAGCTTCCTATTAAAGAAAATGCATCCCAAAGCACAAATGTAGATTTCAATTGCGTTAGGAGAGGACTTATTAGTAATTCAGAATATTTGTGGGGTGAATGAGTACAAAGTGGTGCTTTCTCCGTAGTTTAAAGGACTATTGAGAAGCAGAGGGCAAGTTGCCAATAGTTCATCAGAGTGAGCGTCGTGCGTATGAAATCTGTAATCTCACTTAATAGAACGTGGCATTACCGGAAGGTGAAGGGGGCTGCGGAAACGGCAAACCGTACCTTGGGAGCCGGGCCAGGGTCCGCTTGATTCCTTATGAATTGCACTGTTTTCCAGTTGAAAAATTTTGGAGTTTAGAACACTATTTTCTTCCATGACTTTTAGCAATTTCTGTTTTAAAGATTCCTAAAGATAAAAAGATCTTGTTGGAAGCCACACCGCAGGTAAACTCCCTTACAGATCTAAAACATACATCGGTATATACAGCGGCAAGAAAAAGTAAGTAATGTATCTTACAATATCGTATGATCTGCATCTAAGTTAATAAATTAGAAACCGTGTGAGTTCGAAAAAGTACGTGAACCGCCTCATCACTTCAACAAAAGCTAACTGGAGTCAGGAGTTATCAAACCTGAAGTCCAATCACTGAAACTGGATTGGGGTTGAGTTTTAGAGCTACTTTGACCACCCAAACGTTTTTTGTCTGTTATTCCTATGAGGATCTGCTGATGGGAGCCATGCTTCGCAAAAAGGAAATCTCGGAAGGCATGTGATCAAGAATGGTTGATTTGCATAAATTTGGAATGGGTGACAAAGTAACTGTTTACATTTTAAATCAGCCCACAGTTAGACAAATTATTTATAAACGGAGGCAATTTAGTATGGAGGCCTAGAAGTGGCCAAAGAGGACTCCAAGGGCACAATGCAGAATACTCATGGAGGTAAAGAGGAACCCTGGAATTACCGCTAAAGGCTGGAAGGAATCTTCGGAACTGGTAACCCGGTATTTCCAAAGAGTTTGCTTACTTTTACCTGGTACTACAATCATAAACTCTGTCATTGTAAACTCTGATGAGAAGCATTGTGGGACATGGATTATTTGTCATAGTTTTCTGAGGGGGGGGGTGTCACTGTAATGTATGTCACGCCTGTGCTATGGCAGGCAGATCTCGGGGTTAGTGCTTATCTGTCAGCTGCAGGCAGGCGTTTATTGCAATCTGCGTCATACGATACTGTAACTAAGCCCGTCACTGAGACCTGTGTACTGACCGTGCTTTCATGTTCCCCGGCGTGTCCGCGGGCGCTCTGGAACGCGTTCGCTTTGCTCCTGTCATTTAACAGATGATCGTCCTCGTAATGTGAGCGTGCGGCCATCAGGCGGGAGAGTAACCCACGCGCCGGCACTAACGGGGAACACAGGAGAGAGGCGCCTTCTCATTAAATACACAAGACGGAGATGTTTGGTAAAGTGCAGATTACAGAGACGAGTTTTCAAGCTCTCCAGAAAGCAGGTCTACATTCTCATGACTTTAAAAGTGTCACAAGGAATAAGGTGGAAGCCGTGCAGGTTCATTACTTACCCATAAACTTCATGTTTTGGATCAGCGAGCCGGATCCATTCCAGTAACGATCTACTAAGTCCAGAAGCTGCTGAATGACATCTGTGATGGGGGCTTCCTCAGAACCGGCGAAACTGTCTCTTCCCGCAAGGCCTTGATCAGTTAGTAAGTTGTCACGAGCCTGCGCAACGGACAAACCGATTATTACTAACAACGCGATCGATGGGTCTGATCGGCGACTTAATAAAGTGATCTGAGCTGGTGTCGTGGTTCAGCGTGCGCGGTGTTCTTCTCTATGCCTTATTCCCCGGTGATAAATGAAACTAGTTACAGAGTTAGCTGATCCCCGACCTCCATGGAAACACAAGTTTAACATAAACGCTCAACCAAGCCTGAAGAATCACCCATGCTGCAGCTGCCCTAAAGTTTGTTCATGCAGCATGCGCGGCCCTGCCGTAACGAGACGATACGTAACGAGCGATCTGATCAGCTACGTGATGGCGCCTATAGGCAGGTATGGCTACTCACTCTCTCGGAGGGCAGTAATGAATTCAGGCTGCTGGAGCGTTTCATCCCATTCTGTGGCTTCGATGTGTTCTGAAGGCCTAACCCCAAGTCCCTTTCACGCTCCCACGCCTTGTACTCTCCGGATACGGGGCGGCTCTCCGCTTTCGCTGTGTAAAGGTTGGAATTTGCTATGGAGGGTTTAGATGGCAGGGTGTAGGTCTTTGTGATGTGGCCGAGTCCTTTTCTCCAGGCGTAGGAGGGCTCTGAAGGCACGGGGGGGTCAGTCAGATGAGTCGCGACGTACAAGTCTGAGAATGAAGACACGTCTGTTAGGGATTGTGACGTCGGAGCACGACTTACCGCTTCTTCTTCTGTGTATTTTTGCTCCTTGGGAGCCGTAAGAGATCCTTGTCTCCGACAGAAGCCGTGAGTAGTAGTTACCTGAGCTGAGTCTTAGTAGCCGTTCACTGCTGGTTTCCGTCGTGTAAGATGGTTTTGGTGAATCTTTCACACTTTCTATTGAGTGGTCCTTCCTGCGTGTCCACTCCTCGCCTCCTCCGCTCTCCTTTCTCAGAGGAGTTGACGTCCTGTGGTCATTTCTGAAGCTTCCGTCTCTGGAAGCAAAGAAAGCGCCGGGTCTTTCTGTGCTGCCGGGAATGGGCTTCTTGTCCGCGATCACGTTGGAGCCGCTCTCTTGGTGTTTTGCGGCCGAGGTGTCCAGACTGCTGTCTGCGAAGGTAACGCGGACTCCTTCTTTGGCACGGAGAGAGGACCCTTTTCCAGGCGAGCGAAGGGATGATCGTGTTGGCGAGGGCAGAGGGCGATATTCTAGGGCACAAAAAAGTAGAAACGCCTTGTCATTTCTGCAACCAGAAAATGCGTCGGCCACAGCGGACTCTGCAAATAGATACCGGCCGATGCTGCGCTGCGCAAACTATACCGGTACCGTCTTCAAGCTCGTCCGGATCCTTCACGTACGTCCGGCTCTCCGGTCCCTGCAACGACAGCAGCAGAGCTTTCGTTACACTCTCCCAATCATACCTTCCGTTCTCTTCTAGCCTGGGTATGGATGGGTTAAACGGGACGCTATAGGTGATGTCTGCTAACTATAGCCCTGGGTCTGGAATGTTTACTGACCGTCAATCTGGATGGTGATGAGCGGCTCCTTAAACCGTCCTTGGGATCCACGTTCGGCTGAGTCCCCCATCGCCTCTCTGCAATGATAAAAATGAGATGGAATCATCCCACAGTAATCGCAGTTTGAGGCGGATTAACCCCTTAACTCTTGAGCTGGATTAACCCCTATACTTCCAGGAATTCAGCAGCCGCAAACCCGATGCTGAAGATTAAAACGAAGCGGTCACCTGCTGGACTCTTTGTTTGGAGGTCTGAGAACTTCTCGTTGGGGCCGATCTCCCCGAGATCCTCGCTCTCTGCTGTGTTTTCTCTAGAAGGATACAGGGTATTAGTGAGATGCTTTTGCCGTTTTTTTGCCCCGGATATCGGCACGTTAAGGCACTCTGCTCCGACGGCCTGCACACTCGCCAAACGTGTTCATAGCCTGCATTCTGGGTATTATCTGCTAAACGTGAGTTAAAGTAACGCGAATGTGTTCAGGGGGTGATCAGGAAACATTAACGTCTTTTCTAACAGCTTCTACACTTTTTTAAGTCTAGTAATAAATGTAAGTGACGGATACATGCCAGGAGCCCTTGCCAGTCCTCACCCGTCCGTCCCCAGAAAGGTTACGCACCCCACATGCGCTGATAACCAGCCCTTTAACCCAAGAGAAGCCAGCAAGCAGCTATCCAGATGTTGCTGCACTACAACTCCCATGAGGCTTAGCAACCCATCAGATGGCTGAAACAGAGTGAATGAAAGCTGTTGTAAAGCAGCCTATTCTCCATGTGCTTTATAAATGCCATAATAAACAGGGAATGTGAGTAGGGGATTTATGTTGCTACCACCTCCCCCCGGCATCCGCTCCCATTCTCACCTCTGCGACGGCTCAAGAGCTTCGTATTTCTTGTATCGGAAGGGAAAGGCCGGTGCGTTCCTCTCGCTATCTCTCACCGCGCGCTCATCTGAAAACATGGACACAGCCGCTGACATGTTTGGAGCGGGGCTTCCCTGTGCGGGCGATGAGTGGAGCACGGCTTCCCTGCGCGGGCGATGAGTGGAGCGCGGCTTCCCTGCGCGGGCGATGAGTGGAGCGCGGCTTCCCTG
>VKOC01000004.1:6252662-6317912 GCA_009364415.1 Spea multiplicata | reverse complement strand
ATGCATGATGCGGGGCTCTGAAGAACATCTCCCCGGAGTAACTATGCACGATGCGGCTCTGAAGAAGATCTTCCCGGTGTAACTATGCACGATGCAGGGCTCTGAAGAAGATCTTCCCGGGGTAACTATGCATGATACAGGGTTCTGAAGATTAACTTCCCGGAGTAACTATGCACGATGCAGGGCTCTGAAGAACATCTTCCCGGATAACTATGCAGATGCAGGGCCCTCTGAAGAACATCTTCCCGGAGTAACTATGGCATGATGCAGGGCTCTGAAAGAACATCTCCCGAGTAACTATGCACAATGCGTGGCTCTGAAGAATCATACTTCCGGAGTAACTATGCATGTGCCGGAGCTCTGAAGGAAGATCTTTCCATAGTAACAATGCATGATGCGGGGCTCTGCAGAAGATCTTCCCGGAGTAACAATGCATGATGCAGGGCTCTGAAGAACATCTTCCCAGAGTAACTATGCATGATGCAGGGCTCTGAAGAACATCTCCCCGGAGTAAACTATTGCACAATGCGGGGCTCTGAAGAACATCTCCCCGGAGTACTATGCACGTATGCAGATTGAAAGAGTATTTCGGAGTAACTCATGATGATCCGAGGGCTCTGAAGAAATTCCCCGGAGTAGTAAACTATGTCGACGAGGCTCTGAAGAACATCTCCCGGAGTAACTATGCACAATGCGGGGCTCTGAAGAATATTTCCCCGGAATGTAGTAGTAATATGCATGATGGGGGCCCTTAAGAGTATCTTCCCGGAGTATATGCACCGATGCAGGGTCTGAAGACCGCATCCTTTCCCGGGATACTATGCACGATGCGGGCTCCGAGGAAGCATCTCCCGGAGTAAACTATGCCACGATTGCGGGGCTCCGCAAGAGCATTACTCCCCGGAACGTCAAACTAGCACGATAGCAGGGCTCTGAAGAGCATCTCCCCGGAGTAACTATGCACGATGCGGGGCTCTGAAGAGCATCTCCCCGGAGTAACAATGCATGATGCAGGGCTCTGAGGAGCGTTTTGATGCAGTACTGGGCTTGGCTCTAAATGATGATCTGATTTAGAAATGGCTCTTTTGTGGACAGATTTCTGAATCTCAGATAAAACACTGAAGAACGAATCTGAATCGTAGAAATCACACAAGTATCTGCGACTGAGTAACGCGCAGGTTCATTGTTACCCGAGTAACGCTGCGGAGATACCGGGAGTAGGTGGGACGTGCAGTTTGTGGGTTACTTGCGATGGGTTTTATTGGCCAATCCCACGCAGCCAGAAACTCCAGAAATGCCTTATACCCCTATATGCCACTCTGGCATTTAGTGGGTTAAAAGGCATATCATGGGACAGAGTGGCATATAGGGGCTATAAGGCATATCAGGGAGACAGAGTGGCATAAAGGGGGGGCATAAGGCTTTTACATAAATATTATATTTTGTAGTTTGTTCAAAAAATAAATTAGTTTACTGATCTTCTACTTCTTCCACTGTGGGGCTTTTTCATCTTCTCCTCCGTCCTCTGGTAGCTGCACTCTGTTCTTTATGCTGACAGGAAGTCACTGACCCGACATCCGGTGCTCCAGCAGTCTGAGTGCGAGGGGGCGGAGCTTCCACCCCTCACGCTCCTCCCGGCCGGAGCTACTTTAATTCTTTGTTTTTTTTATTATTTAATATGCCGGATCGGTTTGCCATGTTAAGTAAAAAAAAAAAATTAAAACAGTATTATAGTAGCTCTGGCCGGCGGCATCAGCACCCAGCGGCCGCTTTGATTAGATTTCCAGCAGTCTGATGGCCTCATAGTGATGGGAGCAGCGTGAGGGGGCGGAGCTTTCACCCCTCACATAGCTCCCATCACCAGGCGGCCATCACACGGCCACTGGGTGCTGATGCCGCCGGCCGGCGCTGCTTTAATAAAAAAAGAATTGAAGTAGCGCCGGCCGCAGCTCCCGTTTAGATTGGATTTCGGGCGCCCGCCCGGCCTACAAATCTGCTGTCCCACCGGGAGATTTCCCGGTATCTCGGTGGGCCAGTCCGGCCCTGGGCTTTGTGAACTTTTCCAGTGCTTAACTGAAAGATATGGTTAGAAAAGAAATGATTTGTCTGCTATTTACTCCTTTTCAGTACTTGTAACTGATATTTGGAAGAATCAGGCACAAGTTTTGACATCTAAAAACAATTCATATCAAGGGGATTCTTTATTTTCTGATGAAAAAAGTAATTATAGTCTTATTTTGAACCAAATGACCTGAAACATGCTGTAGTAACAGACTACATGAAGAGCGTTTATTTGTGTAGGCCGTGAGTATTCAAACGTGAATGCATTCCTATTTTGTGACACGGAAAGTAATGTGTAGAAGGTTTCAGTGGCTACAGGACAGGTGGGATATATTTTTGCCCAGATATCCGTGGTTTCTCATAAATACGGAATAGCACTGTCATGCAAAACCTTTTTAATGGTGTTGTGCTCAGAAAAATAGAGCTTTGTTTTACAATTCTTGGGAGTTAATTTTCAGTCTGTTTTCTCTTAGAAAATGCAGTGATGGGTATAGCCTCAAAAATATATGTATATAAATTTATAGAAGTAAAGACATTTCTGAGGCGTTCTAGAAGTCGATGGACATCGAACCCTGAGCGCAGTCTTCTCTGCCGCGGACGTAAATTTCGCAGGGAATCTCCTCCATGACGCGGTCTTCTATGCCCTGCTCGGGGCAGTCATGGGCTTGTTGCTTGAAAGTGTAAGTGCTTTTCTTAAAGGTGCTGTTAAAGGTTTTCATCGGCTGCGGCTGCGCAAAGTCGTTGCGGAAAGGAAGATCCATGGAGCTCAGGTTGGTCCTGCTCTGTTTCAGGGTAGCCGTTTGGGAGCCGCAGTGGTGGTCGTGTATACATCGAGACGATGTGGATGAGCGCCTCGTTTTTTGGTAGTTCTCCAGTTCTTCTGACAAATCGGCCAAGTCTGCGGAAATTTCTTTGTCCCTCAACGAAAAAAGCTCGTAATGGGGTGGGTCAAAAACCTCCTGAAAGCCAGTCTTGTTAAAGGTGGTTTTTCGAGCCAGGATCTTTTTCCGGGGCTGCTTCACCTGGACGAGAATGGAAATTATAAGCAGGACCAAAACAATGCCAGACGTCACTCCAATTATAGTCCCGTGGGTCTTGGTGATTTGTTCAAACAGCCCAGCTTCTTTTTTTTCTGAAAGAGTCAGAAGGCAAATTCCATGTTAGCAGACCGTTTTATAATAGAACCCGAGCAGTGGTAGTCATCACTAAGAATATTGATACATTTTAAATGAATAATTGTGTGCAGATTTTGGACAGATTTTGTGGATGATTCTATGTTACCTGTAGAACAGAGACCTGTGATGTCAAACGATTCTTTTCCCCTTTTAACAACTTTGAGGGCCTACTGCACACCTCTATGTAGACTTTATTAGATTGTATTATTTTTTTTTTAAATAGTTTGATGCAAATGTTATATTTGAAGGTAAATGGGCACCGTTTCATAACTCCAAACATCATCTTCAGATAGACATCAGAGAAGTAAAAAAGGCTGATCTGAATTATCATAACTGCTGGTCTCTGAGATTCACCGGGGCTGAAGCTGGTCTTCACTGATGCCGTCAGGACCTGACAGGTGCCTTATTGCTTAGAGAGGCCTTACTCTGTCCACGTCGCAAAACCATGATCTGTGTGCACCCAGGCCTGGAGTCGCTGCTGTTACAATGTCACGTACCCACCTTTACAGTGGTTTTCATCCCAGGGATAAGCACAGTTCTGGATCCCGTTACAGACTAAGGAATTATTGATGCACATGTTGCTGTGGCAGAAGAAGGTGTTACCCATACATGGAGCTGCGGGAACAGACAAGAGACATGGCTGAATAGCGGAGCTGCGGGCGATTATTAAAAGCTCTACTGACACCTAGATTTCTCGTGTATTCTACAAACAAGCCAATGGGTGGATAGCTTCACTGGATCCAGAAGATCATCCTCATGGCTTTTGACAATGTCTTTCTACCCCTAAACCCAACTGGCATGTTATCCGCGTGCACATATTATGTTGCGAGGAGTCAAAGCCAGCGGTTTACTTACTCTACGCTACTTACGTTCAACAAAAGATGTGAATAGCATGCGGAATCGACTTAACCGGCTTCCTTCATCTGCCCACATCCGCACAACGCCTGTCCCTGTCTGCAGCATAACGTCGTTTGCCACGGTGCTGCAGAATTTGGCCTTTAGGTTCTCGATGGAGCTGCTGCCGTCGTAAACTGCCACAAAATTCCGCTTACATTCATTGGAGTGTTCCATCTGGTAGTCAAGGAATCGCAGGTAAATCTAGGTGGAAAACACAGAGGTTCAGTTTGTTGGTATACTATATGACTGACTCCTTTCTAAATCACTGGAGCGTTCCGCGGTTCTTATCCAGTTTGTTTTGCAAGGTATCACAAAGATTAATAACCTCTTATTTCTTCGGGTCACCTACCTTGGCTTTTGGGGTGGCTTTAATTGTCCAAATGCAGTCAACTGCTTGGCCGGGTTTCAATTTCCCATCTTGTTCTACCTGGCTGGAGCGAATGATTCCATCTGCTCCCGATAGCTCAAATTGGCAGTCTGTCATACGAAGAGAAGGATGTAGTCATTGCAATGGCACGAGCTATATCGCAACGAGATAATGGAGTGCAGCGTGATTGCGTACCTGGGATTGGGTTGAGAATGCCTCCAAGGTAACTGAAGTCTGGATCTGTAAGAAATGGAAATATTTTGGTATTTTGGACAGTTGAAGTGTCCAAACAGTTATGTTCATATTTGTGAAATTGTGTCTTCAACGATTTTCTGCAACTCATTCTGCAAGTTCTGGAGCGGTGAGGTGGAGATGAGGTCAAGTAAATGTGACCATTGGGTATGCAACACTGAGATGTACTACATGATTTTAAACAAAGGTCAGGCATTAGCTATGTAAATACCCCATACTGGGGGAGGCAAAGGGTAAATGAAGAGGAAGGATTTTGGGTCCATGATCTCTGCAATTCTCCTACCTGGTATGAAGGAGTATTTTGCCCGGAAGCCAAGTCCTTCTAGTTCCTCATCTGAGGAGAACTTAATCCACATGAATCTTCCTGTCGACCGAATTGCCACTGGACTCCTGAGGCCGCAGTATCGGTCAATCAGAGGAGAAAAGCCAAACGGGCCATCTCGCACTTCAAGGTTATCAAATCGGCATTCGAACGAAGGCGCTATGTGATAGGGCTCGTCGAAGGTCAGTTCTATTCTTTGGCGTGGAGCAGCTGAAACACATGAAGGGCCTGTGTGAGTGCGGGAACCAAGGAGCAGTCACCTGAAGAGCAGACCATACTCTGCATGTGATTTGGAGTGAAAGCAATTATTATTCCAGCTCTCATAGGAAAGTATGAGCAACATGTTAGCGCGTAAAACACTACATTATCGGCTAGTCAGGTGGCGGAAATATGCGTGTTAATAGCACGCGCTGGTGACTCCATGGGCACCGCCGTATCTGGGTGTTTCATGTGCTGAGGGCATTTACAGAAATATCGCATGTTTCAGTCCTCGTGGGTTTCTGGCTGGTGAGGGACACATTTAACGTATCATGGATCTCGGGCGGCCTGCTTGTAATATGTTCTGTGTAGTATGTTGTGCGGAAGCCTTGGGTCTGTTAATGGAGGGGACACTTTGCGTCTTAGTGACTCCATTCTTGTTGACGGCTTCTGGTACAAGTGACCCTGTATAAAGCCGCACGCAGCAGAGCATCCTTAGCGTGTCCCAGAGACTCACCTTCCAAAATGTAGACGCATTCCTTGTTGGGAGGATAGATGTTAGGAAAATTTGGGGATGCGAAATGCCCTCCGTTACTGGTCCGGACCCAGGTTCCACACTGAGTGACCGGGATGTGTTTAGCTCCAATGTTCTGTGCGTCTGAAACACATACAAACCAGAGGTGTAAACGTCTGATGCAGCGATCATATTAAAAAGGATCCCGGGGGAGACAAATCCTAAAATACTCCAGCATGGCCGTCCCTTTCAACATAACTATTCGCTCTCTCTAATGTACACATGAGATGGGACGCAATGTAAAGCTTTTGGGTCGGGGGTGTCTTGGGAGCATTTCCCAGAGCAGCATGCAGAAGAAACCACCTTACATCCTAATAGACAGTTCTGTATGTTTTTTCCTGTTGCAACATTAAGAAGCTTTATCTTTTGACATACAAGGATTAGCGTTCACCCGGCTTGCGGTATGATATGGCGAGGGACGCTGCTGCCCAGGGGTTATGCAGAAATCTGACTGAATGCATGGGTTTTTTCACTTATATCTTATTGTACTATTTCTGCGCTTGTTCAGCATTAATATTTTATCTGTACTTATCATCTCTACTATTAGGGACCAGATCTGTTATAGTGTATTGTATATCAAGTGAGTTTTAAGGCATAGCGAAGCTAGAGCCGTACCTTGTGTTCTCTGGGCCACAGCAATTCCTTCTACCACGAGAATTGTGATCAGCAGCACTGCCAAAAGAAAGGAGAAGCAAGTGACTATTCCCAATGTCTGACACAGGGAAAATGATCGGACGCAATTCACAGTATGAGTTAGGAGAGGGGTTTGTGACCGTGGGGTAAATGCAATCTATATATATATATTATTATATATATATATATATATACATACAGCTGGATTCAGTTAGTGCCGATGGTCTGCAGCAGAAAATATGAGTAATAATCTATATCTCCAGTAATTGTAGCCAGCCATGGAGGGCAGTGCATCGACAAAGGCTGCCCTGTTCAGTTCATGTCTGTTCCTGGCAGCTAATTATCCTTAGAATATGCTTTCTCACATAAACCACTGGATATATTGAAGAAGTCTGAGAAATCTCAAGTGACAGAGAACCTGCTCCTCCTTCCAAAACTCTCTGAGGTCCTGATGCAGTCAACTCCGTCGCTGAAAAAACACGTCCGGCCCTGAAGGCTGAATTATTAGGCTCACAACAGATCCGATTACTTGATCTAATCAAAGACGTCCTGCCAGAGCCCGTTCTTCTCGCTTTGGAAATATTCGCACTAAGCCGCTTTTACCGTCTAGAAGCATAGTTAGTGGCTCTAGCTTTGGTAGTCCCGTTATTGCCGGTACTCTGCCTCCAAGGCATGTGGTGCACATCCACATTACAACAACGCTTGTAATGCCCGAAATGACAAAAACACAACTGACTTCAGCTCTGAAACGTACGCAAGTAACGTGTAGAACCACGGATCAGTACCGGCGCCAGACACGGTACGAGGTATCCAGCGACAGCCTTACATTTTTATTCTGGTTTTAAATAAGAAGATTACTTGTTTGCTATGATTTATTTTTGCATATTAATGAAGAAATCGGTACTACACGCTGAATGGCAATGAATGAAGCCGTTACAGTTTAGAATATCTAAATCGGTACGTTAAATTGGCAGTTTATAAACCACTGCCTATGACTGATTTGGTCATACGATAAGTGACGTTTTAGATGAATCTGGTGGTGCCCACGCCATGTCAGCATGGTAACCTGAAGATGACTGCCCGTGTACTGTATGTTCTCTCAAGTCCTGCACCCCTCCAGTCATGTCTCCAGTTGCTTCCAGTTGACTTATGAACATATAGCAAACATGCTGATGGAAGCTTATAGGGAGCTATAGGGCTTTTGGTGACCTCACACCTTGAAGTGTTACTGCCTAGTGACCCAAAATTCTCCTCCTGCTGGTGTGGGGCATCTGACTATTGGCAGGCGGGGGACAGACTAAGGAGGGGAGGCAGGTAGTCCTATAGACCAGGGCAGCGGGAAAATGCCTCATACGCAGCAGGTTAGAGAGGAGAACCATAGATCACTGGCAAGATGCGTAGGATATATTTGGTGATGACTTTTGTTTTTAACTGTGCTGAATGCCAATAAAAGGGAGGGGGGTGATAAGAATCTAGTGCCCTAACTGTGGGTAGATAGAAGTGACAGGCGAGTAAAGCCCTCCTGCCCCTAATGATTCCGGTAGCCAGTAAAGGGTGTTTGGGAGGAAGCTGATCCTCTGAATAGCCAGAGCCCCCCCAACACAGAGCCAAGGAAATGGACACAAAGGGGCCATTCACCTTGGAGCAGCGCTCTCAGCGCCCCTTTGAATGGAGAGTCTCCGTTTTAGGAGGGTAATGGGCACAGACTCTAGGACAAGGGGGGCAATGTCTGATGTTTGGGGCATTTGCTATGTTTGGTGGGTATTCCTGTTCCTATCTGCTTAGAATGCAAAACACAATGACAGATTGTGAGTGTGGTGTGTGAAACCCCTCATGTTTTTTCGGTGGGTGTGTGAGGTCCCTCATGCTTTTTCGGTGGATGTGTGAGATCCCTCATGCTATTTTGGCGAAGCTTAGTAGATTACTTTGATCATAGAAATATTGTAAAAGCTTAAAGCTCGGGGTGAGTAGACCTTGTAACCGGGAACATCCTGCCAACATTGTCACACAGAACAGAAAGAAGATGACCAACTAGTGATGGTGTCGTGTAGTTAGTGGCCGCCATTAACCCCTCTGTTTCTTACAGTAGGGAGGAACTATAACACAGAAAGGTAATTGACAAGCATTTACTCACAACCCTAGAGTAAACACTAACGCTCTGGCCAGTGATCATAATTAATGTTAAAACAATAAAACATCTTAAAAAGTAGAACTGATAACGTGGGGATAATGAGGAGCCCTTGTGCTCCAGGGTCTGTACCCTACACACGCGATAACTTAATCGATCCCTACAGAGCTCCAACCATTTAAGCCATAAAAACTCCATATAGTTACTGTCCACCAGATCCCAGGTTTAAGATTTTCATACAACCTCTCAAGTACATGACACCTTATTAACATACAGCCTAAATGCAGGGTTTGGCTTCCAAATTCCTGGATCAGACAATTCCTACCTTTTCGCGATTAGCATGGCATGTACGGCTGTAGGGCAAATGCATGCTGCCACAGAGCAACCCCAGGAGCTGGTTATAGGGAGCAGAAGTTCCTTACTCAATTTGTTGAACAAGGTTTCTGCTGGCTTGGTGCAGGATGGTGTGGGATCCAACACTCAGCTTGTGACTGTACCAGATACAGAGGGCTTTTTTTATCCAGGGCTGAGAACTGTTTAAGAAAAAATAGGGAATCCCAAAAATCCCAACGGCTCGAGAGGGCCGTGTGAGAAAGTGAACCCAGCTGCTAAAAAATGACCTTGTTCAATAGGACACTGTCTGAGGTGTGCATTCTGGAGTAGTCTCCAGGGGCATGTTCCAGCTGTCCACTAGAGGGCTCTCCAAGACCGAGTTGTCATCACTTGTGTTGAAGTGTTTATGAGGAAATGAAGAGATCTGATGGGTACCCCCGGGTTTATACCTCCTGGGTGCCCTGAAGACCACATACCTCCCACACAGTGCAAGTCTCTGAACACACCACCCCATGACCTGGCCAGGAGAAAGAACAGGTCTCTGTTGGTGGACCTGAAACGATCTTTCAACCACCTGATGGGCTTTTCCTTACCGTACCACTACTAGCTTGAATGAGATGGTGCCGTGTGAATGAATGGTTTGCCTCTGTCAATCGTTGACCATTACTAAGTGTTATTTCGCGTTCACATTCTAAAGTCTCCGTGGATACTGGGTGCACGATGTATTTGCAGTCACAGTGGAATAGGATCTTACCTTCCAGGATGAAACAGACTTTTTCTAACATCATGGTGATTCTTGTGCTGCTACCAGTTGTTGTTCAGCCTGGTGGGTTTCTGTCTCTCGGCGTGTCAGAGATGTGAAGTCAGAGGTGTGTTCCTCCCGTGTATGACATGATCCCTTCTACCCCTCTTGGTTGGGGGAGCTCAGGGTCTCCGCAGGATTCCACTCCCTCTAGATGTAAGTTATTTGCCCCTGTCTTACCATGCCTGCCTCCCCGCTGCTTCACCAGATCTGAAAACTTGTTCCCTGATACCAGGGCAGTAGGAGAAGGTATCTGGCCAGTAATAACTGCCCCAAACCTGCAGCAGTGGCAACTCTTTTGTAGACTGCTCTGCAGAACTATGATCCATTAGGAATTTCTCTTCATACAAATGCCCAGCTCAGCCCTCAGACTCTGCGGTGGATTTGAGGTCCATTTCTCCCAGAGATTAGATGTTCGGAGCAGGATACAGCAGCCGGCAGGACGGGCTCACAGCTCCAGTGAAGTGTTGCAAACAAATGAGGCTCATTTATGATGTGAGACTGAGTGAGAGGCTTGTACGCATGTCCCCCCCACCCTTCCCACTCTTCCCACCTCCCCACTCCCCTCTCTCCATCGTACAGAGCGGTTCTAGCTCTCTGGGTCCTCTCATCACTGGCGGTGGAGCTGACAACACATTGCAGCTGTGTTCGGGGATGTGCCAGGCTGCACAAACGTTTGCAAAGCGTTTAGAAATATTTGGGGGGTTTACAAAGGTTTATTTTCTCAGGGTCGTTTGCATTAAGTGGTGTTACCAGATATAATACACCCTGACATCACCCCGAGATAGGAGTATGGGCAAAGTGGCCAGGGGGGCAATTTTGATCGGGCTGTTCTGATTTTTAAAGATTTGGATTTGTGTGTCCACCGATGAGTAAAAAGAAGTGTTGTGACAACTTATCCACTACTGGCTCTTTTTAGTGAATACGTGCGAGCACTCCCCCTCGCCTGTCAGTTCGTCTACCTTCTATGAGACCATGACCCATACTCAGCCTTATCTTAGAGAGTCTTATGGCTAAGCCACGCTGTTGTATGACCCGTATAAACTTGGCTGGACTCGATATGCCGAGGTCTGCACCAGGCTGGACTGGATCTGCACATTTACGTGGTGTGTGTTACCTCTGTGATTCCACGGGTCTATCTGTAAAACAGATCTAATGAGGAATGCCGTATTACCCTAACTGTACATGAACATTGACCTTTGATGTCTGTTTTTGGCACGTTGCGCCTTACTTGTTACAGAGCTGTGCTGCACACTTATGAACGGTGCGGGTTCTCGGCAGCCGGGCAGCAAACTATTACCCTGCATAGATACTTCTAAGTACATTGAGTCTGGCCGGGCCGCTCCCAGCGCAGCACTTCCCGATACTGCAGTATTTTCCAGATAACGTGCCGCTCCGCACAGGATCCCGGGCTCTCTGGGTCTCTTCACGCTGTCCGTTCAGCACCAACCTACATCAACAAATACACATAGTTCCCGTAGTAGCTTCAAGTGCATTTTGGCTACCAAAGGAGAAAAAGTGTGTGTTGTATGATGAATTAGGGGGCAACACAGGGTTAATATAAGACTTTTATAATACTGTCCCCTGGGGAAGTGCTTTACTGCTTACATTTTAGAGAAAGTAGGTAGTGCGGGCTGCGAGAGAAACAAATAAACCCCCATGTGTGACATTTAAACTGGTTTCAATAGAATTAAAATTGTGACTTGAGCTTCTCTGGATCTGCCGTTCCGTGTGTTAAATTCCTGTACTCGTCTGGGTAAATAGTCAGAGCTGCATTAGGATAATGTAATGGAATTACTGCCGTCGTCAGACTTATAAAATGTTTAAATAACATTATTAAAGCAGCGAGCGGCCCACGGCTCTGCTCTGTGTCCGTTCATACATATTTCAGCACGAAGACCATCTGTGTCGCATGTAGCATTTCAGCTTGTTACACAGAAGAACAACGCGATCCTCTGGACACGGCCGCTAGGCATGTCTAAAGTGGGGATTATAACGAGAGCCAGTTCCGGTCGGTGAATAAATGGAACAGAGATTCTGAAAGAATGCTGGAGAGCAGGAGCTGGCGCTTTGCTAAAAATATCACCAGCGATGTATGGACAAAGGCTTTCTAGCACTCTGTGATCCATCTCGTAAGGTAACCTGTGAACACGCACACGCAGTATTAGACCCGTTAATACATGAGGAAAGCACCATGTCTCATTAAACAGCAGTTACGGACACTGTCAGCCCAGTGGTGTCTTCTGCCAGCATTTATAAGAGATTTGGGACATCAAGCGAAACATCATGTGCAGAAAGGATGAGCCGTGTGGTGTGTTCATGTCAACTGCATCTTAACATGGCATTAACGTGTTCTTTACACAATGCTTTTATTAATATGACCACTTGACATTCAGTAAAGTGTTTGTTTAATTACACTGCGGACATCGCCCTGGTGTGTAAAAAGTGTGCTATTGTGTTCCTTATAACCGCATAGATTGGACACACTGGCCACATAGTACATCTTACGGCGGCGAACATTTTCTTCTGCTGGTGACTGTATGAGGGGCCTATAGGTATCTCCACCATCGACAGAGGATCTAATTTTCCCAACTGTCCCGAGGAGACAGTGGGGGTAATTTACACACCGACACAGTCTTCTAGGAAGGGACATTTATTGGGATTTACCAACATTCAGTTTATTACAGCGTACTGGACAACAAGCACAGAATCACAGGACATGATGTGATGCGGTCTGGGGAGTGTCAGCGGCCGCACATTCTGTGTACGGCGGGCATCGACTTTCCCAGCTCCCGGCTGGCAAAGAGTGATGGCAAGAGCTGTCCATGCACCGGGTGCTGCCGGCTTCTGGATGGACCCAGTAACTCAGCATAGCCATGTGCTAAGAGCCCGGTGGGGCAAGCAGTTACACATTAAATCGATAAGTAGTCTATACGGGGGATGAGCTGCCAGACAGGACATCTACCAGTCCGTGCATCCTGCTCTGCACTGGCCCTTTGTTTCAGTCCTTTATTCTTACTGCTATAGAAAGTGCATGAAGCCAGTGGAGAAGCGAGATGCTCCACCGCTGATCCGATGAATACATATAAATATCATTTATAAACAACGCCACCGTCTGTTTACATGCAGAATAATCAAGTCGGGGCTGGTGGGCTCCAACTGGATCACAGATCCTTAAAAACAACATTATTATTAAGCTTTAAATACAACACCCAGACAATTTAACCCGCAGCATAAAGAAAGATACACCATCCAAAATTTACAGGACCCCCAATCCTGGGTTTCATTTTTCCCACAGATCCCAAGTCTTGTGGTTTTAGTAATCTGCACCAATAAATTAACACATAATGCAAAATATACAGCAAGCGCCATCCTGTCTGCTGCGGCTTGACCTTCCCTCACACCCCAGCTCAAAGAATCGCACATCTTATTGACAAGTCTCCTTGCTTTAACCCTTTACGCTGTGGCGAGAGCAGCCAGACAAAGGGTTAATAAGCCATTTCACATGGCGTCAAAGTGGAAGCGATGGGCCTCTTGTCTCTTCTCCCTGTCGTCTGCTTTCTGCAATACAAAGAAAGAAACCATTAGCACGTAGCGCATATGAATGGCTTTCTGAGCTAAAAGCAATGGCTTCTCTACAGCTGAAAGCCCAGGATTTGTGAACAAGGGGCCAGTTATCAAGAGTAATAATTTCACCGGGTATTAATGATCTACAATGACACAAGTCATTAGCTGCTTACAGGGCTAACGATCTCCTCTGCGTAAAGTCTAAACATATAAAAACCATCAGTCATTTCCAACAAACCTGGAATTTACAGTCAGACAGTAAAGCCTAATCTGGCAGGTAGCGGGCGAGTATCTGCGAGGAAGCTGGACAGGTTACGCAGAAGGCTTCGTCAGGACAAACTCATTTAATGGGATAATAAAACCGTGCGCGATGGAGTTGTTGAGTAGTTAAATGCAGTCTCTGAGAGAATGCGGAAACAGGCGTACCGGCTTCCTACCGGCCTGTGAACGTCTGTGATCAGCACTCCTGTGTGCCCCGTATCAATAACCTGCCCCATACACGGTACTCGCTTTCTGTGCATTTCTGATGTAATAACGCAGACTCGGTTATGTTGCTAATTCAGAAATCATGCCTGTTGGCCCATAAGGGATTAACACCATCGTTTTCCTTCTCATAATTATGTAAAAAGTGAATCATTTGGAAGCCTCTCTATGAGCTGTCCCTCTATTCACTAAGGTTCTATTTGTCAAGTCAAGCAACCTCTCTGCACACAGAACCAATTGCCCACGCGGTGAATGTTATTCTCCCGCTAGGATATCGTCATTCATTGTTAAATGAATGGAAGGAATTAAAGGCCATGGAAATACTATGAAGTATACAGAGTTCTGGGGCATCCGCCGAGCCTTTCTCCAGAGCTCTTCACTGGCACTTACTGAACACTATTCACATTACAAATGGCAAAACGCAGTCACCCGCCAGTGAATCGTTACACGGTATTGTGCAGTCCTTTGGGGTGTGATTTCAGATGGAAACTTACCTTCTCCTGCCAGTGCAGGATGCCAATTATGGCCAGGATGAAAACGCAAACACCGATGAGCGCGATGGCCGTCAGTAAGACAATGTTACTGGGGGTGAGGTAGAGCTTGGCACTCCAGCTGTAGAGAGTAGACAAGAACGATCAGTGGGCACATCCCTGCATCGCTCTAAAACCTCTGCCCCGCACTCTGCACCCTCACACGACGGAGCAATTACTGAATTCATGCAGGTTCACTAATGAAACCTTATCTAAAGCCGCTGCCGGGAGACTCTCAATACGGCTCCAATGGCCCCAAAGGTATTTAGTGCACTGGGGAATGCAGCCCTTAGTGGGTTCCCGGTAAGGAGGCAGCGTCATGTACCCAGCATCCACCGCTGCTTTAATGGGATGTATTATATAGAGTTCACGCAGACATCAGCATCTTGGCCCTGTCGGACATTCCGTGACTGACACAAATAGAAAATGATTTAATTCTCTGTCAGTGATCTGATTCCCAGCGATTAATGTGTATGAAACCTTCACAAAGCCAGTGACCCAAATATCAAGATTCATTGCAATCACTGTCACTGCCTGCGCTGGATTTAGGACCCGCTCCTGGTGACCGGCGTGGATCCTTTCCATGATTCGCACTGGTGGAAAGTGCAAAAGCCTGCCTACTGCCAACCCCATCTATAGCCCTACACACAAAGCCATTACCTTTTTGGGGTGTGATGGGGGTACGGGATAACGATGAGCTGGGAATTGGGGATGATCGCAGTCCATTCTTGCTTCCGAATTTGCTGAGGGGAAAAAGCACAGCATTTTAGGATGAGTGAAACGGGACATTACTAAACATTAGTGCGCAGTGTCTTTCTGTATGCTACAGTTGAATTCATGACTATTAGTCTATTTTATGTAAGATAGAAAGACGTGTGTTCTGTACACGCTATCAGCCACAACCCGGCCAGACAAGCAAGCAGACATAGATGTCTTAACACAGCTGAGGATCACTGTCCCTGAACGCTATACCTACTGACCTTCTCCCCGAGCGGCCGTGGAATCCCCACGAAGAGATGATCGAGGAAGTTGGCGCTCCTCCCCAGGCCGAGGACATTGTACGGGAGCTGGAGTGCCAAATGGGCAGACTGGCTGAGCTGGCCGGCTGCAAAAGAACAAAACTGGATGTCAGTTCTCACTATATAAGCACCGATACCCCATCCCGGGGCCGCTAAGGGCCTTATGAGCAAATAACCCAACCCTAAGAGCTCACCGTGTACAGCCCCACAGGAATACACAGAAAGCAAGGGATTCAAACAGAACATATTACATGCACCGTGCCGATCAGCGGCTCATCCTTTGTACTTTTCTAACTTGTAAGTCATTCAGGTGGCCGCCATGTGTACCGATCAGGATGCTGATCAAATAAATGCTACTCCAGCTCGGAAACAGGACTGTATGTAGATAAACTCCACCTGCGATATCACACACATTATATATATATATATATATATATATATATGACTAATACAGCTGTAGCTATAAATGTATATACCTGGCCGCACCTTGTGCATGTGTTGAAAGGCCGGTACAAATATGTATCGGTACACAAGGCTCTGTATTTTATTGTGTGTGGGGAGTCACGTATTAGCATGGGCTTTGCTTTTGGAGAATATTCTAGAATTGGTCCTGTGAACAGGAGCCCAGACACCCCGGCACAATCCCGACAGGCAATTATTTCCCTCTCTGTGCTGCTTGGTACGGAGTATTTTACTCTCGCGCAGGAAGACTTCCTACAGATCGGTTTAATCATCTCTGCTGTCAGAAAGATAATTAGCAGCCGGTCCGCTCCGTTCCTGACCTCCCTGTTAATGTGGTGCCGGCGTAGCCCGGTAGGTGATAGCAGGAGCTACGCCGCGCATGACATCTGTTAATAAACCCCAAAAGCAAGCTGTAGCTGGAAGCAGTTACGTGCCCTCGCTGGGGCCGTGTGTTCAGCAGCCATTACTCCGGCACACTGTGTATATTATACCCCCTTCCAGGGTGTGATTCTTCCTGAAAATTAATGATATTTGTACGGTTTAGGTGTCTGACTCAATCAGGCGGCTATCAGTTCTATGTGTGTGTGATGGATTCTACAGACCTCTCTTTATCAGTGATGAGCATTGTGTGCGCGCGTGCGTGCGGGGTGCGTGTTATTTATTGCGTTATTTAATAAAACAAATGGGGGGCAAACTGTGGCACGGGCAGGAAGGGGTGCTTCCCCTATCAATGCTGCTATTCTTTGCTCCATTAAATCAGACAGCACATCGTTAGCGAGATGGATCGAAAGGCTCATCCCCGGTAAACAAACTGCCAGTGTATTAATAAACGTTATCGTCATTAGCGGGGCTCTGAACCGTATTATCTACCCCAGTGTATACAACACATCATACAGGTATAGTTACTGAATGACTACGGGGATAGCGTGATGTGAGGTGTTTATGGACAGTCTCTAGTGTCATGAAAATCGTGAGCGATGGCGTCTTCGGGTTTAGGTATTAAAGCTGTTGCTTGGCATGAGACTGGCAGCAGCTGGTTGTGAGAGCGCTCAGAAACCTGTTCTTTCACACCTTGGAATGGATCATCTGCAGGGAAGACTCCCCGTGGCAATTAACACCACCCACAGAAAAATGGGAGCCGCTGGCGGCGTTCATTAATGTTATTCTCTGCATGATGTGCTGCGGGGTTCAAATGCTAAACAGCGGGAAGAATACGCTAAGACGCCAGGGCAGCGCATGCCAAATGAAACAAATAGTAAAGCCAGGAGCATGGAGCAGGGCACCCGGCGCGGGTACAGAACATGGACATGCCTGTCACAGAACCAGGCCGGTGCTGAATCGCAGTTGCTGGTACTGTTAGGAGCTGGAGGGGTAAAACCTGTACGCAGTGACGCGTCTGGAGAGTCAGCTTCCCCGGGAACTGGTTTCCAGTATAAATGACTCCATTCCCTGCCGGTGACTCACACTACCCATCAGAGTGTACAGAACAACGTGCAGTCACTGTTATACTATACCCGATCACAGGTACGCCGAGAAACATACAACAGTCTAACACCCCATAAAGACATCCAATCCTCCAAATATTCAGCAGCACATGGCACGGGAGAAAGATATCTGGCTGTGCCCGCTGGGGGGCTACAGGCGCCAAACAAACTGGTGGCTTGTGATACTTAGTTACTACCACTCAGCAGCAGGCAGAACAGCGGAGATTGTTAGCTCCTGTGCCTCTGCAGGACGCCTCTGACAGCGTCCCACTAAAGAGAGCGTCACTCCTAGTCAATCATTACCGGCGTATTACATGGTGAGCGTAGCCGTACTCTGTCCTTGGCTCCGGGCCCTCTCGTCACGATACATCCAGGTTTGTGTTAAACAGTTTGTGATGGACAGAGAGCTAAGTAACATGCTGAATTCTGATCGATACCAGTAATTCCTTCCATTCCGGCAGCTGGTTGGCCTCAGCGAGAGCCGCACTTTTCATTTCCAAACCGTATGAAACAACCCTGAGCGCAGCATCTAACTCGCCGAGCATCAGTAATAAAGAAAACAGGACCCAGCCCACTAACCTGAGAGATGTCTATTTAACCCCAGGGTCTATATACTAACAGCCGCATTTGATTCAGCTCTGCTTCAATATATTTTGTGTTCTAGAAAATAATAATAGCTACTACAAAACCATCAGCTGTCCCTATGGAATGCTAAGCTAATGGCGTGAGAATCTAGTGAATAAACCCAGGTGCGTAAGAGCGCAGGGATGTCTGTGTTACCAGGGCCTGCGAGATAAAATAATCCCTCAGAGGATACAGATTGAAGCCACATCAACATAAAACCCCTCTTAAAACGTCAGTTCCGCAAAGAATTCTCCGGCACACAATACAACGTGGAACGGCTTAACCATCACTTAAAGGCAGGGATTGCTTTTTAAATGTGTTTATCAAAAATAAAAGTTACCCAGTACTGTAACAGACAGATTGTCTGCCCAAACACAAGCCCTTCCTAAATACCACACCGTCTTTATCACACCCTTAATACACCACACCACCGTATCTGCCCATGGATACATATAGCACCCGTACATAATCTAGCATTAGCTTTGTCTGTTCACCGGTTGGGCAGAAGGTGCAATGGTTCTAAAATGGTTTGGCACAGATGCTGCTGTCCTGGCAGCGACGCATGGACTCTGCCGCTCTATGGAAGTTATGTGAGCGTGTGGTGGGAATGTCAACGGAACTGGACATTATCTCAAAGCATCTGGCGTCCGGCAGAGTTTGGCATCTCATGATAGGGATTCTGTAGTTACAAGCTGTTTCGGCACTTCACGAGAATTAGCTGGACTTCTGCTCACCCCAGAATGTATTTACTTTCTAATTTAATTCAGCAGAAAACCTTCATGCCACCCCTAAAAGGGTTAATCCTGTTTCTGGATAGATACTGTCATTTTCACCTGCTCTTCTGCACTGCGCCCAGATATAAACAGCCGTCGCATGATTTAATATAAATGTAAAGAGAAAACTGTCCTACCGGATGCATTCTTCAGGTATCCGTTTGCGTCCACGGTCGTGTACATGATGTAAGGTCCGGGCTGATTTACACCAAATGGCTGGAACAAAGAACGGACGACAGTAAAGCCACCATAAGATATGAGCTGCTCCCTAATCTATGTAAACGCAAAGCCAGGGCCCTCAGAGGTGCCACTATATGTCCTGACAGGGA
The DNA here is from genome assembly GCA_009364415.1 of Spea multiplicata. NCBI lineage: Eukaryota > Metazoa > Chordata > Amphibia > Anura > Pelobatidae > Spea > Spea multiplicata. Next base: position 6,298,899 of record VKOC01000004.1, on the reverse strand, counting down.
GTATGTGGTGGGGCCCTACAGCATGCATAGGAGATGTTACTGCCATTGTCACGGCACACTTTTGTTTTAATTGGGTCAGGACCCCTAGTCATATGGTTTACAGCCCACCCTATTGAGCAGATGGTTGATGGTGAACAGCTTCCCCATAAACTTACCTTAACCTGATGTGGGCAGTCATTGGAGCAGAATCCGCTGAGTACTGTGGAGCAGAACAGGTCCGGGTTAGTTTACATGAAAACACACAGGCCGATGTATCTCTCCGAGAGTTAAACCTCCCTCGTGACGGCCAGTCCCAGGAAACACTCCGCTACTTATTACTCAGGAGACGGGCCCGAATCGTCTGCGTGTGAACGAGCCAAACCCAGGGAGAGCTGCTGTTTTGGACTCCAAGTTCTCCCAGCCATTAGCCCATAGAGAGCGTTATATAACGAAGGTCTATTCATCCTGTTTTGGCTGCTTATGTGCTCCAGCGTGACCTTCTACATCCTAAGCACCTTTTATCTTAGGTTAATGAAGCGATGTCATGGTAACTCACATTAACAAAAGACCAAAGAGACCAAAATAATACACATTATCTCTAATTACTGTTCTCAGTGGCCCATTGATACTGGACAATTCTGGACTGTGAGTGCTCTGCTGTTAACTCTTTCTCTGCGTACAACACGTTGAGACATTAGGAATGGATCTTTTTCCTCTGCTCTAGTTCTGCACCTTACTAGCTCGGACTCGATATGGACTTTTTTCAGACAGCTGCACGGATCATCCAAGTGTTTTATCATTTATTTACTCTTCTTATAACTTCACAGCAAAAACACCTCTTCTGGGAGAAACGTCACTAACAATTACTACCTTCATCCCACCACAACACTGTGCAACAACCAATGATCTCATCGCCTGAAATTTAACGTCGTCGTCATCATGAAAATAACATACATTTCTATATGGTGATGTCATAGCTCCAGCTTGCAGTCTCACAACTATCTGTCCAGCATCAGCCTCCAGTCTCGGAAGACAATTCCCCTCTTACCATGAAAGCCTTGGCCCCATCAAGCAGATGACCAATTACTATTTCCATTAATGCTCTGAAAACATCTGTTCAGCAGCGCTTTATCCATCTGCCAAGACCAGAGCCCTGGGATTAAACAATCTGCGATTGCTTTGACACCCCACAAATCCCACATTTCAGGTGATGTGGACAACAAACTATGGCAAAATTCCTGTTGTTGATTCAATACATAAGATGTACAACCTTGAAACATGGAGACGGCGGTATCATTACTACTGAAATGGTTCAGACAACAAACCCTAAGCAAAGCACGCATACATGAAAAGCTGGCTCGGCTCTTACTTACCAATGACTTTCACAAAATAGGCATCCGCTTCAAAGTTATTCAAGAAGACATGGATGGCAAAATTCTCCGGTGAAGAGCCTCTACCCAGCACAATGATATCCAAGATTCCCTGCAACGCACGGGACAGACATTCAGGTTACAGAGTGGGAAAGGTGTCCGTAGAGGTTGGTACTGTACTTCATGGCATAACCGTGTATCGAAGTGGAGCTGTGTTTTACCCAGGGCCACGTTCTCTTACAAAGCGACCCCTCCGCTTGGGTGGGTTAACCCAGCAAATGGCAGTTCCCCAACAACCCACGCATTTAATGAAGTATATGTGGAACAGACACATAGCAATTAAAAGCAGCAAAAACTCACGTCTTCGTAGAAGTCAAAGAAGGTGGCGACGACAGCATCTTTAATTTGATTTAGATCAGAAATCTCCCAGTGGACTTCAAAGATCCTGGAGCAGGTTGTATTTTTACACAAGACGTTCTCAAGAAGGAAAGCTTGCTGATCGCTGGCAGGCAAAAAGAAGGAAGATATCACAGGCTGAGCTCATGGGTGAAAACCTAAAACAGGCATTTTCTATGTAGTAGCATATAATTATTATTATTATCATCTTTTACTTATATAGTCATCACTCCATCTCGCTGTGAGAGGCTCTAGGCTCACCGCTGAGCGTGTGACATCTCAAAATCACAGAGAATGACCGCCCTGTATTTTTACATTGTGGCACATTTTTCCACGTATTCTTTCACCTGTTCTTTTCATCGATATGTATTGGCAAGGAAAATGTTTCCGACAGGTGTAAGAGCCCGGCGCTCGCAGCGTGTGGTACGTGGAGAGGACGCTCTGCTGTTTAACGATTATTACCCTTACAGTACAGTGGACAGCGAAGCTCCTGCAACGCAGACCAGGAGTATCCGCTGCTCCCAATCTATCTGACTACAGCGGGACACTCTCCATCTCATAATTAGTTGTATCGTTCCCGGAGACATATGGAATGATTTCTGACATATATCACCCCAATGGGGCTCGTATGTTATTGTTAATCTGGACAACAGTGCAGCTTTCAGGCAGTTGGCCATCAATCCTCTTTCAGTTGCTGGAGTCCTGGGAATTTGCAGAATAAACTGCTCTGTTAAAGAGCGGACACAAATTATTTCCTGATGGAGTAGACTATTGGGAACCATAGAGCCTGAAAGGGATTAACAAGTCTTCAATCCCAATATCTCTTTCTTCAGACCAAAAAAAACTACAATATTTTCACTGATTTATGGAGCTTTTCCACACAGTAATACTATGATGAGTGATACCGGACATGCTCTTTCACAACAGACCTGAGGAACTGCTAGACCACTTAGAACAGAGGATGACATGATAACGGCAAACACCAGGTCATGTACATACATGTGCATATACACACGCTGCTTTCTCAAACTGGCCTAAAACAGTAAATCTGAAGTATTACACAGCTGGGGGAGGAAATTAAATATCCCAGGCCGTGCGATGGCTCTCAAAGCAAAGAAGTGTTTAACATGCAAATCCCTTCTTATCGATAGCTGACTCTCCGGCTACTGATTTATCACAAACCAGAGGCATCCCTTGAAACGAAAGCCTCACTGGGGAAGGACAGTTAAAGGTTCTTAATAGTGAGCTTAATGGCCGGTGTTCATCCCTACTGTCTAGTAACCAAATACCTGAAGGCAAAAACGTTTAGCTAGGTGTTGGAAAGCAATCAAATAGTGGAGAGGAAACTTACTGGTAAAGGAGTAGTTTATAATAATGGGGACTGCAGAATGAGCAGGTAGAATGTGTAAATCCTCTGGATTCAAAACTATTTTGTTGTCCCTGTATAAACAGCATTTACCCTTTCCCATTCACAACATCAGCTTCGGATACTCCCCAAATACCATTTAGCTCGGCATAAGAAGACATGAATTGCTGGCATTTAGTGTTCTGTGGCATCTAGCTGTTGGACTACAAGTCTCATCGTCCACTGGAAATTATTTTCTTGGTGGGCTGCAGGAACTGACTAATGTTTTCTGAAGTGACCGGCATACACACGAGCCGATGGGTTGCAGACTTTCATTCAAGGTGATCTCACAAAGATCAAAACGCTCCACAAAACCAGGAACATGGAAACACGACAATAATCCCTGATTCAGGTACCCAGCATGAGTCACTGAAATTGGCTCCCGCTGATAAATGTTACTTCAAGTGTAGGAAAAAGAGCAGCGCGAGACCATAAAGGAACTGAATGAATGCGGGGGTTTATAGGAGCCGCTGTAATCAAGGCAAACCTTGCGGGTTTCCAATTACAAACTCCCAGTTTGGAGCAACGGCCTCCCCATGGTTTTCTAATTAAAGCCGACAACTATAAACCTGCAGCCAGCGATCTGTCATTGACCACAGCAGGTAGCCGTTCAGCACTCTGGACAGCACCAACTCTGCAGAATATACATGCCTTACACGAGATAGCCGTGTTACTGCCGTGTGTCAGGCATGGAGATCCAGGCTAAGATGCTACATCCTGGGAAGGTCCAAACAGGCTGCTCCCCTCAAACAGAGGGGGGGGGGTACTTTGGATTTCTAATGTCCCTCTCACTGTTAAACCCAATTAGGCCCCATTTCCCCACCTCACTGACACTAATGTATGTCCCATGGTGCCTATGATTTATGCCTTTGGGACCCAACGAGTGATCAGCTGTCGGGGTCCGGGTGATCTGGCCAGACGCACATAGTCTCTGCCATCGCTGGGCAGGGAAATGTGACCAATCCTTACTTGTTTTTTTTGGTTTTTACAAAGCAAACCCATCTGGAATGGAATATTATCCTTCCTGTGTGTCCGAGATTCATGATGCACCTCAATTATCTCTCATCAAGCAGCTGTGTCTAATTACAGGAACGCGCGTGGGGCATATAGTTTCCGTGAAATACAAGCCATTCTCTAAAACACTGTTGTTATCTGGGAGTGATTGGGATGGCTGGAAAAGATGACACTTTTCTTTTCAATGTGACATGGCTTACAAGACATTTTAACATTGAAAGTGCTAAGTACCCACCAGTGAGCACAAGTGGTGGCTCTGGACAGTATTTGGGGGCAATGATCCCAAACGGTGCAGCAAGACGTTCAAGATATCGAGCAAAAAAGAAAGCCAAGGTTTAATTGTGATAAGAACATAAAACAATCAAGTACCCCAATATACATGAATACTACTTCATAGGAAATCGATGACCACCAACTCATATGATCAGATTTACATTTAAACAAGGGCCGTAGGGTAACTGGTGCTTTCACACGACTGATCTATTTAGACTATTTAGATTGCAATTCCGATCCCTCCAGCCACTTCTGAGAAACAAATTTATTGGCATTAAAGCAATGTTTATATGGCTCATCATATAACGAGGCAAGGTGTCCTAAAACACATCATTTCATCTAGCTGTGTTATCTGGCACCTTTCCAGGCTTACCGCATCCACTCCAGATACAAGAACGAACCGTGTTAGTACAGCCATACAATTGTTCCAAATGGCAGAGGTTTTTCTTTTCATTAGAACTGCGATACGGATATCGCATTCAATTCCACCTCTCGTTACGATCTGAATCAATTAGCTCTTCATCTCTGCTCCTTCAATTACTAGCGACAAACAGCAGGTCCATAAGGAACATGAGCATAGTAAATAGGAATAACTAATAATACGTGAGTAATAAAAACATTAAATTCCCATCCACACGGCTATATTAGGCCAATGTGCAACCCACTGGGAAAATAAAGGAAACAATGTTACAGAATAATTCTTTAACCTGAAACATCACCATTCATAGATGTTCCACTAAACGGTGGAATCGATGCTGTTCACCGAGGCTGGACTCCGTTACAATGTTACTGTAATTACACGCCATCTTGTGTGTATCTGCCCACTGCCTCCTGTGTGTGATACACTATATCATTCATGTTTAATTCCAGCCACAATGACTTCTGTAATTTCTCTTAGTGTTTGTATATAACGTGTGTCCCTTAGACACATTGGACACAGAAGCCCGTTCTGCATCTTATTACTTAAGGCATTATGGATGTACGAAGAGGACGTCTCCGGACACACTGCACAAGTCAAAGCAGCAGAGACAAAATAATAACTATGGATGTTCTTGCGGGACACAGTTCCTCAGAACAACAAATAACCGGAAGACTGTTCGTTTTCCTGCCCAAATCATGTTGTTGCATTTCCTAAAAGCTCTCATATCTGCGTGATCTCCCCGTCTGAAAAACGAAGACATCGCATGATCTGTGAGTTGAAGGAAACCGCAGGAAACCGAGATGAAAAACACAGCTGGTGTTTTCCTCTTAACTTTCAAACCATAACAAACCCTTGTTTTTCTGGGAAAGATGCCGGTGCAGGGGCTGTGTTCACAAAGTTTTCCTCACCTCTCTACAAAGTTTCACAAAACACAGGTTTCCAGGACCTCTGTAGGGCTGTTATCACCACCCCTGGCTGGGGTAAGAAAAGGCGACTGTACATGTAAGGGAACCCATTACACATTATGGAGGACCGGACTAAACCGTCACAGTAAATCTACCCCAGGCTGTGCTTGCAGCCTCCTTCCTTCCATATTCTTCGCATTCTTACCCATTCTCACCCTTCGGATGCAAAAAGTCTACCGAAACTGGAGGGAAACATGAGCCACAACAAACAATAATGGGCTTATTATATTCTACTGCAAACTGCGTGTGACATTTTGATGAAATAATTACAGGCAAGACACCACTGGCTGCCAAATCCACTTCTGTGCACCCGATACAGAGGAAGAAGAAATAATTACAGCTTAAAGAATTCCCAAAGACAAGCAGGGAGTGAGCATCGAGAAATGAAAAATCACGTCCTGCAAAGCGAGCTCAATGCTCAGGCCAGTGGAGAACCGCCGACTACGAGAAACACAGAGAAACAGCGCAAGGCTGGTAAACCCTCTTGTAAAGTAAAAATAAAACAACCTCATAAACCCCTGGCACTGAATCTAATCCATTCGGATTAACATCCAGCCAAACTGGAAGGAAAATATAAGCAATAAATGTCAGCGATGACATCACGGCCGAGGCAGAATCCTCTGTACTCGGGGAAAGGCTGTTTATTTGGCCAGGAAACAGTTTCACAGGATAATGACGGGGGCTCAGAAGGTGGCTCAATGTAACAGATTCATATCCAGGGAGATAAATCTCAACTAATCAATAGCAGCGATGCTCGTCAATGTTAATACAAGTCAGCTTGTTCTTTGCATCAACCTGTCTGTGTGTTCAGAGAGGAAGTCACAGAACTGAAAAAAATCATAAAATGTGACTGAAATCCAAGTTAATTAAATGCGAATACACAGAATCTCTACACCCGGTGCCCATCAAGAACCCCATGAATCAGACATCTGCCTTCAGGTTCCTCAGGGGGTACGTGGCCGGCTGCTACTAGGTGCCGTGCTGAACAAGTCTAAACACGGCATTGTAAAAGAGTTCACGGTTTGAGTCTGAGGGCTGAATCGTACATATACCTCTTGTGATTGCAGATGCATTATAAATCGAGCTCCTGAAGAACCAGCCACCATACGAGTCTCTCTTCTTCATTCGTTGAACAAAAATATTCAAAAGCTCTATGGGTCAAGTTGAAGGAGCATGCGGAGGAACATCGTGGATCACCAGCAAACAATATGCATCTGAGAAACCTTACCTTATTATCTACCAAACACCATGGGAAATACAGCTTAAAACATCAACCCTGCTGCAGAAAGAACACACCTTCCTGATGTATCTCGTAATATGGCCAGGGCATCAGGGTAACCGTCCATATTATAATCCCCAATGTGAAGGGTAATTGGCAGAGCCGTGGGAGCAGTTGGCGGAACAAATCCCCAAATGGTGTTCTGATTCCTAAAATCCTGCAGCACCGGAACCCACTGCAAAACACAGCAACAATACAGCGGGTATGAACAGCACGTAACCGTACTCACAACAGCTCTCAGAATTTATTATGCCTGGATGGAAATATGAATTAGCCCATCTGCCTAAACACCTGTACTCGGTGTCTCGGTCTGTGTGACTATTGTTCCTGTGCTAAAGCGGGGGTTCCTGACACGAGCCAGGAGGATATATTGCATGCAGAAATACCCTGAGCGAAGCCCCCCCATCCATCCGTCATATTCTGGCCAGTGTGTCTGGTCCAGCAGACAGCACCCAAGAGCCCCAAATGTATTCAAGGTGCAGCTCTCAAGGTTCTGTCTGACCCCGTTCTCCCTCTTAAAATGGGGAAATAAAGCCAATACATGCATTGAGGACAGCACCGCCTGAGCTTCTTGACCAGTCTTAAAGCCCCATAAGTGACTTTTCTGTAGAAAATAATACAAGAACCTCAAGGAATGGATGGCAAATGTAATTGGCCGGACCTTTAAATAGCCACCTGCTGATCTTAGATCAAAAAGCAGCTATAATTTCTATGCTAATTTCATACTTAACAACTAAGAGCTCCCTTTCCCTGAAAATGTTAAAGGATTTATTGAAATTAACACACATCAGAGCAGAATCCTGTCACTAATGGGAGTTCACAAAGAGCTCACATCCAGCGCTACATCAGGGAGGGTTTTACTGTAATCCCTTGCCTGGGAAAAGCATCGGCACGATCCTGTTATGTGGGCAGTATGGCTAGAACTGCTGTTCATGTTACTGAAGAAATGATACCAGGGCTTAAAAATATTAAAACAAAACGCATAACAGCAGCAAAGGTTTAGTTGTCCATGCTTAATGTAAACAACCGATTGCTGGGGGCAATTCAATCTCTGGCCTTCGAGTTGCCACTATCCACAACCTCAGAAACAGAACCATTAAACTCCTGCCATCACTATTATTACCCACAAAATAGAGGGTAGGGCACGGTCAGCCTTTAAACACCAGTACGCCCCCAGACTAACAAGCTCACAATCTGTACAATGGGCCACACAATGGAGGTGGAGGATGTTTGATTTCATACTTGGTTAAAGGAGAGAGACATGACGATTTAGCTCACCTGTTCATTCTTCCACATGTAGATTGCGCTTTTGAAGCATTTTTCATCTGCACATGCTGGTAGCAGGAGATCCTGAAGCCCATCTCCATCTGAAAGTTGAAATCCCCAAATAATAGAATTACTACGCTAGTTTATTGTACACCTAAATATGGCGACACCAGTAACCGCAATACGATATGACCATATAATAATAGGCAGGTAAAGTAACTAGGCAATGGAAAATACGGCAAATAATATTAAATAATATTAAATAAAAATGATTTGTAGTTTGCTGAGAGTATTGCTTTTGGCTCGATAAAAGGAGGTTGATGCCCTCGAAAGTGCATCCTTAAAATGGAATGTTAGACCAATAAATGGTATTATTTTAGATTTTAATAAACTAAAAACAGAAACGAAGAATACAAAAGGATGTTATACCAGCATGCTAGTTACCTCCAGGCTGTTACTTTGTAATAATGGATTCCCGTGTTAAATATTATTATTGAAGCACTGACTATACAACATGAGATTGGAAGCACAATTTGAAGTGTTTCCGTTTTGATGTACACAATGTTTACTTACACCGTACACTTTCACACATGATTTAGTGCCATGTTATTACAAATATAATGAAATAGTCCAAATTTCTTATGTTCTTTATATAAATCCGTTGGCAGTTTTCTTTGGCCAGCATTAAAATGTTAGGACTGTGATCAGATCAGCATTGCTCATTCTATCACATATACACATAGTTCCTTCACAGAAACAGAGACTGCTGTCGCCTCATGAGCTCCTGCTACATTCACACACACACACAGTGTGATAATCTCATCCACACGCAAACCACAACATCTTGTCCGCGACACTTACACAATCTCAACCTCCAGAAACGAACCGTGCATGTAAATGGTGAAATCATTTTGGTGGCTGTGACAGGTGATGTATTCCGAGACGTGGACTCTTAGCCGAGGAACGCATTATGTTACGGATACTTTGGGTTTTATTTCACCATCCGTGATAATAATTAGTTCACTTGTAATGTTTATACACAGAGTATAATCATATCAGCTCCGCATCCGGCTTGCATGGAATTAGAGTCTCGCCGTGGGGCCCTTTGTATCCCATTTCTGTCTCTGTGACATCTGACTGATTGGTGGACGCAGAGGGGGAAGGATGAAACTGCCGTTCTGCCGGTAACCGACACGGTAGTAATTCACCAGGTTGGCTCAGACATGGACAAAGACCAGGGAGGTTGGCCCACAGCGGGGATGCAGCTTCCGCTCGGGTTACTTATCTCAGTAAGGATTTTCTGGCCTGTGACCGGCAGACAGAAACCGTATAATATTTAACACGTCCACGGCACGTACCGCCCTGTGAACATACAACGAGGGCCCCGGCAGTACCGCTGTGATGTGCTACTCTGCTGTGGGCCCAATGTCTGAACAAATTATAAGTCTTTATGTAGGCGTAGTGCTGAGAACTGAATCCTAGCGGCAGCATCGGAGTTTGTGTGATTCCTGATCTGACAGCGACACAACAGCAGCGTTGGCAGACAGATTTAAATACACCCCCAGCTATAGACCATGAGAAGGCTTCAAAAGGGTTGGATGCACACGGCCCTTCTACACGGCACTGCTTTCAGTCTACCCCCGGCTTCGCTCGGGAACCTGCCGCTGGCCCCAATTTAAATCAAGGAAAGAAGAGCTAATCCCGATGCCGTGACCACATGTTGGCTACAAGAACAGAAGTTAATGGCAGACCTGTTTAACTACACAAGCCTTAGAAATTAATGTATTTTGTGTCATGGAAAGAGAAGCTCTTATATTAATATATTCTTTACCATAGTAACAAGTAGATTACAATAACCATGGCAACACAAGGAGAATCATATAAAAGATAGATAAAAGTGTGGAGAATGAGCTGATTTCTCGGCGCCTCACACTTTAAATCACTCAGACAGCTATTTCTGGCAATTTGATGTCACAAAGTCCTGGATGGATAACAGAGGATTCGGCGGGCCGGCTCGCACCGTCTGGTAATGCGTCCGCGTATTGCAGGAAGCAGACTGAAAAATAAGGTTTCTTCTAAATTCACCACTAACCAAAAATATTCTCTCCATTGGGGAATAAAGCAATGGAAGCTTACAGGAAAGGCAGGGAACTGTACCTTGTGACACAGAAATATGCATCATGTACAGATCCGTAGCCTTTAACGATGCAGCAGCTTAAAGGGATAATGAAGCAGACGTTCATCATTCAAACAATTCCCATCTCCAAGAATGAAGACCAAATGGAGGAAGTGCAGTCTTTGGGAAGAGCCTCACGCACAAAGAGTAAAACGTCTGCACTCTACACCCAGTGCCGTTATTAAGTATTGGCCACCATTTTTACCGCACATCGGCGGTCATTAAATAGAGCCTAAGCAATAGGATGAGATCATTAATTTAACCCTGGGCTTCTCATGAATATAATGCGAGTCTCGCTGTGACATTAAAGGGAAATAGTATTTTATATTTATCTCATTACAAGCTTGTGAAGAAAAGTGTGACTTTCATCTCAAGCCCTTAAAATAATGATCACGAGATGTAAGGAAAGCTTTTAGTTTGGTCTGGCAGCCACCATGAAGGAGTAAATCCCTCTTAAGTGGGTATTAGTCTGCGGATGATGGGAATTACCATTACCGACACTCTGTTTCACTTTATGAGGCTAGAAGATGCCTATTTATCAAAGAAACAGTAAATAGATTGCGACTTGTTGATACCGCAGCATATTGGAAAATTAAAATCCCAGAGGCTGAAGGATAGCCTGGGCATTTTAAACTCCGATTCAGTGCTCCGAATTAATGGCGCTTTTAGGGTAATTAGGAGACCGTCTTACACTTTAATGAAGTGAAATTATAAAGTGTGTAAAGGTACTAAAACGGTGAACGTACCTGCGGATAAGCATGTGAGAGCGAGTGAGAGAGAGATGTAAGCAGCAGCCGGGTTGTAAATATACATTGAAAAGATGTCTATTCTCAGACGCCACAACATGTATGATAACCGCTCCACGGCAATTCTCCTGCCGGGACACATAAATCTCCGCTGTCAGTAATGTCAGATCCGGTACATATTCCTTTTTATAACTATCAATTATGGGTTCATCAGGTTGTGACCAGTATTGTCACATTAAAAACATTAAAAAAAGAAAAAAGATTTTTTCCGCTGTATAAAAAGTACCCTGCTACCTGCATAACTTAATCATTCAGGGGATTACTGCAGAAAGGCTTCTTGTGTCTCTATCTCCGCGTTTCTCTGCATTTTCTGTCTCACCCATTAAGCACCAAAAACACAAGCTGATTTTGTAACTTTTCATAACGATTTGTTCACGGAAGCGGTACTAAATATTCAGCATTTAATACTTGCACCTGTGGGCTTTCTAATTGCTTTTAAGGTTCTCCCCAGTCTGCTACAAAACTGGAGACATGTGCACTCCATACCAACGAATATAATTGTGAACGTTATTAAAGACCCGGTGTGAATAAATTCATATTTTACCATATAAATTGTACACTTAGCTGACATTTAACATTTCCTGCTCAGTATTATGTCCCAGATCACATTATACATGAGGTTTGCTACTTACTGCATGACCCAAAAGTCTCTCCTCATTCTTTTAATAAGTAACTTGGCAGACATCTTTTTTTTTCTCCCAAAGATTGGATAAAAAAAATATTCAATTTAAACGTTCCAACAAATTTAAAGGGAAAGTTCCCTCAATAGAATAAAGGACACATTAATAAAAAGACCTCGCCTCACATAAACGGATAATCCGTGCATCTGAAAAGAGTACGAGATTCTCACCATGAACAGACAGCCGCTTCACAGCCTGTCCTACGGCGCGTCCCACTTGGGAGCAATTTTAGCTCTCTTGTGCCATTACAGAGGAAAAATCTCCATATCAGTCTGATCCCACCCAAAAGGGCAGTCCAGAACAAAACGTGAGGCAAAACAACTCTTCACGAGGGAACCCCACACGTCCGTTTCAGCCTTCATTGGCCTCGTCAGTGGGGTACGGTCGGTATCCCTCCAGGCATAAGAGAACAAGGAGGTCCATGTCTGGACTCGCCTTTATGCTTAGAGTGCATCCTCACAGACGAATTGACAGCCGAGTGCGGTCTCATTTTACCATTAGGGCATTTTCAGCAGAAGACAGATCTGTAAGCTCTCCAATTTTTACAGACAGTAGTCAAACAACGCTATTGATGTGATGAGTTTCTCACTACGTAAAATGGCGCCAGATAAGAACCATTCGGCCCATCTAGTCTGACACAAGATAAATCAGATGAACCTTTTATTAACAAATGTAGTAAATGAACGCCCACCAAATAAGTATCTTTATGTAAAATGTAGCTTTCCACTCGGAGGAATTGTTTCCAGTACGTAGAATGTAACACGAACGTAAAAAAGTTACAGCGGAGAGACGAGCGTCCAGTTTCACATTAGATTTCTGTATGTGCGTGAAAGTAATGGGGGACAGGGCGAAGGAATTAAATTAGAAGGACTGATTCACCTTCATTGATTTTTGTTCTTTAACATCATAGGTTAGTCTAGCAGAAGGGCTTCATCATTTGGAACGATAGGGGGAGGGGAGTCCTTAATAACACCCAATCTATCACTGCACACGACCTTACAAGTTCAGAATAAAAGAAGCAAAAAGTCATTCTCTTTTATAGCAACTTGAAGGCAGCAATAAAGAAAGGAAAATCACATTTCTATCGCTAGACCAATAAGTGGAAATGAATGTCGACAACTTACTGGGCACCTGCTTCGTCCACCACTGTGAAAGGGACGTTTGGGCGCGCAACCTTATCTGTGAATTTCCAATCACTTATCAATTATTATGAGACAAAAGAAATATGCAAAAGAAAAGGTAAAAAGGCAAGACTGTGAACAGCAACAACAACTGGAATTGGCCATATTTATCGATGCCGAGAACCACGTGTTTAACAAGTTAAATTATGGCTGGTTTCCCATTTTTAAAGCACAAAAACCATTGCTCGCCAATGACCTGGCACAATTTCATAACAAGAAGTAACAGCAAGTGCCAGTGGTTAGCTTGAAAACACATTTCATTGGAGCGTTGCGGCCATTATGTCATCCAGACCCAAAACCAAAAATGTAAACCCTTCACAACAACGAAAAGGAGAAAGAGAACTTACCGAAATCTGCAAAGACCGCCTGCCCGACCACCTTCACATCTTTTGGCTTCTGTATGGTGGATTTGGGTTCTGTGAAGTTACCGCCCTTTGGGAAGACAGAAAGAAGTTAAATACTTTGAGACGTCGGCACCAGTAAGCGAGGGGAGCGTTAACACTTGGTGGAGATATACGTCTGACACATGCAGCATCTTATGAGATAAGAGATTCTCTATTCACCATATCCAAGCTAATGGACATTACGAGTGGGGGCAATAACTTCCGCTCTGTATCTAGTCTCTGCCTCCCCACTCTTGTCTCTTGATTATGATACCAATGCGCCTATTTACTATTAAATGACCAGTGCCCTATATACTTTCATGGTTCTGCACAATTTTGCCATGTCTAAAAAGCAGAAGCAGATGATGCACGCCCCGCACGCAGCATGTTTATCCCTGGTGTGAAATAAAATGATAAAGGCTGCTTCATTAGGGAGCCCAAATTAATTCGGAGAGAGAGCTACAGAGATGTGCACAGTGCCTCCCTGGTAATCATAGGGTTAAAGGTGCCCTGATTGCAAGCTTCTGTATTGTGGACCTGGCGCAATGAATTGTAAGGCAGTGATAAGCGTTCTCGGAGGGGAGCCATACCGTAAGGCAGCTTCACGATACAGAATGTTAGTCCACCCCCAAAACATAACAATGACATGGTTAAAAATATTGGCGGACCCGCGGCTAGAAGAAGAAGCGAGTCCTCTGCCAATGCTTTTTCTTCATATGCTGCCATGCTGACAAATTAAACGACAGTAACTCGTTACAACAGCTGATAGCACAGCGGGATTCCTGTTAACATACCCATCAGGGCAGACGGATTGGTCTGACAGACATTGCCTTAAGCCGGCAATCGCCCCATGTACCGGAGGTAACCCACCCACCAAAATACAACGTTCACACAGGATGACAGGATGGCGGTGGGATCGGCATTCACCTGAGAAGGAGCGCCCTTAGGTGACATTTCTGTCCTTGCTATTGATGTATGAAGACAGCCCTCAGTGGCTTCCTCCGATCTAAAATGTGTGAAGAATGGGTAATACCAGTCAAAGCTGGACCCCCTCAGAGTGTAAATGGTTTCTTAAACAGCCTTCCAAAGGCAAATGTGAAATTTGCCTCTGTCAATTAGCATAGCTGGAGATTTAATGATTTACAGATTGGGAGAGGGAGTGAAGATAGAGAAGGGCTGCCCAGCACAGCAGGGAAGCACTCACAAGGCTGGTAACAGAAAATCTCTAACCCAGATGAGCCAATATGAGCCGAGCAGGGGGTACACTGTTCTGAAAGCCTGTGACGATGAACAAGACCGAGCAGATAAGCAGTAAATCAATGCATTTTAATGCAGATAGCCACAGGAGGACTCCAAGTATTTCCCTCACCTCATTTGTCCATGTTTCAAACTGATGCTCCTTCGACTCGGACACAGACGTAAGAAACAAATCTGCGGTGAAAGAAAAACACAACTATTTTAATCTGTTTGAAAATTATCTTATCCATAAAGCAGACAATTCTTAACAACGACAGAAAGAAAGCTTCAAGGAATAGATACAGAGGAGTTTTTCCAGGAACACAGATCCGTTCTGACACGACGTCTGTTATTCTTCCTGAACGCACCCAACCCAGGCTCTTAGGAGGGAATCGCTAACCCTAAAGGTACGTGGTACGAGAAGTCCGGGGTGCTTTGTAGAATTAGATCCATCTGTGGGATTATAGAGGAAACACTCGAGTTTGTCCCCAGTAGAATTCTGATGATATGATTGACACTCACTCGGAGAAGGAATGCTGTGAGTGATGGCTAAACACAAGTTCTTCATTCGATCTCATCCCTCCAAAATCCCAATTTACATCCCTGCACATGTAAAACATACCGACTGGTCATGTGTGAGAAGACAAATCAGTCATCGTGTGAGTCGTAAACATTTGCACAAAGCCGTTGGTCGTCAGCCATCTTTTCTGACAGCTAGCACCAATCACACAGTGACCAAGCTGTCTCACTGGACTTTGGCCAGTAACCACCAGCATCTTCCCAGTCTAACACGGGACAAACCGCTTTACACTCACACAGTGTCCTTTCTTACAGACAACGTACCTTCCGGTGTAAACACAACCTCGATCCCTGCTCAGTCAACAGGAACTGATTGGTAGAATAGAGAGAAACCGAAGTGAGCCGGCGGATGACAACTCAATTTCTAGTACAATGATGGGGAGCAAGCAATGTCAGGACCATCGGGGGATGGGGTGGACTGTCACACTGCAATTCACAAAGAGGATTCCTATTCCTAATATACACAAACAGCAATGCAGGTACAAAGTCTGAAAAGTGGTCCTATCACCATAGCAACCAATGGAATGATCTAATCAACAGTCTGCACCAAAACCCGTCTGTGTGTGTCAGAATTTCAAAGGGCCGTTTCACACACCGGAAATACTGTAGTTAAGGTCATAACTATACATAGTGCCGTAAAATCAAATTATCTGTGGTGTAAAAAACCGTTTATTCAGTCCCATTTTACACAAGATGCAGCGGAATACGAGGGTGCTATATAATCATAAATGAATCATACGTGACTTGGCCACGAAGGGGCACATTCACCCAGCATCACTGAGCATGCGCTGCCATCCACAACTATCAGACTTACACCCCCGCCTTTAGCGACGGGCACTCGGCAAGTAGAGAGACTAGAATCGTTATTAATCAAACAGACTCATTTTAAAAGCCTTCGCAACAAAGAAAAAAAATTATTAGAAACATCAGTTCAATTGAAAGTCTAATTAAAACAGAGACTAAATTAATTAAAACAAGGTGCAGTCGAACAATAAACCCATTCCAAGTGCTCCATTTACCATAACATTAACATAATGGCTACATAATAGCAATTTTACTTAACATACATAATGTAAATGAAAGTTTCCAAAATGATAACGGGCTCCATTTGAATTTTAATACCGCTTTAATCCTTTGGCATGTTAAATGGGAGAAAGGGATTAAGAAACGGTTCTGCGGCAAGGGGAACGATCTCCGAAAACCGCACATAATAGAAGAACGAATAGAGAATAAGGATTTGTTTTAATACATGAAGCATTGTGCGATAGGAATAAGCGGCCGCAAGGTTCTGTACAAATCATTAATACATTACAAAGACCCCAACATCAAATAGAAAAGTTTTACTTTGAGACTTTTCTATCTCGTGTAGTTCGTTGCGTTCTTTTACACCAGAATCCATTTAGAGCAGGCTCTCAGGATCATTATTTCTCGTGGGGTCACAGCACAGATACCTTAATGCGTACTTTATACGCTATAGAGCTGTGATCTCCAGTAAACACCGCTACACATACTTCTCCGACATTTCTCTTTCGTGTCCCGCGGGGGTTATACAGATACCAGAAAACACCCAGGATGGATAAAGGGGACACACACAGCCCCAGAGGCATTAAATCAATAGCAGATAATACTGGATTAAGGGCCGATATGCCTCTGTGGATTTATGAGTCCGGCCAAACGCCGCAGCCATCGTCCTTTCAATTATTGGAAACTGCAAATTGCGTGCGTTCATTCGGACCGTCGATTAACGCCGACAGTGTGCTTCAGCGTACATACCGCGTACTGGCCGATATCAATCAGCAGAGGTAACTGGTAAAAGGCTGGCGGTGTGCTTCCCTGTGCGTCTGAATAACCCGGATTTCATTACGGCAGGAGAATAAAATGCTGAGAGGCCGGGAAGATTGTGCTAACGTATTCAGTCTGCTAACCTCATGTCTGCGCAACCTTACAGCCCCGCAGAAACAGGCAATAAGACGGGCTGAGCCGGGACTTGGCGAGATGCTATTAGAGAGCATTCGTGCCCCGGTCATTCCAATTTCATACAAAAATAGGCTTTCAGGCTTCAGGGTCAATGCATTTTTCCACGAGGCCAAGGATAACTTGACATGTGAATGAGGTTATTAAGGAATACATTATATTTAACTCAAGCTATTCCGGTGCTAGACACGCAGAGGATGGTCTTCGACGCTGGCATTTCAAAAATATCTTTCCCTATAAAATATTCCGGGTGTCACGTTATCAGGCAATTCCAGGCTGCAAAGATACGACACCGCTCAATTTATCAGCGGGTTATACTGGAGCTCATATGCATGTACAGCGCACCTCCCATACAGGCAAGAACCCTCTAGCGATACACATCATGCTCAATTTGTACTTGGAGGATAGAAAAATTCCATTAAATTCATTTACAGAAGCCGACCTTAGCTCCCACGTAGCTCACATCTGTTATCTGTGGGCATCTAGTTTTTTGGGGTCTTCCTGCTATCTGTACTGCTTCATATTAGTAACGGCTGCATAGGGGACGGCAGTATAGTGGATTTGCTATGTTATACACCACCCGGCCCCTCGTGATGCTTCATACTCCTCTCGTCATCAAGATATACGTGGCTGTATCAGTAGTGGCATTACTGACGTCTTCTGCACCATGCTAGAACTGATTAATATTATCGACAATAAAAAGAAAGAGACTCGACTTATAAAATAAAAAAAATCTGATATCCCCTCCACCCAAAATCTTTTGTTTTAGCCCCACAAATGCTTTACCCTGTACATATCAACCTGAAGGGCCCTCACAATGTTTCCTTTGTATCTGACATCCTTATCTTTAGCAAGAAGACTTCAGGTACTTGAATAGATCACGCTTCATGCCAGTAACCCTGATAATCCAGCCCTTAAAGACCTAAATCTGACAGCCGAGTATTTTTACTCAAGCAGAAGGATATTGGCATTAAACCGTATAGCTGACAAGATGCAGGACACAAACCCGCTTCATGGTGTCAAAAGAACAAGTGTCCCCGTGGAGCCTCTTATTGGAAATCATTTCACAATCCCCGAGCCGCCGGTAAACAAATCTTCTCATTTTCACATGGGGAATTAACCTGTCCTTTCAAAGAGCCGCACTGCATCTGGCTGCCGGACGCGGCTTTTTATAAAATCTCTAGAAACAGACCCAAAAACGGCCCGCTCATCAGATTCAAAGCAGATTCTACAAGACGAGGGCTAGACCCAGAAAGCCTTTCTCTGGTGGGTACCGGAGAAAGCCCCAAATGTTCATACACAGAAGCCACACCAGTGAACCACGATTATATCCGGGTCTCGCCACTGAGCTTGTAATACCCCACGAACAAAACCTACCCATCATCCGTCCTGCCTGGGATATTAACCATATGCAGCCAGTTACACCATAATATCGCCCTAATTTCTCAACACGGGGAACGAGAAAGGTAAGAGCGCTTTACACGGATGTAAAAAGCTGTAAGGCAAACATTAGAGAAGGAAAATGAAAAGAATGTCAAACAACTATTTAAAAAAGAACGTGCAGCGCAACAATGCCGTCTGTTACCGGATTGTACATCATTTAAAGCAAATAACTTAATTGTGAGCATGAATCCACTCCCAGTGAGGTAATTACCCCCAAACATACTGCAGAAATTGGAAATACAGAATGTTTAGACATCTCTGTCCAACTGAAGCCGGCTGTAAAAATAAGAAAAAGAAGAATAGATGTTTTTGCCCATAAATCAGCATCACGCCAGAGGACACGGACCCGCAATAACAGCACTGAGCGCTCCTAATGATTTCTTGCATCGGAATAAATCTCACGGTAGCTTTTTCCAGTCCAGAAGAGGCACTTTAGCCATCTTCAGAAAAAAACAAAACATAGCAGCATTTGATACGTGCGAACGCGTCAGGAGGGCTTCTCCAGCGGCCGATTCCCATCAGCCCACCGCCGCGACGCCAGTTACTACATTACCACCTTATGTCAAACCGGACGTAAAAGGATCTATATCCGTAACCATGACGTGTTACCGTATACCTCGTTCAGATAATACACTAATTAATCATCACATATCTATTTAGACCACATGCTTTATTTCAGAAGGTAAATTAAAGCTCCACGCACTCAAGAGTTCCAGCGTCTGGCAGATTTATTGAGACAAAAAAAGCTAAATTTTAACCTCACAATGAGGTCTTTTTCAACAGGGGAGCCGGCCCTTCCTGGCACAGTTAAGCACCTGGGTTCCCTTGGAGTGTGCAGATTCCTCATTCCGGTTGTTCATCATCCTTTATTTCGACACATGGAGACCGATCAGCATAACATTGAACCCAAACTATACCATCCCGAATAAATGGGACATGGAGGAGTTCCCTTGCAAATCGCTTCGTGTGATTTCTGTGCAATTATATCCGTTGAGATATTATAAACACACAAAATCCTCCCCGGAGAACTCCTTGAGGATATTGTTAATGAGTTTATGGGGATAGAACCTCCCAATCCACATTTAACCCGCACAATCAATGGATGGCACTTTGTGGCTTAGAGGTTAATTAACCTTTACACTGTATCATGCGGAGTCTGGAGTGACGGGCTGGCAATATATAATACTATTTATAGTGGGCTTAGTGCTCAGCGCTGGCAATCACTGGCTTGACCTTTTCTGTTAATGTCAAAGGGATGGAAGAGTAAGAGAATCCTTCGCGTTAGTAGCGCCTCCTCTCCCGTTTTCTCCACGGCTCTTTGGAATAAATAATCTACATCTGCCTTTCATTACAGATATCTATCCCCTACCACCCGGGGAAATGCTCATGGGGGGTCTCTGAGCTAAGAGGAGGAACAGGCGGATTTTAGCTAGAATGTGGTTTATAACAGAGTTGGAAAATACATTGCTGTCAATGTGTATACATTATATATTACACACACACATATATATATAATGTATTAAGCATAATGAATGAGTTCAGTGAGGCAGGCTACGTTATCAGCCTGTATTTGTTATAGATTGGTGTGAATGTAACAGGCACCTAATCTTTCTCCAAGTTTCTTAATTTATGAAGGTGTAGAGCGTGAAAGGAAGTGACCAGACTTTCTCTTCCAGTAATCGCATAAAAAAATAACCACACACCATCCATAACTACATCAGAGAAGCATTTAATAGTCTTCTATTATTAATCACAGAACAGAAGTCATAAAAACGTTGCAAGCTTCCTGGCTGTTAAGGAGCGTGTTGGACGTGAACGAGGAAACGGGTGTTTTAAGGCTGGCGGACTCTTCTGTAAAAACCGACGCAGCATAATCTCCGGTTATAACCCGTCACTGCGATGGTTGGAAGAAAATCCGACCCAACACTTTCTGGGCTTAATTTAAAGCAGGCAGAGACCACCACGACTCTCTGAGTACCTACACGTCGCGTAACCTGCGCTGTCCCCGACGGCTGTACAGTAGAGCCGAATAAGTCGGCGCCTTTACAAGCGACGGACGGATCTTTTTCCTGTGCAGATGGCGTCTGGCTGAACCACACGGCAGAATCCCACTTATCGCTCTCGGAATTTGGCATTTTCTTTATCCGGAGATTGAGATTTTCGAGTTTACGTTGGTGTCCAGGCCTGAGCCATTGCTCTCTTTAAAAGAAATGGAAGTCAATCCACAAAGGAGCAGAGGAAAGGTTCCGCATGTCTAATAAACAGATGGGAAATGTGAGCTTTGTTGTACAGCAGAAAGTCTCATTTAACGCTGAATGAGATAAGGGAGAGGGAAGTCTCTGGACACGCCATGCCGTCTACAACAACTGCTTTAGATCAAATTAAAAGCATGGTGGAGAAGGGCCAACGGTGACGGCAAACGGGCAACTAAACACATCCTATACTTCAAGAAAATCATCAAGAAAGCGATACATATTTAATGCTTTATGAGCCATGTATCATCATAATCAAGGTAAACAATCAAAAACAAAATAAAATCCAAAAGGATGAATTATAACGGCTGGAAATCAGAGGTATGGAAAGCCTCCCTCACTGGAGTGTACAATATATAAGGAATTCTGATTAAAGGGAAGCTTTGTTCGTACACGGACTTCAAATGCCCCAAAAGACACAAATGAGTCTACTTTACAGACACAGGCATTCCTCATAATAGAAATACGAGTGAGAACGAGCCCTTCAGGAGTGCTTGGCTAAAAGCTGCCAATGCCCACATGGCAAGTCCCATTCATTCCACAAATACTTCTAGCGTTGTCATCACAGGCAACAGAAATCTCCCGTCTGCTAGCAGCAGGTATTTTAAGCTCATTTT
This sequence comes from Spea multiplicata, assembly GCA_009364415.1. NCBI lineage: Eukaryota > Metazoa > Chordata > Amphibia > Anura > Pelobatidae > Spea > Spea multiplicata. Next base: position 6,277,204 of record VKOC01000004.1, on the reverse strand, counting down.
TATGTTTTGGACAATGCAGGAAAGCTAATGCCTTCACACAATAAAGATGCTAGAATATTTTAACTAGAGACTGTTAAATGAGAGGTCGCATGGAGCAGGATGATAGCCCACCCGAGAGAGGAGATGCTACAGATTTATATATCATTTGGGGGAAAGGAACCAAAATTCCTTTATTTGCCTTCTCCCATCCTAAAGCCAGTCCTTAGGCTCAATGTTATCTTCTCTCTGTGTGACAAGCATGTCCCATGTCAGATTACACAAAACCTATGTAACGATCCTCAGTATTAGGAGTTAAATACGCCAATCGTACGGATATTGCCTGAATGTCACCATAGCAGCCAAAGTCTTCACTTACACGTCGTCTACATCGTCACAAAGCTTCCTGCACAACCCCGGGCAGAAAAGACATTTCACACCAAATGCAGACAGCTCCCAATGTTCCACATTAGAACAGAACCAATGTTGGGAGAAGAGAAGAGACCAACCACCAAAGTTCCATCTGATTACTGAACCAGACAGCTGCTATATTAATGTTAGTCCCATGGAAGTGTATATTGGGGGGGGGGCAGGTCCAGCTCTACGGATTTACCCTCCTGCCCTCACAGGCCAGACGCCTACATTTGGCGTCTCGTGACAACATGTGATAAGTACCGTTCTTATTAATATGCTTGAAGGACACCATAGATTGGACAATTCCAACATCTTGGCCGTAGCACCGTTACTCTGGGATAACACGGGACGTAGGGACGGTTCTACATGCTTTATTATGTTATTTCTACAGTCTGCTGTTTGATGCATTGTTAAATTGAACGATGAACACCAGCAGCATTTATACGGATGAAGCACCGATAATTATAGCTTCACATTCCTGCGCCTTCCACGGCCGACTTCTCTGCTACAGCACACTGAAGGAGGACTAGATAAAAATAACTTACCAGCAGTAAAATCCCCATTCAGATCAATAAAGGCATGCGAGTGAGGATTAAACATCTCTCTTTTAGTGTCCAGAGTCGAATTTGCCGATAAATCCCTGCGGAGAACAGTAAGAGAGACCTAAGAAAGGGTGCATAGGCAGAATATTAACATACGGACTAAAAAAATGATTGTTCGACATGAGATAATTATGGAAATGAAAAAAACAGCTACATATGGGGACTATTTATCTTAAATACCAATTCGTAAAAGCAAACCGACATGCATTTTAATGTACATGCAAATGGACTAAAGTGTCCTTAAAATAAGTTTGAAAAACAGCTCTTTGAACATTTAGCAGCACATCTGAACACCCATATGTTTTTAAAACACTTTTAGCATTCATCAATCAAAATATGTCTTTTCCATTTATGCAACCCCCCCCCCTACGTTTTAGGAGATGAAATCACAAAACATCAACGTCTCTCTTGCTAATAGTTAAACGGGCAAACTGGCCACCCGCGTGACAATCCGTAAACACCGGTAAGTCCCGGCTGCACTCCATACGTACAGCTACAGAGCGGTCCTAGACATAAACGGTTCAGAAAGGCGGTGGTCTGAAATCTTGGAGATTTGGGCTGCGTGGGGAAATGTAGTGAAAACGTCTTTACATAAACCATACAGCAGTTTGCTTAGGAACTCACCCGCCGTGGATTATTAGAGGTATCTTGCTTCCGCTGGGGACACCAAATATATCAGGAATCAGATCTCCATTAAAGCTGAAAGATGAAGAAACATAAATGCAGGTTTCTAACAGGATCCAGAAACGAGATTCGTTACAGCAAACAATCGGAAGACGAAGACAACTGCTCACAAAGTGCATAGAATGGCGCACCAACTAATTCAATCACCGGCGGTACCTATTATATACGTATTATTATCGTCCAAGAGCACAGACTGTTCTACTGACTGCTGATATATATATATATATATATACACATACACACACCGGTATATATAATATACATATATGATATGCAATAAATCTATCATATAGAAAGATGAATTAGCAAGCAGCGTATTTATAACAATCCCTAAAACAGGAGGCCCATCCTCAAACCTTAAGGAACTATAAGCTCCATCGGGCTTTCAGTCAGCCTACGAATAGCAGGGCATCATGGGAGTTAAAGTTCTTACACACTATACCCTATAGATATACGTAGCAAAGACATACTTACTCCATGATTAGCGGCTCATCCAAGTATGGTTTGCTTAGCTGCGTTTTATTATTGATATCTGTGGGAAATAAAGCGGCAGCGTTACACATTATTCGGGTCTGCCCGTGTTGGGTAAGATACAGCCATTTACGCTCTTTTCAGAGGGCTTTAAAGCCTTAAGAGTAACGTTTACAATCAAAGCTAAAACCGCAGGTGGCAGGCAGGCAATCTTTCTGTAGGGAATGTCATTTTGTGCTTTCTAAAATTGCTTTCTTAAAGTGTATCCACAACGGGCGACTCTGAAAAATCAGAGGTTTCCTAAAACCTGCTCACATTTCCAACTTTAAAACGGGGAAATAAAACGTCGGGTTCAATAACAAACAACAGGGGACTACAGAGACCACGTCGGCAAACCTAAAGCATAAACGTGGAATAGGAGTCTCTAAGAAGGGCTTGGTTTGGATCCGTGAAGGGTTCTCCCAAACGTGCAATGAATGTACGCTGCTAAATAAATTACTTGTTCTATTAACATCGCTGCCTAAATATCTGCCGCTTTCCCATCAAACACCATCATTACAATGTAACGTCTCCTCTCTCATCTGACAACAAACGCACCCATTCCTCCACAGCCAGAAACCTATTTGTTCCACCACAAGCTGAGCGCCGTGAAGATACCGAGAAAATCTTCTGAAACAGCATGCAGTCCAAGAGCACGCAAACGGTTAAAGGAAAGCACGCTGGCTTAAGGGACCGTTACCGGTACCAGTAACGCTACGTTTAAATGGCGCGTGTCCTGCCAAACCTCCTTGGCAAAACCCCAGCCGGGAATGTTACGCCGGGGCTTCTCGTGGCATTGATGGCTTCAAGCTCGTCACTGCACGTGCATATGGACAAACAGGACATCATAACCTCTACAGTCCACTCTATGACATCAGAGTAATAATCAGACTCGCAAGCTGTGCCATCACCAAACCTCGGAGTCCTGTGTATTGGTTTATATAGCGCCATCATAGTCTGCAGCGTTGTACAACGAGCAAATGGGACGTAACAAGCAGCGCTTCAGAATCCAAAGACGAGGCATGCGTTTAGAATGCTAATTCTCCCACGGAGACCTGCTTTAGCATTTATCCCTCTTTACAGAACCCACAGAAGCTGACTGGTTATAAAGTATATTTTTGTACTGTTCATGACTCTGTTGCTCTGAAGATTATTTGGTAAGCAAATATTTTGTGCCCCGTACTGATCCGATAGCAAAGAAAACACACCTTGTGTTCAAACAGTAATACTAATCGCTGGCGGAGAATGTTTGCACCAGGGCCGTAGGAAGGGTGAGGCGAGACAGGCACTCGCCCCGGGCGCGGCTGCGAGGGGGCGCACAGCCGTCCGATCAGCATCTGCAGCCTCCAGGACTGCTTGGGGAGATCACAACATTAAGGTTGCCATCCTATGGCATTGGGCGCACAAAGCCCCTAAATAAACAGTAGCGATTCTATAGGGGAGGGGGCAAGCAGTGAGGCCACCTCCCCTGGGCCGGTCTTCAGAGGAGTGCAGAGGCAGCTGCACGATTGTGCTCTCCCCAAGCAGCCCTGCTCATCAGGCGCCCCCGTGGGCAATGCGCACCCAGGCACCATCAGCCCTGGTCTGGGTAGGAGGTATCCGATCAGCAGGGCTGGTTGGGGAGATCACAATCCCTCTCTAACCAGCCCAACATTAGGGAGCGCGAGGTCTGGTACTTCAGACCTCGGCTTCCGTGCTCCCTAATCACTACGCTCCGGCAAATGATGCAGAGCGCCCGGATATGACGTCACCCCGGCTCTGCATCAATAGCCGGCACATAGTGCAGAGGGAGCACTAAAGCAGAGGCCTGGAGACCTCGCACTCCCAGCACACGATGGAAGACAGAAGATTATGGAAGATGAGAAAAGTAAGATGAGAAGGGCTGTGTATATGTGCGTGTGGTTGTTATACGTTGCTGAGAACAAAGGAAATTTTATTACATGGCCGGGTCCCGGTATACGTGGCTGAGAATAAGGGAGATTATTTTACATGGCGGGTTCCCGTTATACACGGTTGGTCTGAGTACGGAAGAGACTGCTATAGACAGCACCTACAGTGTAAGGGAGCCCCATGGAAAGTTACCGATCCCATGTGATAGTGGAAGTGCGGAGACTTACTCAGGGGCTGGTTCTGTCCCCAGTAGATGACGGCAGAGAGCGGGGAGCCAGCCTGACCTTTGGGGACGGTGGTCAGAAGGACATCCATTTGAGAGTCGCCATTGTAGTCTCCAGGAACCACGCTGGTTATAACAATGTCTTCACTGGGAGAGAATAGACATCATTACAACTAGCAGAATCAGAGCGGGGATATTACACCCGATTACTGCCCCAACCCAGGGCTTTATTACACCTTTATCTCAGACATGTACCCCCAGTACTCACCTCAATGGCAGCTTGACCTTTGGCTTAAAGTACGGGGTGGACTTTACATCGGCCAAAAGGATTCGGAGCTCATTTCCTGCGGCGACAGAATGGAGCCGGTTCACAAATAAAACAAACTGCCCATCATGAGCCCTATGCCAGGGAGCAGGGTGGGATACAGGGACCTTTTACAGTGTACCCCACCAAGCACGAGCTGGGGTACATCAGCAGAATACTGGTTTATTGTGGAGAGGGTGTCTGCAATACCCATCAGTGCTGGGCAGCCTAGTCTCCCCGTCTAAGCTGGGGGCCAAAATTTGCGGCCCAGCCTTTCTGTACTACCACCCAATAAGTAAACACCAGGGGAGGGCCACAAAGAGTAAACAGCGTGCTGCCGGCCACTGGGGGTTATGTATAGAGAAGGATTCTGGGGCAAAGTTGGCATGCTGATCTTATTACCATAGCAACCAAAAGAATGGTAAAGTTGATTGGCAGCTGGCGCTGTAAATAACTCAGCTCTGACCCACCCTGACCCTGCAATGCCACAGATCCCATGCCATCCCAGCACATTATTACTAATTGTTTTATATAGCGCCATCATATACTGTAGCGCTGTACAATGGCACACAAACTAGAACAGCCACCAACCCCCTAACATGTGACGCCCCCACAACCAAAACATGTTACAGCCCACCTTGACATGCGCTTGCCCTCCTACCAAAACATGGCACAGCCTACGCTCACATGCAATCCCCTAACCAAAACAAGGCCCCCCTCCCCCGACATGCGATGCCCCCAGCCAAAACATGGCACAGCCCACCCCCCAACATGCAATAGCCCACCTAACGAAAACATGGACAGCCCACCCCCAACATGCAATGCCCACCTAACGAAAACATGGCACAGCCCACCCCCAACATGCAATCCCACCTAACGAAAACGCACATGACATTGCAATGCCCCCAACAAAAACATGGCACAGCCCACCCCGACCAAAACATGTCACGCCCCCTCCATCTCACCCCACCCCAGCATGTGACAGCTCCAAACACATGTCAGATCCCCCCACCGGTCACAGCCTCTGCCCCCCCACTATGCGTTAGCCCCCGGTGCCAGCTCACCATTGCGGATGAGAAACATGTCGGTCTGCTTGTCCGCGTTGAAGTCCCCGAATGCAGCCACCTTGCCGGCGGTATCGGTTCCCATGATATCCCCGGTGACATTGCGCAGGGAACCCCGGACCTGGCGGGCGGACACGGTGAGCAGCACCACGAACAGCTCGAGCGTTAAGGCCCCGGTACTCATCACGGGAACTGGCCTGACAGCGTCACAATCAGCGGACTTCCGGGTGTGCTGCGACAACGCCTCTTACGGCGAGTCGCGCATCACTTTACGGCAGCTGGAAGCTGTGTGACAGAAGGCAGGAGCTGGGGCCCCGGAGATGGCGCAAATACTGGCCGATGTCAGCTGGAAGGTGCTGGAGCTGAGAGCCAGATCTAAACGCTCAGGTTTGGCACCCACTACCCCGGCATGACGAGTGCTGCCCCCGCTGCCTGCGTAAAACCTGCCGTTACCCCTTCGTAGTATACACGGTATATACACAGTGTACAACCTGCCCCCCCCACCCTGTGTATAACCTACCAGCACCCTGTATAACACACAGTCCATAACTGACCTGCCTTCTGTATAACCACACAGTTCCATTAACCTAGACCTCCTCTGTTTAACACACAAGATCCATAACCACCTTGCTCTGTATAACACACAGTCCATAACCTGACCTACCTCTGTATAACGCACGGTCCATAACCTGACCTGCCTCTGTATAACACACAGTCCATAACCTGACCTGCCTCTGTATAACACACAGTCCATAACCTGCCATACCCCGGTCTGTCTGTATAGCCCATTTGCTTGTGCATTAAACACGTTACTCGTGACCTGCTCTGTATAAGCTGACTTGCTGTGTATAAGCTGACCTGCTGTGTATAAGCACATTGCCAGCACTGCTTTTCATGCCGTTTATTCTCTGTGGGCAATGGCAATATTCTTACCGCTTGAATGAATACAGTAGAGAAATGACCCCTATCTGTGTATGAAACACAATTATTTAACCTACCCTGCCTCTGTATAACACACATTCTCCGTAACACTGCGTCTGTCCATACTATGCCGTGTGTAATATGCTGTCAGTGTATAAGGTACTGTACATCGAGCACCCTGCCTCTGTATAATTAACATTGCCGGCGCATTTAGTTGCCCAGGACCCTGCGCTGTTGCTTTTTGCCCCGCTGTATTTACCCCGGTGCTATTTCTGCTGTCGAGCTCACTATGTTAACCCTTATTGACCTTGCAAGTGTTTATAGAGCAGCAGATGGTCTGTCTGCAGCACCCAGGTGTGATCAGCGAGAGACCCCCGGCACTCGGGTTCTGCCATATGTAGAGGTGTTAACCCTCGAGTGCCACTCATCTCAAATGGCGTTCCCCCCAGCTGGCCGTTAACCCTTTGAGTAGCAAGGATGGGAACCTTCTGTAACTTAATGAGTTACCCCCATTTGGCATCGACTCCAGCTGTTCGTGGTCTTTGCTGGCATGAATGTTTTACGTTTGGTAACCATGGAGATCATTTTTATCCTCTCAGGAAAAATGTACTTTGATTTATTTGAATTTAGATTTACAAAAGACGACCATTAAGGATGTTTTACAAGTTAGTGTAATTTATATAATTAGGTGAAATAGTTAATCTAGTGGTTATGGTGCTTAATTACTCCTCAAGGGATTCCCACTAAACCCACGAGCAGGCTTTGAAAGAAAGTGCAAAGTTTGAAAAGTAGTCTTATCACCATAGCAACCGGTGGAATTCTCCATTTAGCAGGAATTGGTCTATTGGTTGCTATGGTGATAACATCACTTTTCATACTTTTGCAGCAGAATCAGTTTTATACGTATACCCTGTTGGATAAAGAGCAGTCTGTAGAGTGGCAGTCACCATAGCAACTGCAGGGACATCTGTGACTGCTGCACTTTAACTCTTCGTTGCAGCATTGATAATCCAGTATTCCCCATGCTGTAGGAGTGCGGCCGATCCCCACCGTCTCTTTTCCGAAGCCGTATTTGGCGGTAGGATCACACCTGCCCAGGCCACTCTCCTCTCACACTATTTCTGTATCCCCCTTCCTTCTCAGTCCTTCAGCCCAGTGACAGCACGTGTCCATATATTAACCCCATGAGTGCCAAGCACACGGGCAGCTCCTCTGGCACGTCAGCAGAGGCGGTGGTGGTCATTACCTTGTATGTCGCTTTCCTGTTTGTCTGTGTTACTGTTTCTACTAATAAAAGGTAGTTTGTGGCATCAGCGAGCAGCTCGTAACACGTGGAGTCCTTTTACCCCGGTGGCCAGTTTAACCCTTGCTCTGCACTGTAGGAATCCCATCGATTCTCTCGACACAAAGCCCTCCACCTCCACACCAAGAGAGGCATCGTTATAAAAGAGTATTACGCTCAGACCTTTCTCTCTAATGCCTTAACGGTTATTCGGATATATTTGTAAATGTTGTCCGTGCTGTTATTGGATCTCCAGCAGGTTCGGTAAACCGCTATTCCTGTGTCTTCTTTCACCACAATGGCCAAGATTTGCTTAGCGGTTTGCAATTGTGAAGCCCCAGCCAGCCAGGTCAGCTCGTGCAATGCCGTGGGCTGCCGTGTTCTGTCGTGAGCTGCCGTGTTCTGTCATGGGCTGCCGTGTTCTGTCGTGGGCTGCCGTGTTCTATCGTGGGCTGCCGTGTTCTCATGTTTATGTGTAGAGTAATGTAATATATTCTCCTAAGAATCGAATGTGTAATTTAGCCGGTTGGCATAGTATTTGAGGAGCGTTACCTCTCATAGAGCAAATATCTGGTTACAGAAGGAGAAATCTGGGTTTAGTGAATGAAATGTCATGCGGTTTCCTCCTGTCTTTGCCTCGTATTATTGCCGTGTTTATGTGCAGGACAATCATGTGTATTGTGGTTAGAAAGACGTCCTTGAGTTTTTGGTCTTTGTATTTCACAAGCTCTGTCATTGTCATAACGTCTGATAATATCATTATCCCCGATGACCCCGCGTACCAGCAGGGGGTCTCCTGTCCTCGCTGTTATACCAGGCGGCTTCAGATGGAACTCGGCTTTCCGCTATCCGTTATCGTTGGGATTCGTTGGGATTCAGGATCTCCGTCTCCTCTGAGGGACATGCTATTGTTGTATTTAGTGCAGTGAAGACAGTTAAAACTTTGAAGGGTTTAAGTGTAAATCATTTAAAATTGTTAAATGAATGAAGCCCCCATCTGTTGTGTCATCTGCCTTTTTAGGACATTTCCAAAGCAACCTCCTGCATTGATGAGGGATTCCGTTCTTTGTTTAATCTGATAATTCTCCCCCATAAAATACTGAGTTTATTCAGGGTTTATTTGGGTCAATAAACTTTGAGTTCCGTATTGGCCAATTCGATTTATCAATGTTGCCGATTGTTTGCAACAAACAAAAGCCAATTGATACTTGTTTACAATGCAGAGATAAGATGTGTAAACAGGACTGAGCGGACAACCTTATCCCCACAAGAAGCCTCTTCAAGGCGAACTTTGCTATTGGCATCTATGTGAGAGCGCGCATGAAAAAGATCAGGGCAGAAAGTCTTCTAGTGGATACGTTCTAGCAGTTGGTCGTCCAGAAACGATGTTACCTCTTCAGTCAGTGGTGAAATGCAGCTACGTCGCATTTTCATGATAAATACCATCCATCCTCTATCAGGGACCCATAAAGTCCAACCATCCAGTCCAACCATCCTCTATCAGGGACATAAGATTGAAAGTAGGAACTCTATTCAATCCAAGCCAGAGGCAAGTGGCCCCGGGGCATTTTGATCCATGAAATTAAAACTGGATCGACTGTAAAGCAAATGGCTAAATCTAGGAGAACATTCCTACTGATTGCTGTGATAAATAGGGACCAATTCCGTTGTTCCAGACACCTAGATTTCCCCTGGCATTACCACCAGGCTGTCATACGTGTTCTGGCGCAGCTTGCCGTGCAGTGCACAGCTTGGCATTATTCGGCTTCACGGGAAGGAGAGGTCTGCGTGTTAGTGAGTACTCACTGCAGCCACTCAGGGAAGTCTCACGGTTTGGCAGCTCGGATACTTAAGTCGATGAGTCTCTAATATCTTATCCATGTCTCTAATTTGTTTGTGGTTCATGTATGTATAATATATGTTTGTGGTACATGTATGTATAATGTATGTTTGTGATACATGTATGTTTAACGTCCGCCATTGTTTCTTTTTGTCTTGTTTTACGATTGCCTTCATTTAACAGCTCTAACATTTTAATTTCACGGTGATTGCCCTGTAACAACTACTAATTGATTGCCTGAGAAGTTTCTGATTTGGTGCATCCCATTGAAATGGCCAATTCTATCGACAAGGCGGATTCCTTCTCACCCTCTTTCCTAAGGTCTGGTAAGTGAACCGACGTCATACTAACTCCTCTCCAGTAGCATGTTACGTGCATATGTCTCTTTCATTATGTGTAAGACTAGTAAACGGTGCCTCCTACCTACTGTCTCACCTGGGCCTGTGCAGCCTTCACTTTATTTAAATTAAATCCTTACTTTTAGTTTCATAATTTAATGAATGTTTATTATCTTATGTATGCAGGGTGTGTTATTTTTGTGTTATTTCAGTATTAAGCAGCGATCTCTGAAATGTCGTTACTTTCTGATGACGTTTGCACTTTGCTGTCGTGCCTGAACGTCGTCGCCTGGCTGGGTTTCATACACGAGGCTGTGTAGGGATTAATTCCCCTCCTCGTGCACAGGCTCCCTCGTGGAGGTTTTGGTCGTTGGCCGCGCTTGGAAGATCAATGTCCTAAAAATAGCTTTGCAGACCCATGTGGGGCTACATTTAAACCCAAGCCTCAGGGAAGCCCTCGCTGCCCCCGCTGCCCGTGGCGTGGGACACTTCACGCTGGGGCATTGCTGTGCTTTGAGATTGCGGTATCTGTAACCCTATGTTTGCATGCGTTTTAGTGCCTCCATCTTCAGTATTGCCTCGGTATGCTGACGGTGCCGCATTGTATCCCTCGGGTATCTTATAATTACCGATATCGCGTTACACACCACTTCCTTAACAACCTGTAGCGCCCGCAGACTCTGTAGCGAAGTTACAAAGGGGAATAAAAATCATATTGACAATATACAAAATGAACGATAGGATTAACACATATTATGACAGGCTGGTGCAAACCGAGAAGGTGGTCCTGGTCTCGGGAGCTTACGCTCTATTGGGTGATTGTGACGAGGGTAGTTCATTTTGTTTTGTGCGGATTGAGATGGGGAATAACCGGTCTTTTCATTTTCTTTGTGCTGCGTTGTGCGGAGAAGAGTCACCCGGTAAGTATCTATCCCAATCTTTATTCAAATCTTATCGCTCTCTTTGTGTCAAAACTTCCCAGCCGGAGCCACAAACTGACCCGGGACAGACCGGGCTCCCAGTATACCTGTGTGCGTACCAAACATGTCGGGAGTGTGGACATAGTGGTATCACTGTCTTTGTTCTTTGGGGGGACGTGGTATGGGCCACGCTCACCACAATGCGTGTATTTGTTCACGTTTAGAATAACGCAGATAAAGCCATCACGTGGACTGGATTCTCCGTCTAGATCCTGAGCACACTGAGCAGATTCCAAGCCCAGGTTGATTTTCTGCCTGTAGAGCGAATGACTTGGGAAGGAAACCCCAAAGGGCAACTCACATTTGCCAAGGATCTCAGGGGGGCAGATAATTTAATAGTAGAACGCAAGACCACCGAGGCCTGCAGGTGTATAAATAACAGACGTAGATATTCCTAGCTGGAGCATTTCTGATGCAAATTATTGCCTTGCAGATACAGAATCACAGATTAATCTGCTGCCCACGCATGCACACACACACAAGTACACACACATACATGCACATACACGCCCGCACACACAGACACGCACATACACGCCCGCACACACATACACGCACATACACGCCCGCACGCACACACACACACATACAAGTACAAGCACATAAACGCACACACATACACACACAAACACAAGTACAAGCACATAAACACACAAACACATATACACACATAAACACACACATACACGCACACATACACACAAACATATACACACACACACACGTACTGTTTTATGGGAATCGTTTGGTTCTGGACACACAGAATGCAAACTGTTTGCCAGAGAGTGCTTTTCTCGGCATTATATTCAGATACGCTCCGAACGTTTCCCCACCCGTTTACATCTCATATAAAAGGATTTCTTCTCTTTGAAAGTAACAGAAAAACACTGCAATTTATCTTGTGTTGAGCAGATCAAAGCCCGGAGTTTTTCACACTTATTTCCATTATATTATCCTGATGCCAAATTATCTCACGTCGTAGCTGCAGTTGTTGAAAGAATAGCTAAAGGTGTTTTAAGAAGCTCGGCTTCTGGAAGTGATTGAGGTTGTGGATCTCTACTGGAAACCAGTATGAGCTTGCTGGGCATCCCATTCCAACACTTACGGGTATTTATATGGAGTTGCCCCCATACTTTGCAACTCCAGCAGCCTCCGCTGAGCATTATCCCAGACCATTATCACCGCCAAACTTTGGGCAGGCGGTGTTTATTACGAGGTACGAGCAGCCCCGTTCTGTTAATCAGTTAGTTCGAGTTACTTCTAGGGGCAGAAATGTCCCAGTCTGACTTGTGGCGAAGGTGGCATCCCATGCCAGTGCCGCGTTTAACGTCACCGCGCTCTTTAGTACGCCCCGTTCTGTGGCTTTGTTTGATACACCTGTTAGCGGTAGGTGCGTCTGGAACCCCTAAACTCGATCATCAGGAGGGGGCCAATGTCCTTCCGCTGCATTTCACGGCCCCGTATTCCCATTGATAGCATTGTGCTGGGGTTAAAAGGCTGGACCCCCCCCACGTATCCCTCCTCATAACCCTTTATATAATATTTTCGGCGTTTGGAGCCAGTGAGGGATGTGAGTCTGTATGTATTTTTAGGAATTTGCACATCATGTTGTGCCTCTGTGGGGTATTAATAATAACTCTGTTTGTTCTTTTATCGTTCTTATGTTTTATGATTATGGTTTTTGCTTTTCATGCAGAGCGAAGAATAAAAAGCTATTGTTAAAGATGGTTTTGTGAAGACTCCCTCGCTCTGACTTTAATGAAGTAAAAATAAAGCTATCGGTGGGACGCACGTTTACGGAGCTGATGAGGAAACTCATAGCGGGTCCTGGAGGCCGCGCTCGCGCCTCGCTGCTGGGTGGCCCTGAATTTAAATAGAGTCAAAGACAATTAGGTTTTCTTGGAAGTGAATATGTGCCCTTGGCCCCGTCCTTGCTGTTATTAGACCATTAAGAAAGTATCGGCCGTTCCTTCTTGGTACAAACAACAGGGAGCCGCAATAGAAAGTCAGGGATACGGATGCCTCAGCGGTCCCGTCTACTGTGTATATATGCTTATTATCCAAAGGATGCGTGTGAGACATACATTCTATCCAATTAACTATAATTCTAACACAGCAAACACCATTGCAGTAAATTGGGTAGAAATAAAAGGTGTTGATGGAAATGTGAATGCAGCTTTGCGTAATGTTCTCTGGAGGAAAGGCGCATATTAAATCACCAATTAATACTTGGCTTTGTCTTTGTTTAATTGCTTCCGCCGGCATGTTCCGTGGAGTTATGGTGGGCAAATATTGCTGAGTCTCCGTGCCAAAGAAATGTCAGGGAATGGTAGGCACGTCGATCGTGTGCGATGGAGGGTGAAGTCCGCTCCGCTGGAGGCAGCTTCTCTGTTCGGGCATTAAATGCCTAAAGTGTTCCGATGTCATGCGTGTTATAGAACATGCGTGTCTTAACTCACAATGCAAGAAATACGAAGATATTTAACCCGCATATTACCTCGGCTAAACCTCCAGGAGCCAACCTTTACCTGTTAGAGAAGTCACCAGACCGGGTATCATCCAGCCGATGATCACAGCCCCCCGGCAGCGGACCCTGGACAGGGTGCTTTTCAGCCATATTTTCACCGTTTTATTCCCCCGATAGGCTGGGCATGCTGACTTCACATTGTTTTTCGTTAAGCTGTTACATATTTTCTGCCTGTCTATGAAACGGGCAAAAAAACTCAAGAAAGCAATTAAAATATTAACAGAAGATACTAATCCCTGCAGAACGAATGGAGTGCTGCGGATTTATTAGGTGGGCTTTGACGCTGGCAAATGTTAATTTAAGTGAATAGCAAGAGAACCTTTTAGTATAAATTTAAATGATACCAGATTTAGATACGTGATGTTTTTAAATTAAAAGACATTGTTATGTACTTAATTGTTAACTTAGGTCTTCACGGTCTCTCCCATAATAAAACTCTCCAAACCCCCCCGATTAATACATGTCCTACTGTCTGCGCTCTGGACGCCTGTGACCGGTTGCTATGTTTTTGCTTCTTTCTGTAATTGTTCAGACTTTCCTTTCCACCCAGGGCCGGCCAAGACATAATCTACCCTCCCTATTATCTAACCTCCCCCCCCTTTGTACTTACCTTTAAACAGTCCTGCGGCGAGTCTCCCTGCTCTGCCACGGTGCCGGCGCTCAACATTACAAGCCGAGCCGAGACCGAGCTAGAGGGCTTGCAGAAGAGAGAGAGGCGCGCTGGTGGGGGGGAGCGAAAACCACTCGGCGCCCCTTTCTCTCCTCCGCTTCAAAAAAAAAAAAAGCGCTTGGGGAGGCAAAGTTCCACCTGGGGCAATTGCCCCACTCTGCTCCATTGTAGGGCCGGCCCTGTTTCCATCAGCACAGAACAAATAATGAAATTGTTGTCCTGTGATGGTACGTTAATGGAGTGTCAGCGGCGCCGTATTTCCGCCAGGCTCTGCTCCTTACGCTTAACGCCGAGAGAATGAAATGGATACTAAGAATAAAAGTCATACTGGCCTAAGAGAACTTGGAGTCTTTACCTGAACGTCATTCTGAGTTACGTTTCCTGAACGCTCACATATTAGACATCTTTTACTATGCTGGCCCAATAAGGTCTCAACTTCAGCTAAAGGCTCCATGCGTTTAGCGAGTATTATGGTAACAATGCAGGCTTCCTTCGCCCCCAACCTGCGATACCTGTCGGCTGAAATCCCCCGGCACATCCATCGTTCTGGAGCCGCTCGCTTTCTGGCTAAAGTCCTGGCGGTGCAGAGATCTGTATGTAGGAACATCATCTATTTTTACATTCACGGAGGCCTTTGGTAATAACAAGCACTTAAATATGATGAGCTGCTCTGCGGAGAATGCAATTAGCATCATCAGCGTGATTAATGAAAGAGACATTAAATTAAAAGGATTTGGCATGAGAATACTTGATGCTTTATTTTGGAGATAAGATCTTCTTTCCTCCTCGCACTGGTATATTTTTTTCTCCTGTTTCATGTGTATTTTGTTTTTCTTCCCCTTTAGGCTCCGTTTATGAACCTATAAAAAGCACCGACCTTCCGAGGCCTGATAATGAGAGCCTCTGGGACAAGTTGGATCGTTATTACAGGATTGGTAAGTGAACTTTCCGAAGACCCTAAGCGATGGGCTTGGTGGAGTCCCTGGGGCAACCAATGTGTAAATGTTACAGCACTCGTTACACATGAAATACTTCCAAAGATTACCGCGTCCCGGCCCTTCACGCCCCCCGTACAAAGTGGGTACACGTTCCCAAACCCATGCTCCTTTTTGGCAAACGATGACCCCGTCTCTTAATCTTAGCTCGTTGTTCTCAATACCATGATGGCCGTTGTTCATTGACAGTTATTCATGACCCTTTTGCAGAAAGCTTCCCTTTGGCGTGTAGCATATAATGTGTAGCGTGTAGCGTGTACTTTGTACTGATGCAGCATCAGGATCCGCGGGGGGAAAGCCCATGCCGGTGGGTTCCCGTGCTGCCCCGTGTTTCAGAGGCCTGGCCGGGGAAACGCGAGACATACAGTGTGTGAACGTTCAGGCCTTTGGGGACACCTTCACTAAGTGGTGCGAAGTCAGCGAGAGGCGGCCAGCATTTCACAGCCTGATAATTACATAAATCACCCTCATCAGCCTTCAGGGCCGAGCCCCGCTCTCCTGTTAACCAAGCGCACATCAGAGACGCTGAAAGAGGAGCCCGGACAGGCAGCCCCGCGGGGATGATATTCTGCCAGCATGTCTGCTGCGCATGTCCACACGCTAGGTTATCACTGGGGAAATTACATTTACATTCTCTACCATGAATATGAAAACAGAAACGATGCGATTTCCCATAATTCAGGCTAAAACAATGTGATGATTAGAGTAACATCGAAGACGTTAACATATTCCATCAGCTTTTACAGCTCCGTATGAGACCCCTTAAATCTTCCTTCCCTTTCCCTATAATTATTTGCTGCCCCCTGCAAATTGGAATTCCCATTCCGGCCCCTAAACACCTGTCTGGTCAATGAACGTTCAGAGAATGGCTGGACGGCGAGTGGCGGCGTCTCGGGTTTAATGCAATCAGCGAGTATTGTCTTGTTGTAGAACCTGCGCTGGATACATCGCGGCAACCACTCGTTACGGCCAATTGTAAACGGTCATTAAAAGCTGCCGGGTCATTGAAACCTCGGAGTAACCCCAGCGTGTCGCTGAGTTGCAATATTTTCATTATCTTGGTGATTTAAACTAAGTTTTAGTAATCTAGCAGCCTTAACCAATCCAGCGTGTGATTTCCGTGTATTTCGCCCCGGTCACGTATGTTACCAACAAAGAGTTTGATTAACAGAACGTTGTTTACAATTTCCTTGGACCGTTATTATATGTTATTATACATATTATACATATGTTATATATTATATAGATACGTTTTATGAATTGTTTCCGGTGGATTCATTCTCGTGGCTCCATCCCTTCAGTATCCAGGTTAGGAAGAGTTTGTGACGAAGTTGAAGGACAGGAACTTCTTAAATAATTAGCTTCATTAAGCAGATTAATTTGTTAATCAGGAAGATTGGAACAAAACTAATGAGAGACCCCGAGATGAGATCATAATTATGCTGCAATTACCGCGATTAACATTTATTTTTATCTGACATTCATCAGCCTGCCTGACTTTTGAGTAAGATGGAGCTGCCACCAACGAAACACAGACTGCCGGCCAGAGGGATTATTGCTCCGGTTACTTAACATTTCTGTTTATTATTATTTATTGGGTTATATAGCACCATCATATTCCGCAGCGCTGTACAAAGTGGCTGAATAGAAGACGCACATCCTCCGGCAGTCGTCTGGTTAGCATTTTGTTTATGATAATGACCGGGAAATTCCCATATGCTGATGAGTGTGTCCCGTTGCATTGTGGGACTGAACCCCATTTGCTTCCAGGGTTTTTCTCGCTATTTTGCTGCTTTTCGGTTAGTTTTGATCACTATGGAAACCCAGCATTAACTTCTACATGTAGACGGTAATCAAACCCGTCAATACAAAAGGGGTTCTCTGCTACGAGCGCTTCTGGGCCGCGGTATTCTTTGCCGCGAGATTTGTGGCGGCGGGCGGTTGATGAATATTCCCCGCATGAAGCGCCAACTCTGCAGAACACACAGTGCTAACCCAGCGCTGAGCCTCCTTTCTTTTCTCAGTTCCTCCAAATGGCCGTTTTTTCCTTTTGTTTGCAGAATCTGTGTTCTCTCCATTTCTCGCCACCTGCGTCTGATTGCGAAGTCATTGAAATGCACATATTGTCGGGGAATTATTATTTTTTCCGCCGCTGATGATGCTTGGGTTATGCTAGCTGGGAGCACAGATTAAAAATCCCAGTAAAAGTTTTTTATGCTTTCTGCAAATTTGTTTCTCTCCATTTCTGCTTCACACGCTTAATTCCGTTTTCTGTTTCCTAAATAAATCACCGGTCCTGTGAAGCAATCGTTGCTTTTTGGTAGCTTTGGTAGCTTTTGGTAGCTTTGTGATAGCTTTTGGTAGCTTTTGGTAGCTTTGTGATAGCTTTGTGATAGCTTTTGGTAGCTCCGAATGCCTGCGCCCTTTCCTGGGATGTCCAAAAACCCGTGACGTCTCGTCTCTTACAGCAGAGACAGCCTTTGTTCATTGAATCATTGGCAAAGATCCGGAAACACCGAAAGTCTTCGAAGATCCTAACCCTTCCAATGCCGGCCCTTTCCGGTGCATGGACGGTATCGAGAACGGCCCCTTTCACTAAAAAACGCGGAAGCCCCGCGGCGCAGCTCCAACCGAGCCGCGGCTTTAGTGTCATCGCTCGGGGCGGCTGCCGGAAAGTAAAAGGCTATTTCTCATTCTTGTAAGGAACGTGAAACGCACATATAGTATGTAATCCCCAACTCCGTGTGCGGTCGGAGGATAATAAACCCTCCACACATTTACTGCGCTTTGCGGTAGAACTCTGCAGGAAGTTGCCTCTGGAAGGGGTTTTATTTTAATTAAATAAATGGCTTAATTGTAATTGAATGAGATTCCACCCAAGTAACTTCAGAACGTGACTGAAGCGGCTGTTTAATAATCCAGCGGTATATCGCGCATGCCGAGCGGGGGTGCTGGAGCTTTCCACGAAGCGCACGGAAGGGAATAGCTGACCGCTAATAAGGAAGATAATAACGGGGGTTTCTAAAGCTGGAAATTCGGAAGGAATGGGGATTGTGATATCCCCCCCCGTTATGCAACGGATGTGTTTGTTGGCAAATATGTTTGGAATACAAAATGGTTAATTTTCTTATTATAGAAGAGTTTTTTGATACAATGTAAGTCCTGTGTGACGCTGAAAGGCCGGCCCTTCCCCCGATGGGATGCCGGCCACTTGCGAAAGACACATCCTCTGTTAAACGCGTCGGACAAGACGCCGGAATAATTAGAGAATTCACGCCTCGGTGAGCAGATACAAGAGCCCACGACTGATACAAAGTTCTTCCGAGAGATTGTCTGCAGCCGAGGTGCGGAATACTAATTCTCTTCCGCTTACAAGCAATGAGACGGCAATGAGGCTTCTAATGCTCGATTAGCACGAGGCAGCAGATCATGTAACCAGGAAGATGTTTATTGAAGCTCGCTCCGCGGATGTGTCTCGCCATCGGAAACCTCATTGTGTCTCCTCCGCTGGCCTTTCCTTCCAACGCTCTGAAACACTTCGAAACGTGGCAGACATCTGTCCTCGCGTGACCCGCACAGTCGCAATTAGTTGCACATTCTCTTCGCATGTCGCCATAGCGTAAGGTTCTATGGTTGCCCTGACTCTGTTTGCGTGGCGTGTTGGACGATGATAAATACCAGATAAATACCAGATAAATTCACACATACAGCCCGATTCCTCTAATGTTGGTGCATGAACCCTTCGTCACTTTTTATAACGCTCGCCGTTACCTATGAAATGTTGCTAATTGTTGTCTTGTGTTTCTTCCACAGTGAAAATTACGGTGCTGAACTACCAGAGTCTGACGACTGGTCTGTTTCCAAGCAAGACTGCGGGAGACTGCAAGAGAGCGAAAATCCACGACAGTCTGTATTGTGCCGCCAGCGCTTGGGCTTTGGCTCTGGCCTACAGGTAATTCCCCGGCGAGTCCACTCATACACAGCACGTGTTATCCATATGCTGCATGTCGTATGTCCCGGCACCGGTTATAGGTTCATTGCAGATCAAGGCTGGGAACGATGTAAAATATCATACATTAGGATTCTGATAAATGTAAGTGACGAACGCGTTCAGCGAGGTCTTCTTTTCCTCCTGTGGAAGGTTGTTAACAGACGTCCTACTTGGGTCCCTTTATCAGTCTGACACTTTGCACGGATCCCCTTCTGTTCTTATAAGTGCAGCGAACGTGTGATGGGGAACGGCTCAGACTCCCGGCTCAAGCTATTGATCGCGCCTTTTTAATGATTCACCGAGAATTCACATTTAATTAGAACGGATCTTGTGTTTTTCTCTCGCCGGATGGAAATGAAGCACAGTTGAAAGCTGGCAGCCCCGGGCTCTGTGCGTCTCAATCATTTGTGAAGCTGCGGAAGCGCATTAAAAGCAATGTGTAATGTCACTAATGACACGGGAAGGTTGAACGGTTTGTCTGTGCAGCAAATAGATTTTATATTACATACAATGATATTATTGCAGCCTCCATAAGGATCAAGGTGCCAGAGCAGAGTTGTCAGTGTTGGAATTATTGCAGAGGCACAAGGTAACGGCCGGTGTGAAATATGTGGTTTTTTTTCACATTATATTAGTTTATTATAAATGCATATAACGGAAAAGTGCCTGCAGCAAAAGCCACGTGAGCTCCCGGCGCGGTTTGGGACGGCTGCGGAAAACGTCACCTACGGTGCGTCGGAGTCATTTGGTGAAGTTTTCCAGCGGTGTAACCGGTAAATGGACCTAACCGGTTGCGTTTCTGCTGCCGGTATTGGAGCGTTTATCCCTAACCTGCCATTCCGTTCCTAGCAGAAATCCCCTAAGAGCGGCGGCTTCGTGAATACGCCTAAATTACTATAAGCAAGTGCATTGTAATTTAACTCGAGAGAATTGTGTCACTCGTAGAAAACGCTAGAAATTGTTCCCGTATCGCAGTAATCCGTGGAAAATGACATTATTATGGATGCCCAGTAATTATAGTGCTTAACAGAAATGAGCGCCCATTACCGCATTAAATCTGATTTCTTTTCTGCGCAGCACTTTGAGCTTTTAAATGACAGCGTTGGATACAAGTTGAAATCGCTCTATAAAAGGTCTTTAGTAGCAGAAATGCCTACCCCCCCATCTAGACCCGCTCCTCGAGGAGTCCGAAACGCGTGGAATTACCCTACGCAACATTCAAACGCAGTAACGGAAATCAGGTTCCTGCGCGGTTATTTCCGGTAAAGAACGATGTCGGCGGACTCCATGTATCCGGCGTTTCTAGATAATCCTTTTTGTATCTCTGTATATAGGGTGAGAGCCTGGAGGTTTTACGAGCCACTGATATGAAGAAGATGTGGCCCCGATCGGATCACTCGCGCTCCGTGGAATATTAAGCAGCTTCCGTGGGGCGTCTACTGAGTCCTGTTTCCGCTCTGACCCTGATAAATAATTCCTGCCGCTTCCCGAGCCAGGCGGGTAATAATGAGACAGTTGGCATATATTCATGGAGTTATCTGTAACTCTGACGCGTACGAGCGGCATCGGGCTGTCTATTCGGCACTTAAGATTCAGGGCAGGATCTCCGCTCGCCGCTGCCCGCTTTATGCACGCCTCTTTAAATGTTACCCCATATGTCCCCGGGCTGCAGGGGTTAAATAAATTAGGGCGACACAATTCCATCAGACACTCGTAAGAACATTTATTGATTTCTCCCTAAAGAGCGGCTTTTTTCACAAACCGTTCGCTGTGTTATTCCAAGTATTGGGCCGGCTTCTTAACATCTTCCGGGTCTTATAAAGGAGCTTTCGTTTCTTCGAGGATTCTATCGCGGTATAGAGCGTTGTTGTCACACCGGTATAGAGCGTTGTTGTCACACCGGTATAGAGCGTTGTTGTCACACCGTGCGCCCGCTACCCCCCAACACACACCCGAAAGCGACTTAAAACAGAAAAAATCTTACAAGATAACACCACAGAACCGATTCACCTTCAGGCAGCTCCCAGAGGAAAAGATTCGCCACCGAGGCTTTATTGTTTGCTTAAACGATTTAAATGAAGGCATCGGTATCCTCCGATTGATTGAGGGTTTTATCGACCGCTGAAAGTAATGATGGCCGGGTTATTGGACCTCTTATTCGTAAGAGTAATCAGATTTCAATACGTATGGCTGAAAAGGAAAGTTACAATGTATTAAGTACACATTTTTATTCTACAATCTTTCCCTACAAACTGTTGCATTGCGTACAGCGTGTAAGAAATGCCAAATATCTAGTCTTGTTTTAATTACTAAACATGGATTTCGCATTTACTACCGGCCACAGAGGCTGCCGAGGGCAGGCGTCATGTTTGGCTAACCAAAAAAATATTATTATTATTATATTTATTATTATTATTGTTTGTTATGTCCCCTTTCTTCAAAATATTTTGTGGACCCAAACATAAAACCAGATTAATATGCGTTCCCAACTTATATAATATTTTACGTAAAGCCGCTTTTCCAACTAATAATAAAAAGTATTTTATGGCAGAATTTGCTTGAATACCTCTGAGAAATGAGTGAAAGTGTGAATTTCCGGGGGAATTCAGAAAGATTTTGTGTGTTGAGAGGCGCTCGCTCTGTCAGAAAACACCGGGTGTTAAATGTGTAAAAACATCGCGTACGTCTTTCATTTACACTAAAAATAGCCCGTTACTTTGTGTTTTTATCCTGTCTGACGAAGAGAGTAACCTTAGCCCTTCAACGCGATGGAATACATAGTATCAGCCCGCAGGGGCATATATATCGCCAACAACGCGCCGCAGCACCGATCGCACGCCTTCAGGTCAAAACATATTTACAGAAAGGCAGAGTTAGTGGTGATGTCTGTGAATAGAAGTGCTAGCCGTGGGTTATGTTTAAAGGACGCTCAGTTTGGGGAGGTTTCTTGTATTCTGGAAGGGAGTCCGCGTGACACGGAGCTGATGAATAATTTACAGTCTATTGACATTCGCTATAATGCACTGAGATTAGAATCGTTCTTTCCCACCACAAGTCTGGGGGCTGCACCCCCCCCCCCCCACGTCTGGAGAGAAACTAATTAGAATTCATCGGAACACGGAATATTTTGATGAGATGATGAAGAGAAGAGTTTCTGTGCTTGTATTTGTAAAATGAATGTTCCTGTTCTCCAGTCCCGCTCACTCCTTTCTGCATTTTAGAAGCTGATCGTCACGCTTGGCATTGGCGTAAAACAAGCGCTTTTTAGAACATATATATATATACATATATACTTTACAGGCTGCTGTATAGACACACGTGATGGTTGTTAGTACAGTGCCTGTAGTAAGCTCGCTTTGTGGCCTTCTAGACGAGGCGCGTTCCTTTGTATCCTCTCTGTGGTATATTCATTTCCGCCGGTTATCGCTTCCTTTCAGGCGCATCGACGATGACAAGGGGAGAACTCACGAGTTGGAGCATTCGGCCATAAAATGCATGCGAGGAATTCTGTACTGTTACATGCGGCAGGCGGATAAGGTAATTACCGGGACTCCACCATGAACTAAACTTGAGAGCCCCACCTCCATATCTCCATTCACCCAACCTCCATATCTCCATTCACCCAACCTCCATATCTCATTCACCCAACCTCTATCTCATTCACCCAACCTCCAATTATCTCCATTCACCACAACTCCATAAGGTCTCCATTCCCCGCCACCTCTCATATCTTCCATTCACCCACCTCCATATCTCCATTCACTTCCAAATCCGCCTATCCCATTCACCTCCACCTCCATATCTCCATTCACCCAACTCCATACTCTCCATTCACCAACATCCATATCTCCATTCACACCAACTCCATAATCCTTCCATTCACCCCACCTCATTTTTATCTCCATTCACCCAACCTCCATATCTCCATTCACCCAACCTCATTATCTCCATTCACCCAACCTCCATATCTCCTTTCACTCCCCGTGGTCTTTGTCTCCGGGATTCAGAGTTTTCTTTATCAGTTTCTATAAATGGGTGCATTTTTCTGGTTACTTCTTAGCAACCTTTCAATAAAACCTTTCCAAGGAATGTGATCCGGAGCGGGGGTCTCTCCGCCGGCCGCTTTTACCCGCTCATTAGCCGCTAGGGGATGCAGAGCACTCGTGGGGCAGGTTAGAGCTTCACTCGAAATACGCAAAAGATGTATACAATCCTATAGCACAGGATAAATGTGCGGAGAGAAAGCAGGGCCGAGCGCGGCCCCCTCCCGCCCTGCACCGCTCTGGAATATTTCCACAACGTGTTTATTCTTTCTCCGGCTTTTTGTTTCCCGACAGCATGCCTCATTAATCACAGAAGCCTGCGCAGAACGGCCTCCTGCATAGATTTCAAATTTGTCGCTCGTAAACTCAGCGACTTATTTTTTAACACTCGTTTACCCAGGTGCTGGGAAAGAACAGCCGGGGAGAGAGTCGCTCAATATATATATATATATGGAAAGTGGATTAATCACCAATAGAGTTGTCCAATCCATTTCTAGCTTTAGAGAAGGAGGAACATTTTATTTACAGATTTAAGGGGCCTGATGTATCGTTTAGCGTCCTGCAAGGAACTGTATAATGCTGAGAGCTTTTATTCTTAATGGCGGGTTTAAAAGGGCAACAAACGCCAGCAGGTCTCGTGGGCACATTGGAGATGTTAAGGGTTCGCTTCAGCAAGTGTTTTTTTTTTTCTTTCACGCCAGATTGAGCAGTTTAAGCAGGACCCGAGTCCGCAAAAATGCCTTCATTCAATCTTCCATCTTGACACTGGAGATGAGATCCTGTCCTATGAGGAATATGGACACATACAGGTAATATGCCAAACCATTAGCCTGGGGTAGCCCAGAGAGCGCTGGCACAAGGCCGTGTCTTCATGTAACATGTCCGCCAGCCGTCCCTCACATCACGCTAAGCCCTGCTCTGCTGCCGTTTCAAGCTCGGTGGCTCCGGGGTGATAGAGACATCCCACGTCCATAGAGCCCTCGCTGGACACGAGTACCTTTTAATACAAGTACATGTCTCGTTAATGTATGTGAGCCTCCTACAGCTCATTAGTAAATAACTGGTTGTTTTTCTCCTTTTTTAGATAAATGCCGTGTCCCTGTTCCTGCTGTACCTGGTGCAGATGATCTCCAGCGGACTGCAGATTATCTACAATACAGATGAGGTAGAGATTTGCATCCAGTTCCATTACACTAAATCATTAATGAATTATTATTAATGATTCTTGCGGCCGATGTACATCGAGGCATTTAAATACCGATGAGGTGATGCATTAGGCATGGGCTGG